>CM053028.1:136018135-136447946 GCA_028564925.1 Lithobates sylvaticus | reverse complement strand
TCTTATTTTCCATACATTTATTCCCTTTCCCACCCAAAACCCTCCCATCCTCCCTCCCCACCCAGGGCTTGACCAAAGTTCTCTGTGTCTATTTCCTAGATTGTTAAATCTTTAATTGTTCGGCGTAACTCCATGTTTTTTTTAAATTATTCCACTCTCCCCACTTATCTGTTTTGTCTTCCTCCTTGTTTCCATTCTTGCCTCTTAACCTTTCCATCTTATATATACCCTCGATCTCGTCTATCCATTCCCAGATGGAAGGGGCTTCAAACTCGTGCCATTTCTTAGGGATCGCTTTTTTTGCAGCATTTAGAAGAATCGGAAGTAATGACCCTTGGTATTTTTTAATACTTTCTTTTGTGCCATGTAGTAGGATGTTCCATGGGTCATCCGAGACTTCTAAATTTGTTATTTCTTTTATATAAAACCTGACTTCTCCCCAGAAGGCTTTAATCTTTGGGCAGCTCCACCAAAGATGTGTCATATTACCTATTTCGTCGCATCCTCGCCAGCATTTCCCTGATTTGTCCTGCTGGAATTTGCAGGTTTTGTCCGGGGTAGCGTACCATCTGGACAAAATTTTGTAATTAGTTTCAGCTGACTTACTATCATTAGAAGAGCTATGGGTTAGTTTAAGAATTTTTTTAACTATGTGTTTCTCACATTGTGTCCCTATTTCCCTTTCCCATTTGTGAATATATATGGGGACCTCCCGTCTCTCCCCGTCCAGTAGGAGCCTGTACCACCTTGTAATAGCACCTTTGCTGTCATTAGTTGTACACAATAACTCTAGGGGCGTTAGGTCTGTTGGTTCTCGAATGGGGTGGGGCAGGCTCTCGATGAAGTGGGAGAGCTGGTGGTATCTCCATCCGTCTATTCCTTCGAATCCCTCTTTTGTCTTTGGTTCCTGTAGTGGTCTAATCTTTCCATTTTTTATAATATCCCTAACCTGTGCTCTTTCTAATTTCAACCAGTTCCCCCCGTTAATTTTTAATCCCGGTGCAAAAAAATTATTCTCCTTTAAGGCGATAAGTGGTGAATTAAAGTGACCGTTTATTTTTGTTATATGTTTCATCCCAAATCCTCAGTGCATTTAAAGTGAGTTAACTACTATCTCTATCAATATTCCTATACTTCGGGGGGTTCCATATTATTTTACTTAATTGTGCTTTGCTAAGAATAAATTCTAAGTTCACCCATCTTTTTTCTTCTTTATTTTCTTTTGTCCATTCTACTATTCTTGATAGGACGATGGCCTTATAGTAATAGAGTATATCTGGGCTGCCAGTCCTCCACCATTTTTCTCCCTGTTTAAGCCTCGAATAAGCTATCCTAGATTTTTGTGGTACCAGATGAAAAGTCGTTATCCCAAAGATTATAAGTTTAGCTAATAAACCCGGGCAAGCAATAGCAGTCATTTGAAACTTATAGAGTATTTTTGGGTAGATGAACATTTTACCGCGTGTAATTCGTACCAACCATGGAATAGTGAGCTATGTGTCACTGGGTTGCTCTCTGTGTTACTTTCATTTAATGTGGATAAAATTTAAATTGTATATTTTTCTGAAAGTGCAGGGTGCCAATTTAATACTAAAAATTTTAGTTCTCTACGCCAATGAAATTTGGTATGTTTTTTGGAGCTCATTTTTTAGGGTGGCGCTAGTGTTAAGTTTAGGAAATTCGACTTTTCTAGATTTCTTATGAAGTTAGTTTCTGTTCCCCCATATTCTTTATATACTGCATAAGTCGGGGGAGGGAGATTAGGGATATTTATAAAAAACAGATGTCATCTCCCTGGACAGCCGATAGTTTTGTGGGTTTCATCTCCTACATCGAATCCGTTGATTTTCAAGGGTCACTCTAATTATAGAAAGTAAGGTTCTAGGGACAAGATAAAAAGAATAGGGAAAGAGGGCATCCCTGTCTTTTCCCGTTTTTCATTTCGAAATGTGGGGGATTCGGATCCATTGATTTTAAACGTGTCCATCGGGTAGAGATCGGTACAAAAGTTCAGATACGCGGGGTCAATTTGGCCTAAACCCATTCCTCTAACGTTCTATACATAAAGCTCCAATCTACTCGTCGAAGCCTTCTGGCATCTGTCAACAGGAGTAGACTTGGGCCTTTTTTCTTTTTATCCTGTATACGTAACAGCAGGTTCGTACCCCATTTCCCGCAACTTTCACTACCCGGTACAAACCCCAGCTTTGTCGGGGTGGGCCAGTTTTATTCATTAGGGTTTTCCCAGCCTATCTGCTAATAACGCCGCAAGCGTACAGTTTAGATGTCCGCATTCATGATTTGCGATGAGGTCGTAGTTGTCACATTTTGTCCCCATCTTTACCCTCCTTTTTAATTACAGATATAAGAAGGCCATAAAGCCTCCTTACTCATTTCAAAATCTACACTGAGGCCCATTTAAATTACGTGCACCGTTTTGGGGACCAGTAATATCTTTAAATTTTTAATAATAAATTGTAAATCCTCGGCCCCAGTGCTTTTTTCCCGAGTTTAGTTCCATTTAGAGTCTCTATTATCTCGGCTTCTGTTACTTCCCTTTCAAAGGACTCTCTTTCGCGTCATGATTTTTTGTTAGGCCGGCCTAATATAAAAAAACTATAATTTCCTGTTTTTTGTTATATCTTCACACCCCGATTTGTTCAACTGCAATTGGTCCAGCGTAAAAAGTTTTTAAATGTTTGAGCTATCCCCCTTGTAGTGTATTCTATGTCTCCTTAGTTGTTGGATTTTCTCGAATGTAATTTTTGGGCTTCCTTTTCTGGAGCATTTTGCCAGATATTTGGGGATTTTATTACTTCCATATATCTCTCTCTAGCTAACAAAAGGAAAGTCCTATTGGTGTCATGTTCCATAAGTCTTTAAGCTCCTCTCTTTTTTACAAAATTTGCGCGGAGGCAAACCTTTATCCTGCGGGTTAAGTCTCTTTTAGGTTGTGGTTCCAGACGGAATATTTCTATCGTTATGCTTACTTTGTTTGACTTGTCTTCTTTTTTTCCCCTCCTACCGAAAAAAGCACACCCCTTGTGTAGGCCTTATGCCCTCCCACAAGGCTGTCTCCGAGATTCCCGCGTATCGTGTCGTAGAAAATATTTCCAATTCCCCTATTTTGTGTTTCCCCCTTCTGCCTTCTGCTGGATAATGCTTTCATTTTAAGCGCCACCGTTGAAATGTTCATTTGAGCATCGCCGCTGTATTTCCAATCATCACCGGGCATGGTCTGAAAGGAAATTATTTCCTATTCTGGTATCTACTACTCTATCTAACACGGTTGCTCCATAAAAAAATAGTCTAGTCTAGAGTACTCCAGTTAACAGGGAGAAGAATGTATAGTCTTTATCTTTCTTGATGTTGATTCTCCAACGTCGGTCAGTCTGCATGTGTGTAATTTTTGTTTTATTTTCTTTAGTTGTACATAAAATCCCCTGCACACGGACGTACTATCATTCGGGGGTCAATGCAAAAAGTATATCTCGCCATCATATCAAGTTCCACTTTTAAGGTCCATCAATTTTCCCAATATCTTTCCTAGGTAAGTCCCCCGGGATTAAATAGGGGAATATATGTTTGCAAGGTCCTTCCATGTCCCCAGTTCTTTCCTTTCAAGAAGCGGTACCTTTCCTTCCGGGTCAGTTACTCTATTCCGAATTTAAACGCATTTTTTTGCAAAAACCATTTGCTACTTACTCCCCTTCTGCGCTTTTTGTGACTAGTGTCCCCGTAATACCAATCGGGAAAGTCCCTGAGTGTATTTTTATTTTTTGATCCAGATGAACATGGGGTCTCCTGCAAAAGAACACTTCTTGCTCTTCTTTGCTTAAGTAGCTTTCATGAATTTATGCCGTTTATTGGGATGTTGTCAGCCCCTTGGACGTTATATGTCTTGAATTAATATTTGTTGTCATAGTGCTTTGCTTTCTGATAATTTACTTATCGTTCATCTAGTCCCTTGACAGACTAAACTGTTTGGGCGCCCTGTGACCCTCCCCAACCCACCCCCCCCCGACCTCCTCCCCCCGCTCCCCCCCACCCCCCCCTTAGTCCCTCCCTCCTCCCCCGTCTCCCCCTCCCGACATCCCCCCCCTTCCCCCCCAACCCCCTCTTGGCCTCTATATCGCCCGCGACTCGATGGTGGTCCCGGATTCCTTGACCATCCCAGGAAAAAGGGGGGGAAAACAAGAAAAAGTTCCAAAAAAAAAAAGAAGGGGGGGGAAGTGTTGGGAGGTGGGGGATATCAAAAAAAAGGGACAAAAAAAAAACATATTAAAACACAAAAGGGATAAGGGATAAGGAAAAGGAAAAAATAATAAAATAAAAAAAAAAGGGGGGGGGGGGGGGGGGTAAAGGGGGTGAAAAATAAAAGAAAAGAAAATAAAAGGTAAAAAAAGAGGACCGAGCGCATTTCGAGGAAAGCCCGTCCCCCCCAACCCTATCCCGTCCGAACCAACCCCAGAACTTCCGAATCTGTATATCTAGTTTTTTTACAAAAATCTTCAGGTCCTCAGGGAAATGTCAGTCTTGTGCCCGTGACCCGTCCCGAAACCCACCCTACTCTCTCAATATATCGTCTATTTTTGTTTGCATGCTCTCACAGTCGTGTTTCAGAAAGTCTTCTTCTAGTGCGAGGTCATCCGAGGGGCTGGTCCATGAACACCTGTAATCCTGACCTCATAATTGTAACGGGTGTCAGTCCCTTTATTTTTGTCCAGATCTCCGCTTTATTCATATAAGGTTGAAACTACAATATATTCTCTGGGATCGCTCTAGATTTGTCTCGTTATTTTCCCTATCCTGTGGACTCGTCTAATTCTGGGGAAGTCCGCTTCTCCTTTCCAGCAGGGACCAAATATTTTTTGGATGGTATTCGTCAAGTCTCTCCCCCTAGTTTCGGTACTGCTCTAATCCTTAAATCGTCTTCTGTTACGATTTTCTTGTCTTCTAATTTGTTATTGCAGATCCCGCTGGTGGGAATGGAGTTTAATATCTGGTCTTGAGTTGGTCGACTTCTTTTGGGGCCAATTGTTCATTTTTTCTTCCAAACCGCTTCCACTCTACTAACAATTGTCGCCAGGGTCTGCCAAAATCAGACCAATATCTGCTTTTTATCACATTTCCAGTCGTCAGCAGACCCTCATTCTCTTTTGGTGGTAAAGAGGGGTCTTCTGCTCTGGGGGGTCTCCATTTACTAAATCTCCCGTCACTTTCAGAATTGAAGTCTTCCTTCCCTACAATACTGGGCTCATCCTCTGATTTTTTGTCTAGTCCCCTTTTTTTTTGGTTTTAGGCGATGTGCTTGTCCCTTCCGAGACCCTTCGGCTTGCGGCCCTGTGTCATGTAATGCTTGATTGAGCTATCTGAGGTTCTTGTCTTTTGGGGTTTTAGGGCCCACGCTTTGTTGTTTTACTGGTATTTTACTCATGTTGGCCTCTCCCCTTTTCTTATTCGTTTCCCCAGGTTCTGTCTCCGACCAACTGGTATTGGTACGTGTCTTAGATTTCCCTTCCCGTAATCCCACTCCTAACTATCTGGTTGATGTCACCCTGGTTTCTTCAGGATTTAGGAAACCGCTTAGTTTCTTATTCCCCCTCCCCCCACACACCCAGTCTGAAAGCACCGAAGTTCTCGAGCGGTATTACTAAAGTGCTAAACACCTCCTTTGGCCGTGGCAAATTTTTCCTGGTAGTCTACTGCCTCAGTGTCCTTTTAATTGAACCACACTGTAGCCTCCTACTAGTATATGGACCCAAGTTTTCATATGGCAAACGAGTTAAGTATTCCTCAGGGTAGGTAGGGCGGGGGGGGGGCCCCACCAGTGCCTCCCAACGCTTTCCCCTTAATCGCAGATTTCTCCTCCTGACTTGTCCACTGCCGTTTTGTCTCCTATGACTGTCCGGGACAGGGCGGTGAATGGAGATTGTGCGCCAACGTCAAGACGAGGGGAAGGGCTTTTATTGATTGGTATGAATAGACAATTATTTTCATTTATTTTCCGCGGTGCCAGTCTAGACTTCCACACAGAAAAAATATCAAACAGAAATTAAATAGTTACTGCCCTTCAACCGGGAGCCCACCCTCCCTTAGATCTGTTATCGTGGGGGCCAAGTAGGGAGTGAATAGACCGGGGCGTGATAAGGGGGGGAGAAAGAGAGGAGAGAACAAGGGATCCCCTCCCTCCTCCCTCCCTCCTGAGACAACACCCTAATATTAAACCTCAATCTCCATCCTATTGGTCAGCTTTGACAGACGTTTCAGCCTTTATGTATGACAATAGTCAAGAGCAGATATTTTAGGTTATATCCATGACCATATATCTCCATATTCGCCCATCCTCTTTTATTGCCCGGTCCAGAGAGAAAATTACTTCCACTTATATCAAATGCTATTGTACTTCAATGTCTGCCCATCTCTTAATGCCAATAATCCAAAGCGCAGTGCTTCGCCTATATCAGTTACAATTTTAAACCTCAATGTCTGCTCAATCCCTTTTTCGTATGTCTTCCAGTGTTGGTGTTACAGGGATTATCTGATATTCGCAGCCTTACGGCCTGTAGGCTCTTGTAGACCTCTTCCATTTTTGCAGCGTGTTGAGAGCGGGACCAAAATCAGGTGGCCGTATCCCAAACGTTGGATGCTCTATGGTATCCTGGTATCCACTTGGCGGAACAAGACCCGGACCGGGGGGGAGCGGGAACAGCGGGACGTGGTCATCTGTCACCAACAATCCCAGGAAGTGAGGTAAGCCGCGAGCCGCTCGCGCATCCCGATAGCGTGTTCCACCACCCCATCCACTGCCAGCTTTCAGAGTGCAGGTCCGCGCGGGGTCGGGAGTAGTCTCGCGCTGGTCCGGCAGCTCACGCTCTCCTCCATGCAGCGTCCCACTCTCAGACCTCCCGCTGCGAAGGTCACACACGTGCTTCCTCCACCATGACGGACGCGTTCTTCCGTCATCCCCCACCTGGCCTCTATCAGCACCTCCCGGCATTGAGTACGAGATGGGGGTGCTAATAACAACAAAGCCAACATGTTTTTGGCAAAAGAAGCCAGCTAGGCTAAATTGATGTAATCCATATCCTTCTTCAAGGGTTAAGTAGTGGCGTCCTTGGTAGGATTCTATTAAGGAATAATATATATATATATATATATATATATATAATTATGTAATGAAGTATTATATACAGAACAATGTACCAAAGCATAAAACAAAGCATATATAGTATGAATACTAATGGAATAATAATGACAGTATGGTAAATAAGTAATTACTCGTCAAATGAAGTACTTACAACGCACATCAAGTGTATATGGCAAAGTAATGGATAGATGATCTCTCAGGCTCAGATACTTGCTGAAGTATACCATATCATCAAAGCATTAAATGCTATGACATCTGCACATGCAGCGATCCAGTATTATGGCACATAAGGGTCAAATATAAAGTTTGGGCAGAAAAAACCTCCTCCCTCAGAGAAGCAGCCTGTCAGGCATAAAGGACGCACCAAAATGCAGAACCAAAAGATAGACCTGTCAAAAATAGAGAGCAAAGACTAAATATTAAAATAATAGGGGAGCAAAAATCCAATTGTCATCCTGTAGGTTGATAATTGAAAGTGGACTGAAAGAAAACATATGCCACATCCCAAAAAATGGAGATACAGGAAAACCAAGCTCATCCATAATAAAAAGTATAAGCCCCTAATCTAAGTAGAATCTAAACTAACCTACCCTTAAAAGTATAATTAGTCAACTGCCTCACAAGGGGAAGCCTGAATCCTGGCAGTGCAGCACAAAGAATGGCCAGCATTAGCCAGTTTATATAGGGCTTAGATGTGGAGGATGACAGGGATAGCATATTAAAGTGTTAATGCTAAATGAGACAGGTGTGTAAGGTGGCTGGTATGTTTATTCGGGCGGCACTGAAATGAAGTTCCGCCCAACTAAGTTTTTGTTCTCAGGTCTTGGATCGAGAGGAAATCTCTTATTTCTGGCAAATTAAAACATTCAAGAATAACATTAGTGATGATTAAACCGATTGGGACTTCGTGTACAAATATTTCCTTTTTTTGAGGAATTAGCCCCGCTTTTAAATTCTTCCTGGGAAAATAATCTCAAGATCATGCTCTAGGGGGATGGATGCAATTAAACTAATCGCGCGAATCACAAAACGACAGATTACTATAGATGCAAAATGATTCCATTTATTCCCAATCAAACCTCAGAGGAACATCCTCCTAAATAACAATAAATATACATATAGAGAGTTTAACCTTAATCAAAAAAGATTTTAAATTCTTACGGACAGACAGGCATCCGGTCCAAGGAGAGAGCATACAAATGGTCTCAAAAGATGGGCGGAAAAACTTCCAAACGTAGATCCACTCAATATCCAAGGCAACCAGAAGTTATCGATACATCTCTATGTCATCCAATACATCTTATCCTACAACTAAAAACGCCAAACGGAATAGGACACCAAAAGAACCTTGACGGTGATTGCCCTCCTGTAACAAAGTAATAAGAAGAAAGCTTCTAAACTCCAACTTCTGTCCCACCTATGCCCCCTTCAGGCGTAACTGGTCTACAATGGAAGTGATTCTGGAATAAATGAAACTAGCATCCCTTCCACATGTTTACTAACCCTAAAAATCCATTCCACGGTATATTTTCCCCAAAAAATCAGGGAAACTCCTGAACCCCTTGTCACAGACAGTTCCTTAAGCTCTATATACTGTCTACACAACTAAACATTGTTCATTTGTCCACCCACTTCTTAGTTCAAGATGAAATTTCAGTCCTTTCTAAGGGTTGACTTTTGTCCTACCAACAAATTGGATAAATTCACGGTCATCAAGGACTCTCATATGTATACAACGATAACTTTGTAAAGGGTCATTTTGAAAAAGACAAGCCAGGCACTGAAGGAGTCGCACGTTTAGTGAGGCGCCAGGCTTTAACATCTTAATGCCTTTTAGAGGAAAGCAACCATAATCTTATAGATAATTTGGATTGGAAGCATTGCTTTCTCCTCCAATGACTCTTGCAATACATATACCTATACAGCTAAATCCTCGCTTAAATAGTCTCCTCGTTTTTTTTTTTTTTTGGGTTACCCGGCCACCCTAGTTCTAATCATGGAGTGGCCAATTCTTCTAAAATGGTCACCCAAGAAATTCAATCTGGAACCTACATTGTTGCACATTTTAGATAATCTTTACCAAAAAACGAGAAAACGCCCTACATGATCTCTTCAATAATCATGAGAATCCTATAAGAAACAAGTCGACAGGTGGGTAACATTGTCCTTATGGACAATATGGACTATAATCATATTGCAGTAATATCCTTGGCCAAACCGGACAATGGGTACCGGCCCTGTTGGTTCGACAATCGTAAAAAGCGTTTAACAAAAATGTTATCTTTGTGATATACGTTTGAAACAAGGTTTACTTCCAAAACAACAAACCTGGGACGTTGTCCGCATATCCCTATCCACTAGCTAGCTACCTTTTATGCATTGTGCCCTCATGATTACGTAATTGCTGTGACGAAATGCATAGGGAGGAGCGACGTGCTGACGTCAACTGCGCGCTAACCCCCGGACAAGCGCGGGCGTGTGTTACAGCAGCCGGCCGGCACCGAGTTTTTTAAAACGGATTTTTTGTAATTGATGTCTATACGCCATTACGGTGCTTTTAAATATAACATTGGATTCCACCCATGGTCTGCCTTTTCTCCTTTTTTTGGCCACACAATAATCACTGCTTGCGAGGGAAGCTCCTGACGGCTTGGAGAGAACAGATCGAATCAGTGTTGCACGGACACAGACACCCCAATTGGTCAGACGAAGGGATCCAAGAGGAAAAGGCCTCGCTGGTTATAGCCACAGGTGTATTTCCTGTCACAGCTGGTAAGCTTAAAATTCAGATGGTGGGGTTACTCACAAGAAGTCACCGGATGTCATTTGGTCTATCATGTTGAGCCCCCAACAGCACTTATGTTGTGATCTTTCACTTCACCATATAAAAAAAGAACTTTATTTTTCACTTTGTGAACTTATTTATGATTATGATTGTCAATATTAATGGGTTCATGACTTTACAACATTCACTTCATTTGTCACATATATGGTTTTCCTTGGATCCTTATTTGACATTTTTATATCTCTTCAATTTTTTTTCACAGTCATTTAGACGTAATATCATACCTAGAAGAAGTGGTGTTTTAAGCTTACCGCCCTCCTATGCGCACACCTCTTGCGCTACTTGGGTGTGTGTGCTTACAATATTTGGGGTGATAAAAATGGTTAAAGAACCCCAATAGTGATGTAGTAGGCAAACTATAAATAAATAATAATATATATATTGTGGTGAGTGGATAAATAAATATTCGGTTATCACTGTGTATACTAAATTATAATAAATAAATAAATATACATTAATACATTGGTTACTAGATACTAAATTATAAATAATAATTCTGATATAAAACGTAAAATGTGGTCTATCAAGAAATAATTTGATTTTCAGTGGGTACTCAAATACAATTAGTATAACCTACCTCACCAGTATTTTTATAGTCTACTATTATTAGCGCAACCGTCTTTGTTTCGTACTTTTGATTTGTTTATATCACATGTGGTTTTTCTGCTTTTTTTTTTTTTTCACCATTTATGTCCCTCTGCGCAGTTTTTTTTGTTATACATACCTTTTTATGCATTGCCTAAATCCACAAAAAAATGCACAAAAACCGCCGGGCAGGCCTATTATTTTCTGGTAATGGCTACCATACCCGAAAACTATCACTCTCATAGATAGCACAATAGACCGTTTCGTACACATAATACATTCCTAAATTTCGTATAAACTACCATTCCACCTCCTCCAAAATCATTGAAGGAGAACAATTCCCCCCCCTCAAAATAATCCGTGTGCGCATTGAGTTAGAAAGCACTCTACAGTTCTATCCCGCATTCAGGGACCTATAATGACCCGGAAGGTACTATCTAGACTAGTCATACTGGAGCTCCCTTTAATGATATATTGTGATGGCATTGGAATTTATTCAGACCCGACAATATTTTTTCGTTTGAAGGACTTTTTCCTCCAGGAACGGAGTAGCCATGGCACTTGCCTGTGCCATGGCTACGCTAACCTGTACTGGGGAATGGTGAACGAGTAATCTTCAGCAATGAGGATCTCTCGATGTCCTGTGCCACATTACATGTGGCACAGTACATCGATGACATCTTCATCGTGAGGGGATGGACCAATACCTTTGACACGAATATCTACTGGCACTAAAAAAAAAATTAGTTTAATCTCAAATTTACTATGTCTTTAATGATAGTCCAAGGATTACTTTCCTGGCCGTTGAAATATTCAAAAACAACATGAATATGTTTGTCATTAGGTTAAGGCCCGGTGTTCATTCGAACCCTGATCGAATCGAACAATGGGCGTCGCCCATTCGGACGCGCCCAAACTATTTGGGCCTCTCGCATCACATTCGAGTCTGACTTAAGTGGAAGCCATGCAATATTATAATTTGGCTAGCAGTGTATTCCAGTACATTGGAGGGTCAAAATCTCCCCTCAAACTAAAGTTGATACATCGAATCAACTGCATAGAGACAATGGAGAGCTGATTCACACCTCACAGGATAGAATTATCAAGCTTTCAACTATCTGGGAGGCATGGCTCACTTAAAAAAAATCACAACAATATCCATCAAGCACGATACAAGTACGATTACAACACTGGCCTAAAGGGCAACTGTCACTGTGATTACGTCGGTCTAAAGGCCGCGCCACATGCTTCATCATACCTGGCATACCTGGAATAACCTAATAGCTTTGTCAATTATACTAAGCTGAATGTAACGGAAGGATAGCTGGTGGGCTCTCCACCCCTATGGCACCCCCACTCTCCACCCCCATTTATCGGGGAAATCGGATATAGAATTCCCCACACAATCAACAAGTACAAAAGAAAAGGGACTTGGGGCTACCATCCTCTTTAATATACTAACAGGCGGCTAGATTAGCTCAATTCTCCACGGTCTACTCAACATGTGAAAACAGACTGGTCAAAATTGAAAGGCAAGCTGTACCCCAGTACACTCTGGACTAACCGACTATGGTGTTTCACAAAAACAAAGGCCAGCGATTTAATCCCTCTCCCTCTCCCACTCTTTATACTCTCGGTATAGTATCCGTAACTCAGGCCCTTGTCTCCAAGGCACAACCACTCTCCCCACATCTTCGTTAAACCCGATTTCCCACCGGGATGGTCCATAAGGCATTTCAGTGGGTGCTTGATAAGGGACTGTACCGCATTGGACACTATTTTACGAATAGAGACCTCTTACCCTGAATTTTTGAACCCAAAAACTAGAGAAACCAAACTCCGAGAAAATTTCAGGTTTGGTCAAATATCCCATTTCCTACACAAGGTCTGGAGGGAAAACCCTCCCCCCCCCCAAGTTCACTGATTACAACTGTGGTGTGCCAGCCAGGGGCCGAGGGGCGGCATATTCGGTCATATACTCGTCACTCACGCAAACAACGGCAAAATCCACTTACATGACTGAAATGGGAAGGCGACCTCCACCACGAGTGGACTTGGATACATGCACCAAGCAGGATCTAAAGCTTTAGAGGTATCTCAATACTTTCTTTGATGGGAAGCAAACATGAAAGTACTCATGAGATGGTACATGACCCCCAACCAAGTGGGCGTGATATTTTCCCTCACGACCCCTGCTGTTCATAGGGTGTCAACTAAGGGGCACCATGGTGCACATATGGTGGGAATTCCCAGAATTAGGCCCTATGGTCAAAACTCCTTCACTTTGATTACCAAGGTCACAATTGCTCAGTTCCCAGGACTGCGGCAGAGCACTCTTAAATGCACATATTCCCAATGTCTCCAAGCCCAAGCAAAGCTGATCCACTTTAATCGCTTGGAGCAAAACTTACCATTGGCTGGAGCTTGGAAACTCCAAGATTGCCTTCTCAGCGATTGTTCGCAAGATCTCCTTGGATTAATGACACACAGAAGTTAGCCAGTATCAGTTAGACACATAACATAAGTTTAAGCCGTTTGGAACCATGGCGTCTCACTGTGGAAATCCCTGGTGCCGGAGTTCCCCCGACAATTCCCTATTACTAGCTAAAGGTGCGGCACACCCCCCCCTTCCCTTTACCCCCTTCTTCCTCTTTCAGTCTTTTCTTTTTTTCTTCCTTACTATTCTATCTTTCTCACGATACTCTGTTAGTTCCACTATCTTTCATGTAAGCTAGATGAGATTTGTTAGAAAGGCACAGTTAATTAGCCGACACATTACCTTACCGAGGTCACCACCCATACAGGCAGGGTGGCACCCATTTCTCCTAATACAAATCCTCCCCAAGACTCTCACAGTAATGAGATAATGATCTTGGGAAGCTAGCTCCGGTCACAGTTAGATCCCCAGGGGTGCCCAGGGCAGTCCTCCCCTTTCGATTTACATAGTACCCAGTCATATCCTTCTCCACGACACACGTTCCCATTTGGGGTGATCAGCAAATCCCACTTCACACGGTCATACCCACATATCATCCTGGCTTCGGTTATGTTTTGGTTGTATTAAACTCAAGCTTGTTACAACTTTTTTTATTTTTTTTCTTCTTACTGTAACATGACCTATTCTGGCGAATTATTCCGTATGCCCACGATTGTATGTATTTTTTAAATTAATAAAAATCTATTGAAAGCAAAAAATGTATCCTCCATTGGTGTGGACTTGATAGACGTGGGTTCTTTTTTC
Organism: Lithobates sylvaticus; assembly: GCA_028564925.1. Classification (NCBI taxonomy): domain Eukaryota; kingdom Metazoa; phylum Chordata; class Amphibia; order Anura; family Ranidae; genus Lithobates; species Lithobates sylvaticus. The sequence goes on along the minus strand of CM053028.1, from coordinate 136,434,125 downwards.
AAGCCTCACCTACTATGTAACTAAAAAGTAGATCTATATGCATCAAGTTAACAACATTGTTAACCTATATTACATATACCTTGGATTAACTACCTTAGGAAGAACAACCTTTCTCCTGACCCCCAACAATGGGGGTCCGAGACAACATCTACAAAAAAAAAAAAACATAAACAAAAAAACACACACCTGGCAACCCCACTGTGTTTTCCAGCACTAACCTTCATCTGATTTTAATAGCGCATTTGTAAATTCCAAAATCACTATAAAAAGGAATAAATGGTAAAAAAGCACTGTGGGTTAACCATCTTGTTTTTTGTTACAATTCTCCTTTAAGGGTGCGGGCAAGGGTGTGTCCTATGCCTGCATACTTGTCTGATAGGAGTCCCTCATCCCTCTCATAAAGTTGGGAGTAGGCTACCATGCAATGCTTTCGAGTTCTATGACTTTGCCAAGACTTAGACAGATCTCTAGGCTTTTGTGAGGCTTTAGGTAAAACTAGACAGTGGCCACCACTCACTCTCCTAATGTGGTAAAATATTCATGAGGAAAAAAAAAATAACTGTATAAATTGCATATATTAAGAAGCATTAAAGTGCTAGTGCAGTGCACTCTAACCTCGTGCTAGTGTCAGTGCTATCATTTTGGTGCTGGTGTCATGCTCTCCATTTCGATGCAGTGTCAGTGAGGGAGATAGCAGCGGAGAAAGCCATTCTGCAGGCAGTGCCAGCACACGATGCAGAGCACACAGCCCACCATGGCTGAGGAATACAGTACAACTGGACGGATCTCCCAACCCCTCATAGTGACCATGCATAGGTGGTGTAAGCTAGGCGGGTCAGGCTGCAAGCTCCAGGTGGGACACTGCACAGGTCTGAGCTGTTCCCTTACTGTTAGTGACACTGAGATCAAGAGATCAGAGATCAGGAGAAGGGCGTGGAGGGGAGGCCTGGGAGTGGATATAAAGGCCTGTTCAAATGACTGTGGCTGAGGGTGCTGCAGAAAAGGGATGGGGGCTGGCTCTCTCTCATGTTGATGTCACTTGCTGCAGAAAGAGGTTGTAGCTGTGGCCTTTCCCTGCAAGCTGGAGCCCCGGATCCACCTCACTGATTGACAGCCCAGAGAGGTCCGGACACCTCTCTATCCTACTTCCCCTTCCATCAGGTCCATAACAGCGCGGATGAGGCTCCCTATGCCGGGACACCTCCTCTCCCCTTCTTTTGCTACTGCATACCAGACAGCTAGATCCCTCCCTCCTCCGGGTGTGGGAGGACGCTCCGCAGAGCATTCCAGTGTGGGGGGTCAAAATCTGTGTCTCCAGAACACTGGAACTTGTGATACAATTTTGGTCTGGGCTGCTGGAATGAGTCTCCGCCATACTCTCCTCCCCCCCGGACAACACAGTTGCTGGCCTCGCCTCCCCCAAGACACAGCCACCGAGCCCGTCCCCTCCTCTCCACTGCCTGGCTGTGGTCTCACTGCAGCTATAATCCGATGCTGGCCGGAGTGCACCCATTGTTGTCAGCAGAGGTGACTCTCCAATTAGGCGTCGTGAGGCCCTGTAAGTGCGAGGCCTTAGCGACCAACCTTATTTGCCTAATTAAGAGCATCCTCTGACATAATAATTGCCACGGCTACTGCAGTCAAGAGACAGCACTACTTATTGATTAACTGCAACATTGTTACTTTGCAGCAAGTCACAAAGTGACATGAGCATCAGTGTGCAGACCTGTGTCAGACATTCATGGATCAGCTAAATTACACATTGATGGTGTCACTCTGAGCCAGCAGCTCAGTTTCAGATGTAGATGTTTTAACCTGACTAATGCCTGAAAGGATGAAACCATTTTTCTGAAAAAGAAAGCCACATAAGGCATTTACAGGAGGAGCAATGTGATCTCTCCAAAGGAAATATAATACTTGAAGGTAGTTACAGTTACTATCAATTGCCTTACTATTCATTTTAAATGAAAACAGACTTATAACTGCTTGAAAAAATCAATTGCTAGAATCATGTACCATTTGTCTATCAATGTATGGATATTGTTTGCCATTATATCCAAATGCTGGAATCTAAATTTTTCTTTTTATAGTTTCCTTGCAATAAAAAATGAAATAAATTATACTATCAGTGCTTGAAAATGTCCCAGCGAACTGACTTGCCTTCAATGAGCTGAGCTCTGTGGGGTTTTGTATTGACAAAATGTTATGTTGGCTCTGAAAACATATAATGTACTAGACTATCCAAAGTCTAGCTGCACTGGTCCCGGACTAAAAAACAACATGCCCGCTACTGCCTACATAAATACTTAGAATGAGCAACCTTCAGATGAGATTTTATCGACAAATCCATGGATACTTGTGGATCATGACTGGCTTTTTTCCTTACCACAAACACATTATTGCCACAATACAGTATGCAAGTTTTAACCATGTGTTTGTTGTCATAGAAACATTATTGCAAAAAACATTTTCACACCCCTTCCTGCCCAAGCCATTTTTTCGGCTTTCAGCACTGTCACACTTTGGAATGATATTTCGCATTCATGCGACATTGGACCCAGATGACATCGTGTGATATAATGTTATCCCCAAAATGAGCTTCTTTTGGTGGTATTTATACACCACTGTGGTTTTTATTTTTTGGCGCTATAAACAAAAGAAATGACAATTTTGAAAAAAAAAAAAAAACACACAATAATTTTTAACTTTTTGCTATAATAAATATCAATTTTTTTTTAAGTAAACTCATTTTTTCCTCAGTTTAGGCCAAATAAAACTTTTCTTTCTACAATTCTTGGTAAAAAAAAAAAAAGAAAATCAAATAAGCGTATCTTGATTGGTTTGCGCAAAAGGATAGCGTCCTACAAAATAGGGATAGATTTCATAGCATTTTTATTATATTTTTTTTTACTAGTTATGGCGGCGATCTGCGATTTTATCGTGAATCTGCATCTTTTGGCCTCGACAGATCAAACAATTTTGACACATTGTTGGATCATTCACATTTATACAGCGATCCGGCTATAAAAACCATTGATTACTGGATAAATGTGACCTGGCAGGGAAGGGTTAACACTAGGGGGAGATCGGAGGGTTAATTATGTTTCTATGAGTGATTCTAACTGTACACTAGGCAGGGGGAATTCACAAGGGAGGAGACCGGATCGGTGTTCCTCTGTACTGGGAACACACCATCCCAGTCTCCTCTCCTCTGACAAGGATGTGATCTGTTGTGTTTTCACACACAGATCCATGGTCTGCAGTGTTTACCAGTCAATTACCGCGTATTATAAGACAGCCGGCCGGCGGGCGGCAAGCGGTATTTAAAACAAACATGCACATGTTACATAATTGTATTTGTAACTTAACCACCTCATGAGCCGAATCAATTAAAGCATAGACGCCACTGTACATATGTCAGTGTCTGACAGTCTTATACCTGACAATAACTCTATACTAATCGCCTACTATTTCATTGACCCCAACTGTGTTAGTGGTGACAAAACATTAGTAATGTATGCGGAAACCTCATGTTTCCTTTTTCATGTACCCTACTACAGAGGAAAATGTTGTATTGCCACCTGAAAGTAATGTTCTCCTTTCCGGAAGCAAACAGACAGCACAATACTATGGGTAGGCCCGCCCCCCTCCCTATTCCAGGAACCGTTATACTATATAAGTACAGTCTCCAATCTCCTTCCTTCTCCTCTCCTTCTCCTTACTTCCCTTCCTCCTCTGCAGCAGAATTCGAGTAACTTAGCATCAACTGCAAAGCCCTTTCGTGATGGACCTTATATGCTGTCCATGCTGTGCACCATGAAAGGAAATTTTCTCATTCCTGGACACAGCATGACAAGCATATACAGTAAATCTCGCAAAAGAGAGTACACCCCTCACATTTTTGTAACATTTGGATATCTTTTCATGTGACAACTACGGTAGAATGACACCGGTTTGCTAACAATGTAAAGTAGTGATGTACAGCTTGTATAACAGTGTAAACTTCTGTCCCTCAAAATAACACACAGCCATTAAGGTCTACCGTGGCAACAAAATGAGAACAACCTCAAGTGAAAATTTCAAATTAGCCCAATAGCCATTTTCCCTCCTCGTGTCATGTACTCATTAGTGTTACAAGTCTCAGCTGTGAAGGGGAAAGGTCTTAAATTGGTGTTATCACTCTCACTCTTGGCAAAGAACTCGAGGATCTAAAAAAAAGAATTGTTGCGCTTCAGATAAGATGGGCCTAGCTAAAAAGTTGCCAGGACCCTGAAACTGAGCTGCACACTGCCAAGCCATTCAGCGTTAGCAGACAGGTTCTACTCAGAACAGGCCCTTGCCATGGTACGACCAAAGAAGTAGATTGCGCATCTACAGCACATCAGAGGTTGTCTTGTGAAAAAGATGATGAGTGCTGCAGCATTGCTCCAGAGGTTGAAGGGTGGGTTGTCCACTTTCGGCTCAGACCATTCGCCGCACACTGCAACAATTGGTCACATGCCTGTCGTCCCAGATGGTAGCTCTCCTAGTCTAAAGATGTAGGCCAAGAAAGCCTGCAAACAGTTCACTGAAGACAAGCACCAGACTAGGACAATGGATTACGGGATCGTCCTGTGTCTGATGAGACCAGATAAACTTCTGGTTCAGATGTTGGCAATCGCTAGTGTGCGGCAACCAGTGAGGAGTACAAAGACAAGTGTGTCTTGCCACAGTCAAGCATTGATGGAGAGTGTCATGGTCATGGGTCTGCACGATGCTGGCAGGTCACTGGGAGTAACAGTTCATGAGGAAACCATGAATGCCATCATGTACTGTGACATACTGAAGCAGAGTAAAATCCCCTCCCTACGAAGAACTGTGCCACAGGCGAGTATTCCAACTAACACCCCAAAAACACTTCCAAGACGAAGCACTGCCTTGCTAAAGAAAGCTGAGGGTAAAATAACGAACTGTCCAAATATGTCTCCAACCTAAACCCTATGTGAGCACCCTATGGATGCCCTCACATGAAGGTGGAGAGCGAAAGGTCTCTAACATCCACCGCTTCTGGAGTCGTCATGGAGGAGTGAAGAGGACTCCAGTGCAACCTGTGAAGCTCTGTGAACTCATGCCCAAGAGGTTAAGGCAGTGCTGGAAAATAATGGGGTCACAGATTATATTGACACTTTGGGCCCAAGTTGGAAAGTTTTTTACTTATGGTTCTAACCTGGGGGGACAGGTAGCAGGTACAAAGCTCCTGGATGAGCAGTTGTTCAGGCAACAGAAACTAATCCAGTGAGGTAGGGACAAACAGTGCTGTGCTTATTGTGTGTTTATACGCAAGTCTATAGACAGTGCGGTACAGGTGTTCCAGAAAAAAACAAATAAGGAACAGAACAAACAAATCCTAGCGCGTGCCTCGGCCTAACTACACAAAATGCAGCCCCGACCTACCAGCCTGAGCATGCCTACCGGCTTGTCAGTTTCTGCATAACTCTTTAACAGCATTACAACCTTTTTGCTCTCACAGACCATGTGTCTTGTGTCCCCAGGCAAGAGCAAAGGCTGTCTCTCAGGGGAGGTTAATACCGGGGAAAAGGACTAAGACTCAAAACTGGATCAATGCTCAGAATTTCTAAAAGTGTATGAAGACATATAAACCCCGAACAGGACTTTCCGGGCTCTCTCTGGGACGCTCTCTACATATCCTCCCCCTTGTTCAACCCCAGGGTTGAACCTAGTCCCAACAGGGATGAACACGGACAGGCATCTACATTCCCCAACTCAAACCCTGGCCTGTGGTTTACGATGAAGGATTAATCCTGTAGAGCCAACAACCACTGGTCACCCGCTATTAGTTCTCTTCGGTTATGCCCATCCATTTCAGTGAGCATGTTCAGTTTTAACTCCCAAACTGGCGCCCTAACAAATATACCTTAAGCGGCCCCTGGCCCCCTTTATGGCTAAACATTCCTTTCAATGGACTGCATACTTTTTCTCATGGTCATTGAGCTTTTCTGCTTAGGTACACCACAGGGTCTTCCCCATGTGTGTACCGTGATAGAAATGCCCTCACTAACAACATCAAACGCAATCCGTCCTGAACCAAAAAATCTTTGGAGAATCAGGGATACATTACTGCATGCACAAAGAGCCTTCTCAGACTTGGAAAGACTCCTCTCTACTGAGACCATTTCACCATTACAGAGTCTTTTCCCTTTCAAAGGTGTGTCAGGAGGGGCAGCTAAAGTTGCAAATTGGAATAAATCTTCTATAATTCCCGCATATGCCCAAGAAAGGCCCCTGACCTGCTTCTTGTTTGCAGGACGTGCCACGCTTGAAGGCTTCTCTTTTACTCCTTGAGGTTTTATGACCCATACGCCAATAGTGTAGTACCCAAATACTTGCTTACTCTAAACCAATGGCAAAGTTTTTGGATTTTGCCGTAAAACCTTCTTGAGAGGAATCAAGCCAGCCGGACACAGCGAATGAGACTCCAAAGTCAGTGCTATGTACCACTATGTCCATCTAAATAGGCTGCTGCATATCGCCGTGGGCTTTATTTTAGGGTCCTATCCATGGCACTCTGAAATGTCATGATACAAAATAAATGAAGCACACTCCCCGATTGGTAAAGGCAAGTTGTGGTCTCATCTCAGATATAGACCAAAAACAACCCCCTACTATGAGACTTTACGTAGATCACCACACTAAATGACATTGTAATAACAAAAATTGTAAGTTAATCAAATGTTTGAAAATGGTCCTCCAATAGACAAAAACAGGGTACCCAATGCAGCACATATACAACAGTACAAAAAAAGATTTTTACACAAAAAATTAAATATAATTTCAAAAAACAAAAAACACTGTTTTTGTACATTGATGACCATTTTTCAACATTTGAATTAAATTAAACAATGTTTTATACAATATCATTTAGTGTGGTGACTAAGTAAAGTCTCAATAGTAGGAGTGTTAACTGACAGTGTCATAGGATTCTCCTGGGTATCCCCATGTATACAGAACACAGCAATTTTTTTAGCATGACAATTCCATTCCATTCATTTCAGCTGTAACAAAGTCTTAAAGACTTTCCAAGTCCCAGCAAGCTTAATAGCTAATCATTAACAGACATTTGGCACATGGTAGTCCTTCCATATTTGGCGCTGCAGGCGCAATGAAACACTGCAAACATAGACGGCCTTCTAATAAATAAATCACACTGCAATTGGTTCATGTCAACGGACAATTAGCGGCAACATGTTCCCAGTTCTTGCAACGAAAACACCTACGTTTCCCCAGTAAGTTGGCTGACAGGCAGTGGTTCCCTTGTTTGGGCGCCAACATCAGTCCAGGCACCAAAAAATCCTCCCCCCCTATTCCTTGCCAAGGGGGGGGGGGGGGGGGGGGGGGGTGCTACCACCCATTCCCCTGAAACAGTCTTAAACCGGTTGCCTGGGGAGACCGTGGCTTTGGGTGAAAGTCATTGCGCTGTAGGGTGGAGACCAGGCTCTATGCAGCAAAATACCTTTCAACAATTTCAATCAGGTTGTCTGCCGAATTTGGGTCTATGTGTGCCCAGACAGGGTACTCCAGCGTACCATTTCCTCACCAGGTAATTAGGTCGAACATCTGCGATCGTTGGGCTTCTCGTCTTGGGAAGAACCACTGTGGACCCTCCCGCTGTGGCTGAACTCTGCCAACGTGACCACCAGTCTGCCAGGATTTTCCGTTTGAACCTTTTTCATAGACTCCTGCTCCCTCTGACTCCAAATCAGAGTAGCCATTCTGCAATTCCCCAGAAAGCAAGGGGGACCAGTCCGGCCCTCTGGGTTTTTAGCCAACCTTCCCTCTCAGCGGGCTGCTCAAACGTTAGCAGAAAGGCCTCTGGATCATCATCTGTAGTCATCTTAGAAAGAAACGACCCACATGGAGGCTGAGGCTTAACTCCCCATCACCAACTTTAGCAGTTGACCACTGGCTTGCGTCTCCACAATCTCAGTCAAAAAGGTTTTCCTATCTGCAAACAGTGGCTAGCTGTTCAAACAGCCTCTGCGATTGCTCCTGTGATAGCATTAGCTTGCTGTTGTGCAGCATTAGCTTGCTGCAGTGCAGCCTTGATTGCAGCGTTTGCTTCTGTTGTTGCAGCATTGGATATCATCATTGTTTTTTGGATTTCCTCCATGTTTAGTCACTCTAGGTACTGCCTTTAGTAGTAACTTACTACAGCTGCCCTCCCCCCACCTTATGTAACTTGGGGGGACAGATAGTAGGTACAAAGCTCCCTGGATGAGCAGTTTTTTCAGGCACAATATTCAAATCCATTGTGGTAGTGACAAAAAGTGTTGTGTATAATTTGGTGTTAAACTCAAGTCTATAAATGGTACAGTGCTGTACAGTGTTTCCAGAAACAAATAAGAACAGAAATAGCAAAACAAAATCTAGCCGGTCCTCACTCTAACTCACAAGATCTGGCCCTACTACCAGTCTAAGCAGCCTACCGATGGTCAGTTCTGCATAAGCTTCTTAGCAATACTTTACCAACCTTTTGCTCCTTCACAGACCACGTCGTCTGTGTGTCCCAGCAGAGAGTCCAAGCTGTCTTCTTAGGGGAGCTTAAATTAGCCCTGTGGGCAGAGGACTAAAGCCCCCAAACACAACGGACGTATTTTTCCGATGGATTCTGTCCTATCGACAATGTTGTCGGAAATTCCGACCGTGTGTAGGCACCATCGGACAGTATCCATCGGATTGTCCGACGGACATAGTTCTATCTCCTGCTGGATAGATTTTTTGACAACAAAGTCCGATCACACCAAATCCGATCGTGTGTAAGCGTATCCGACGACAAGTGCTACCAATGCCAGAAGAAATTCTGTGACGGAACGGCTCGTCCAGTAAAACAACCTCCTAAAGCCAGACACACACACATCGTCAACGCGCAATGTGAAAAAGTCATTAATGCAGCCATTCTCCTTTTTCTTTACAATGCAAGAAGAATGACATGTTTAGCTGCTCCTATTCACCCGCCCTTCTCCCAAACTTAGTTCTTAATCGGGTTTCAGGATTTCTGCTACAGTTTAATTTTTACTCATTCGTAAAAGAATCTTTGTTATATTTTTTGGATGATTTGACATATTGTATTTTGTTTGGAATACATATTTTAAGGATAATTTTTTAGTTTTTTTTTGAGGGGTGTGGTGTCTCAACTTAGCAAAACAACATTATTAACATTTCTTATTGATGCTTAAATTTACTAGGAGTTTGTTGTTTTGGTGCCCTTGTTAATTAGACTTTACGATTATGATGTACCTGCTACACCAAATAAACTTCACTGTAGAAAAGTAAAACAAATAGGCCAGGATTATTTCAAATCAAAAATACCTTATTTAGGTCTCAGAACAAACCAAAGAGGAACGCAGCGATGAAGATACTTGGGATTTTGCAAATCCTTGGACCCCCACGGCAACCATCATTTTTTGAAGCGATAAAATGGGGCCTGAGGAGTACATATCTTAAGGGGATGCTATTGTCCCTGAATCCAAAACATCCGGAACTGCAGCAGATGCCATCTAGGTCCCACTCTGGTACTACAAGCTCCATCTTCTCTCAGACCAGACTGAATCCATCGTCACTCTCAGGTCTTCCTTCACACTTCCTTCACGCTGTGGCTGTGGTGCTGGTGGGTGGGCAGAAGGAGGAGGAGGAGCGAGCAAGGTGACTTCGCAAACCAAGTGTAAGGGGGTCACCCCCACCATCCCCTTATTTTGGACTTTGAGGTCTCCTCGACGGTTTTGGCAGTAGGGAGCAGAAGCCTCTCTGAACATCCGGAGCGCTGACTCTCCCTCCCGCCACCCCCCCTTCTCGCCCGATTGTAGGGAAGGCGGAGGGGAGGGAACGTTGGGAGTCATCAGCTCCTAGGCCTACCCGCCCTCTTGGCTGGCACTAACCCACCTCTTGGCTGCCACTAACCCCTCCTCCTCCTGACGGCCACATTCCACAGCCCCTCCAAGCTGAGGTCTTCCTGTGCATATAAAGGACATAGTGTCAGTTAATTTCCATTAAAACACAACACCTTTTCAGCTAGTGACTGTCAAAATGGTTACAAAATAGAAACCATAAAGGTCTCAGCCCTGCATTTATATCCTGGCCCCAAATGTCTACAACACTACTGTCAGTTGATAGTCAAACACGTTAGGGAACTAAGCAAATGGGGAGCCTGAATTAAATGAACATCATTTATTTTCACCCAAAAATGTTTCAAAACACTAGACCTGGCTCAAGCTACCCTCCACTCTTCCAAACTGGAAGCCCTGGTTGCTCCTCGAAGCCGACATCAGGGTGGCCGTGCGCAGCAAAGCGTGGAAGGAGGAGGCGAGAGTGACTCCGTGACAGTCAGCCTGGCTTTGAGAAATGAGCCTGTCATAGTACCAGAGCTTGGGGACATAGAACATCTGCTGCAGCTCCAGATTCTTGGGACTTTCAGGACCTTCTTGCGCTCCCTGATAGACCACTCCTCAGGCTGCCAATTGCTGTCGTAACTTAACAACAGTTGCCGTGGGGAAATGTTGGCTTTACAAATTCCCAAAAGTTTCACATGGCGCGGACCTCTTAGGTTGTTGCCGAAATAGGGTGTTTGCCCTGCCATAAAAGGGGAATTACCCTATCTTTATCATGAACAAGGGGAAAAAACAACGTGTCTTTGAATCCCACATAATCTCTGCAAGACACAACACCACACAAAACACTATAAAGAATGTCAGCAAAACTCTCCCAAATCTTCTCCAGAAAAAGCCATCAAGTCTAATCCTCTAGGCTAGTTATGTACCACAAACGGCAAATTGTACATCGTTATCGATCGTCTCGTGCGTGAGCTTTCTCTCTCCGCCCCTCGTCTCACGAGATCGTGGCTACACACACAAAGCGTGTGAAGTTTTATAATAACATGCGCATGCGTGAAACTCCGCCCGCCCCTGTCGATCTTTCGCGTCTATGCCCCACCCCTTCCTCTTTATGGCGCAGTGGGATAGCTCAAGGCGGTGACACAACAGCAGGTGCGCACCGAAATATTTGCAGCAACGCGGAGGAGAACGAGAGAGTGCCGGAGGCAGAAACGCCCGATCCCGACCGAAAACAAGGCCTCCAATAGTCTGTTGGAGAAATGTGGAGATGTGGACATATTAAAGAGGAGCGACGATGATGGGAAGTATGGCCTTACCTCAACCCCAATGTCGCGCAAGGCCAAGATCATTCTAAAGTTGTGAGGAGGCTTACAATCATTTTGGGGTACAACATCCAAGAGCAACTGAGAACGCTGGTCAGACCCGAAACTGAGGTAGCCCGATCATTACAGAAAGATCAAGCGAGGGTCTTCAAAAAGTAAGTAGTTGTGGTTTTGTGTATGATTTTTGCTTGCTCTGCTCCATGTGTTTTGTATCTTAAAAAAAAAAATATAAAAGGTGGTGGGGGGGGGTGATTATTAGTTGTACATTAGAAAATGGGGCCAATGTCATTCGACTGGCATTCGATCGACTCAACCTCGATCTTTCAGCACTGTCCATGTTCGTATGTGTGTCCCATTCATCGCCTCATCCTCGATCTGTTCGCCACTTATAAGACGTTGGTTTTGGTGTTTTTTTGGGAAAGGAAGTTTGTTCTCACAGAGATGTCATCAAAATGTAAAGCCAATTTATTCAATTAAAAGGAGAGGTTCACCCATACTGTTTAACCCATCTGACCTAGGAGCACTAGTGCTGGACACCCCAAACCCACTTTTTTTTATATGCTTTTCTTTCCACACATGGGCTCCCATGATACTAATGGGGTCTCCATCAGACAAACTTCTAACAAAAAGGTAGTAAGTTTCGCACTTTTCAAAGTGACTACATTCATGTTGGTTCATTTGTAACTGCCAACCAAAAATAAGTCCCCGCACTTACAAGCAATGTTTTGTCTTTTCCTCTTTCTGTCCTCAATAGATTGTTTGCAATCTTCCTTTTGTACATTCTCATAGTGAGAGGAAAATGAAAACTCGGGACGCTAGAAACCACAAAACCAACACTTCCCAAGAAGGGAAAGACAAGAAGCAGAGAGGAGGAGAGGAAGAGAGATCATAGAAATTGGGAACTTGTCACCAAAACAGGTGAGTGTGGGAGAACACCTACTGGTAAGCTAATCAATAATGCTCTCATTTCCCACACACATGATGTTTTTTTTGGTTGTTTTTAGTGATTGATGTTGTGAAAAGACACACTTTACCAACAGAGATTGCCCACTACTCAGCGGAGATAATGCTCAATCGAGATCTAGATGACATAAAGCAAAACATCATGATGTATGTTTTTTTCGAACAAAAAATTGAAGAACATCAAATTGATGTTTTAGGAAAAATCTGAAAAACGCACCATGAGTAATTAACACACATTTGGGCAGTTTTCTGAACACATTTGCAACTGAAGAACTGTGTGAATGTGTAACATGCACACATTGTGTCCACATGTGCTAGCTCCCATCATGGTGGATGAATGACAACTTTGTTTTTTGGGGTGCAACCACTTTAATACGAACTCTTTCTACTGTGGTTGTGGTGAAGGGGTTGCTCCCCAAAACACATTCATTCCCCTGATGGAAAATGCACTTTGAAGATTCCAGGCATGTGTTTTACCATCTAATGGCCAGTTTCCAGACCCAAATTGGGCATTGGTCAAATTTCACAAGTTTCCAGGGTGACCCCGACCCCCCAAAAGCTCCCCCCCCCCTCAATCCCCCGCACCTGTGAAGAAGCGAAGAATCAAACACACTTTGAACATATAGTCATTCTGGATCTGGTCTCACTTTAAAAGTTGAAACTTCCTATTTCCTATGTTCGGTTTGCTCCATGTCTGGTTTTAACCAAATGCAATGTTTGTAAACATGTTGTCAAGGAACCAAGATCTTGACAGTTTTGGCAAGAAGTTTTGTAAACGCACTTTGCGCGAGTGTTTGGCAAGTAACCATTTTTAATTTTCTAAATGTTGGCTTCCGTCTTAAAAACACCAAAGCATTAGTAATTCAAATGTAAAGGATTTGGGGGCAATGGTGTTATTTACTAAAGGCAAGTCCAGTTGCACTCAAGTTTCTTTTCCAGGGCACTTTTGCACTGCACTTGTAAGTAGAATAGTAGATTTGACTTATGAAAATGAACACCACAGTGATTTTTTTTTGCTGAAAACACTAGCACACCATGTTTGTGAAGACACACATTTTCTGTCATGTGATGAAAAGGATATTTTGGTGTCAGTTATGCACTACAAACCTTCTCTCGACAAAAGATCAGGTATCAAACAACACCAACATGAGAAGGAATTCGTTTTGAAGAAGAAACTGTTACCTCTTCTTTAGCCAAAAGTGCATTCCACTGTGGAAGCTAAAGGGCAAAAATGTATATTCTCAGAAACCGAGAATATGGAAATGAGCAAGAAAACATATGTTTGTAAAAAAATTTATTTAAAAATGCCCTCTCACCACATCGTCAGGCAGGCAATGGCCCCCTACCCATAGAAAAACCAAAGTAATTCATATCATTGCTTTGCGGACCCCGCGGGCATTTAGAGGGGGGCAAGCCCCTGGGGGAAAAAAAACTGCGCTTGAAGGGCTGATGAGGTCGGCATTGGAAGGGCCGCTACACACTGGCCAATGTCACCACATAGTTGGTGTTTGTCTTTTTCCAAAAGTTTTGTGCAATATGCAACAGGCAAGAACTATGGGTTGAGTTTTTGTATTCCGCCAAGTTAATAGCCGTCAAAAACAGGCGGAAGCGGGCTGGCCAGGATCCCAAAGGTGTTCTCCACCACTCTGCTGGCTCTCGACAGCCTGTAATTGAAAGATCCTCCGTCAGGGGTGAGGGTCCTCAACGGGAAGGGCCTCATCAGATGGGGAGTCAACGCAAACGCTTCATCTGCGACAAAGACGAAGGGGAGTCTTCGCATTCTCCTCTGGAGGTGGCAAGCACAGACTGCCACTTTGAGACGCCAGTAGAACTCCGTGTGCGCAATGGCACCACCATCCAGATCCGGCCGTTCATCCCCAACGTCCACTACAAAAACTCGTATGTCGCCGACACCACCACCAACATCACTACACTATTAAACCCTTTGTAATTATAATAGTAGGACCCCTAGTTGGGGGGTGGGACGATGCGACGTGTTTCCATCAATTGCACCTCCGGCAGTTAGGAAAGTCCCAACGGCTGGCAAAGTGGGAGGCCACAGTCTGCCATTCCTGTGCGTGGAAGGGAACTGTGGAGTGAAACACGAAAAAAAAAATTAGTCACTTTGCACATAACATTGCAAGCAGATTAGACACTAAACATCTTGGAACAAGATCAGACTTTTACATTTAAGCTGGAAAGTATTTGCCACGCAAAGTAGAGGGTCCCCCTAGCAGATTACTCACCCCCCATCAATCCCCCCACTTCTGATGGGCCCTTGACAATAACTAGGGGTTTTTGGGGGGGGGGGGTGTGGACAGGTAACCCTCTGCACTGCATTGATTGCCAAATGGCTCAATCATGTGGGCTAGTTTGGCCAGACCCTCCTTACTTAACACTATTGCAGCCCACAGGAAAGATAAAATAACATTCCAAAAACCCCACCCACCCCCCCCCCCCCAAAAAAGGAAGGCCCAGTGGACATTCTGCAATTACCTAGCAAGCTAATAGAGGAAAGAACACAAAAAAAGGAAATGGAATGTATGGAGGCCAGTCCCTTGCACTACATGCTTTGCTGAATTCATCCCTAAAGATGCGCACAATAAAGAGGTAGGTATATAGTGTGTATGACCTTTGGAAAGCCAGCAGATAAGGATTGGTACCATCTGACAGAGCAGTTGGGGGAGGGGTTTCCTAATGAGTTTGCCCCCCCCCCCACCCAAAAAGGAACAAAAAAAGGGGGCTCTACATGAAGTAAAACACACAGCAAACATTTGTGCATATTTTAGGGGGTGTTTTGGGCAAACAATACTATGCAGCAGACAAATTACATTGCTTAAGTGACTAGGCCATAGGTGTCTATTGGGGCAGAAGAGCATGCTGGGGAGGTAAGTGAAGGGAAAAAAGCATGAAGGAGAAAAGGGGCACAGCATATTAGAACATATTGCAATCATGGAATTAGGGAAGGAGGTCAAAAATACAAGTCATTAGCAAACAGAGCATACATAGAAGGGAATAGTAAAGTAGAAATGTTACCTTAATATAGTCCTCCTGCAGGACCTTGATGATGGCAGAACAGGTCTCTGGAATAATGATTCCCAGGCCTGGGGAGAGATACCTGAGGAGAACTTCAAATCCTGAAGACTTCTACTGTCGCCAAGTACCTCAACGTTGCAACAAGCCTCTGCTCCGAGTAATGGCTTGTCTCATGCAGGTATCCTGCCGGCTGATAAAGGGGGTCAGCAAAGCCAAAATACGGTGAAAAATGGGGTCCGTCATCCTGAGAAAGTTCCTGAAATCATCGGGATTATTCTCCCGGATCTCACGAAGCAAAGGCATGTGCGAGAACTGTCACGCTGAAGCAACCAATTCTAGGTCCACATACTCCTCGTCACTCTGTTCATGGACGGTTCTTGGCTCAAAGCTAAAAGCCCGACACCAATTCCGCGTACAGCACGAACTCGCGACGAGTACGTACGGGAAACATCGCTCAGAAGGTCACAAAAGGTCGGCTGGTCAGAACGGACAAACAGAAAGCACCGATAAACAGCAAGGCCTGAACGAACGAAATGAATACCAGAACGAGCAGACAATAAGCAGTGAAAATCAAAGCGTCCTATATCAAGATAGCCGCAATGACCAACAAATGCGAACTGACTACACGCTCTAATAAACAGATACGCACGACAAGCACAAACTGAAGAGCAGTAACGATCTGAGTCAGAAAACTGAGAAGCGCGAATCGTAAGTCCCCAAACTTCGACTAACTCGCGATATACACGGGTCAGCAGAAGGAGCCCAACGGGTGCAGGACGTGGGGCTGAACTTCCCTTTTGTAGTCTCGTGGAAGACGACTTACGTCACGACGTTCTTTTCTTGCAGACCGAAATTCCGAACAACGTGGTCCGACCGTGTGTACCAACACCAAACATCGACAAAGTACGACGACATATCCGACGGAACCTGGTCCTCGAATAATCCGCGCGTGTGTATGGGGCTTAAGACCCGAACTGGATCATGACTCAGAGATTTCTAATGGGTAATGAAAAGGAGCCTGTGAATGTATAACCACAAACCCCTTTTCGGGGGTTCTCTCTGGCCTCACTACAGGGTTACGCACTTTTGCACGGTTTGGACATTAATGGCTATGTGTTGATTATTTTGAGGGGGACAGCAAATTTACATGTTTATATAAATTATACTCACTACTTTACATTGTAGCAAAGTGTCATTTCTTCAGTGTTTGTCACATGAAAAGATATACTGAAATTTACAAAAATGTGAGGATTACAAAATCAATGATAAAGTAAATTTTCCTGAACAAGCCTCCTGCCCTGAAGTACAAATTAGAACTGCGTGAGGTATTAATGCACTGCGCATGCGCAAGCGGCATTTTGCCACAGTTCAAATGCTTGTTCACTGTGCCGGCATCTTAGTAAATGTCACGCAACATAAATTCATTTGCATAGTTGAAGACGCACCTCTCAACTTTGTTTTTTACGCTGGTTCACTTTTATGTTTGGTTTAAGATATTGCACACAGGTATGTTAGCATTAAGAAAAAAAAACAATATTAACCACTTCAGCCCCAGACAATTGCAGCCAAAGACCAGGCCCTTTGCGATTCGGCACTGCTTCCGCTTTAATTGACAGATTGCGTGTCGGGCGACTTGGCTTCCCAAACCAAAAATTGGCGTCCTTTTTTCTCACAAATAAGCCTTCCTTTGTGGTATTTGATCGGCCCCTGCGGTTGTTATTTTTGCCTATAAACAAAAATAAGCCGTCAATTTTGAAAAAAATTTCAATATTTTTTACTTTTTGCTATAATAATAACCCCAAAAATATATAAAAAAACATGTTTTTTCCTCAGTTAGCCATTCCGTATTCATCTACAGTATTTTGTAAATAAAAATTGCATAAGTGAGTGTAATGAGTGGTTTGCGCAAAAGTTATAGCGTTTACAACATAGGGAAGTTTTTAATACATTTTTATTAAGATTTTTTTTTATCTATACTGGCGGCGATCAGCGATTTTTATTGTGACTTTCTGCGACATATGGTGGACCCTTCGGACATTTGAACATTTTTGGGACAATTCATTTTATCCCGCAATCAACTATTTAACTGCATTGATTCCTGTATAAATGAACCGCATGGAGGGTTAGGTCCTGGACGTGTGTGGATATTTTTACATAGGGGCGTGGCTGACGTCTGACATTACTGATCGCTTCCCAATAAAAGAGAAAAGCCGATCAGGAACAGCAGGTTAGGAAGGCCGGGGAGAGTTTGTTTTACACAGACCCTCACCCGTCTTCAGCTCTGAGACCCGATCGCGGGACAACCAGTGGAGATCGGGTCCGCTGGTCCCGCCCGTGTCACGGAGCTCCGACCGGATCGCGAGCCACACCTCCAGCGGCGTGCGCGCGACCCCACGGCTGTGAAATTTAAGGGACGAAAACCTGTAGTGCTTTTGGGCCCAGCCTGCCATTCGGCGAAGTAAAAGGTGCAGGAGGCGGTCGGGAAGCGTTAAGAAGAAATGCGTGGGGCCTGTCCCCGAAATGTCATACCAGCTCTTCAGGTCTGGTATGGATACTAAGGGAACCCGCGCCAAAAAAAAAATGGCGTGGGGTCCCCCTCAAAAATCCATACCAACCCTTTATCCAGCACCAAACCCTATAGCAGCAGGAAACAGAGGGGGGGCGAAGAACCGTACCAGCCACATGCCCTCAACAGCCCCCCAAAGCCACCTTGTCCCCCTGTTTGATGGGAACAAGCCTTGTCCCCACAACCCTTGCCCGTGGTTTGGGGGTCTGCGGCGGGGCCTTATCGGAAACTGGAAGCCCCCTTAACAAGGTCACCCCCCAGATCCCAGACCCCTGTGTGAAATGGTAAGGGGTACAAAAAGTACCCTACCATTTCACAAAAAATAGTGTCAAAATGTTAAAAATGATAAGAGACCGTTCTAGACAAGTACTTTATTTAAAGTTTTCTTTCTTTTCCATCTTCCTGCGGGTCTCTTTTCCCTTCTTCCTTCCTTAACTTCGGTTTGCTTCCTCCATCTGCTCTTCCACCTGCTTCTTCCTCCGTCCTCTGCTCTGCTCCGGTGTTCTCCGTCCGCATCTTCCTCCACGGCCGCATCTCCCCTCATTCTTGGCCACTCTGCATCATGGAGGCCTCCCCGCTGTGTGACAACTCTCTTTTTCCTGACACTTCTATAATGAACCGACGTCAGAGGGGGTGGGTCACCGAGAGGCCCCCCCTCCGTTATTAAGGAACTTTCATAAAAAGAAGCATCCAACAGCGGAGCCTCCCATTGAATGCTGAAGCGGCCCGAGAAGAAGCAGGAAAAGACCCGGGGAGGAAGATGTCGACAGAACACCGGACAAGAAGCAAGTATCGGAGAAACCAGAGGAAGAAGAGAGAGAAAAAACTGAAGGATGAGGAAGGAAGAAGAAGAAGAACCAAAGAAGATGAAAGAAAGACTTTAAATAAAGGACTTGTCAAAAACGTCCACGCATTTTTTAAACATTGTTGACCTTTTTTTGTGAAATGTAAGGTACTTCTGTACCCCCTTACCATTTATACACGGGGGCGGGATTCTGGGATCCCTTGTTAAAGAGCTTCTGATTCCATAAGCCCCCCCGCTCCGCAGTCCCCAAAACCACCGGGCAAGTCTGTTGTGATGAGTCCCTTGTCCCGAAAAAAAGAAAAAAAATAAAAGAATAGGGGGGGAAAAATGTGAAATAAGGTGTTATA
Organism: Lithobates sylvaticus; assembly: GCA_028564925.1. Taxonomy (NCBI): domain Eukaryota; kingdom Metazoa; phylum Chordata; class Amphibia; order Anura; family Ranidae; genus Lithobates; species Lithobates sylvaticus. Next base: position 136,415,202 of record CM053028.1, on the reverse strand, counting down.
TAAAATGGGTATATATGGTTTTTTTTTTGTGAGTTGGGGGGGGGGGGGGGGGGGGGGGGGGGGGGGGGGGGGGGGGTTTTGGGGGGGGGGGGGGGGGTTTTTTTTGAGGGGGTTTTATTTTATTTTTATTTTATTTTATTTTAACCCAGATTCAGGTAATTGGTATGAGGGCTACCCCAAAGCACCCTCCTCAATGTTGAGGCATTGGGCCTGTACAGTCAAGGGGTGCTCTTTTGCCCCCCTTCCTTTGCCTGCGGCCTGCCTGTTGCTGCTCGATAAGCTTATGTTGAGTGCCAGTTTTTGTTTGGCGCGGGTTCCCCTTAATATTTTACCTGACCTCCTAATACACCCATTTTTAATTTATTTTTTTAGCGCTGCCCATGCCGATTTTATTTAAAATGCAAAGTCCCTGGCCAGGAGACTAAAGTCGTGTAGTAAAGTCACCCTACAAGTCGCGTTGAGCGCCCCAAGTCACCTGTATTCAACTCAAGTCATGTCCAAGTTGCCTCCCAAAGTCCACACACTCAAAAAACAAAAAGTCCATCCTACCCCTGGAAAGTCGTGTTGCCCCTAAAGTGAATGAAACCCTTAAGATACGCGTGCGCTATTATAAATCTCATATTATAATGGCGTTTTGCGCTATGTGTGCCCGCTCACAACTTTCCCAGGCTTATCACTTCCATTTTCCTCTTTATTTCCCTTGATTGCTCCCCCCCTCTCTTTTCTTTTAGAGTTGCAGCCATCAGTAAAACCCATCCTTACCTGTATACTGAGATTGTTACCACTGTCAAAATCTTAGTAATTTTAAACACCATAAGCATGTCCGCTTACATTCCTCCATGTGAAGGGTCTAAATACTATTGGCTACGTTATATGTCCTAAATCAGAATCAAACCTCTTTTCTTGAGTTCCCCTTAGATGCCTTAGCAAACTTTGGAGAAGGTGTTGCAATATTAGGAGGGGACTTTAATTCATCCTAGAACCATCAGTTTATGCTATTAGTTCCACCTCCCTTCTCTCCCCGGCAGCCTGTAGACAAATATCTAAGGCTCTGCATTTACACCAATTTATTGATGTCTGGTAAGTGCAACATCCTACAACCAATGACTTTACATTTTATTTACTTGTGCAGAATTGATGCTCCCACAATGACATGTTGTTTGTAAAATATTGCCACCTGCCCATGATATTACAAACAAATATTGGTAACATAACATTTCCGATCGCGCACCAGTATCTCTTTTTCTTCATCTAGGCCCATCAACCTCTCACTCCGTGTGGTGGAGACTTAATGAATCCCTGCTGCAAGACCTTTTGATTAAAGAAGATCTGAAACATGAACAAACTTCTATTTCAAACTCCACTCTTTCAAAGGCCTATACAAGGGGTATGCTGATCAAACACAACTCATGCTTACAGAAACAAAAGAGATGACAAAACACTAACTTGTACAGATACACAGCCTGGAAACATTATACAAATGTATTCAAACTCCAAATGTTCTAGCAGACATGGCTCACTGTAGACTCCAAATATGCAATCCCTGTGCATGGAGATTGCAAAAGCAATGTTGACCAGATCCAAAAGAGCCTTTTTTGATTAAAGAAACCATTGTAGTAAGCTTTTAGCTAGGGTCCTCCATCAACAGAGAGCACAGACATTTATTCCCCTAATCTTATGACCAAACAGTACAAAAGCCACATTCCTGGCAGACATCCATTTAGATATTACTATACCAGGCATTATGACTTACATTCAGATCCATTCTCACTGCTGAGAGTTATCAAATGTTTATAATAATTTCCAAGAGTTAGTCCACAAGCATTAAATTGAATCCTTTCTTCAAACACTGTCCAACATCTACAAACTGCCTTCCCATTTAAATGAGCTAAATCTCACGTTAAGTATTAATTAAGTCAGCTTTCTAACAATCCTGCTCAGTTGTTTCCTTAATAGAGATAATAGAGATAGGGTGAATGACACCCTGTTCGGTTCGTGCCAGAATTCTCGAACATCGCGCAAATTCGGAGCTGAATAAGAACCCCATTAAAGTCTTTGGGACCTGAACTGGAAAAATCTAAAGTGCCCATTTTGAGGGCTTAAAGGGTATGGGTGTCCGAGTACTGCCCGGGGTACATTTAGCATTAAAAAAAAAGTTTGTAAAAAACATAATTTTTAAATGAGCAGTTACTGATTCTTAAAGTGAAATAATATAATATAGTGCCTGGGGTATCCCCTTAGTCTGCCTGTAAAGTGGCACATCTGTACAACATATAGAACCTGCTGCAGCAAAAAATAATTTATAAAGGCAAAAGAACAACAATTTCCCCAGTAACCCAGTGGATCGTCAACTAGAAAGCTCTTTATGTCTGTTTTAGCCCCTAGATAATCTCCCACCTTATGATGCAGACTCTGCCGATGGGATGTGAAAGCCCCGGGCCCGGAGGACTACAATTTTTTTAAATGCATTACTGAGATGGCCACCTTCTCCACCACTCCTCTCTTGACCAACAGAAGCCTCAAAACTAGAATTCCATAAGACTGTAACCTAGCACAGTCTGGAAAGGCATTACATAAAATCCTCTTTAAGGTGTCCTCAAGATATTTTATCCTCTGCTCCCTCTGGGAGGATGAGATCAGTTCTGAGAATTTCCCCTTGTAACGGTGGTCAAGAAGGGTTGCCAACCAATAGTGATCCTTGATGCCACAAATTCCCGAGTCCTTTCGCAGGCTTTGAAGAATGAGGGAGCACATGTGCCACAAGTTTGCCACAAGTTTGCCGAGGCATGGGAAGCAGAGTCCTCCGGGTTACTGAGGTTTACAGTATCTGGAACAGCCTCTTCCAAGCCACGTACTACTCCCATAGGGTTCTGGGGATGGAAAACCATCTTTTAAGGTTTGATGTATGTCTTCCTCTGCTATAATGCCTCCAAAACTGCCATCGTCCACCTCGTCCTCCATTTCCTCTTGTGTGTTCTGGGACGTCACAAGAAAGGTGTCTGCATAAAACGGGCCCTGAGAGGAAAGGAAGTCCTCCTTCTCCTCCCACTTTTCTGCTGCAAGTGCCCCTGTCCATAATGCCACGCAGAGTCTGCTTCAGCAGGAACACCACAGGGATTGTTTCATTGATGCATGCATTGTCATGGCTCACCATCTTTGTCGCCTCCTCAAATGGTGAAAGTACAATGCATTATCAGCAGCCACTAGCATGGGGAAAAGAAGCTGAGTCAGCCTGAGTGATCCCTGTTGTGCCATATTCACACAGGTACTCGTTGATGGCCCTCTGTGGCATGTGCAGCCACTGCAGCATTGCCAAATTTGAGTTCCCTCTGAATTTCAGCCAACTGAGAACTGGCTGTGTACGACCACCTGAAATGGCTACAGACTCTTCTGGGCTGCTTTAGCAGATCTTCCAACCCTGGGTACCTGTTTAGGAAACGCTGCACCACCAATTTGTGTCAACTTTCCCTGTCTAAGGGCAGACAGGAGGTTAGTGCCATTATCGCACATCACCATTCAAGGCTCCAGCTGGCATGGCGTGAACCACCTCTGGGCCTGCCCCTGCAGAGCTGAAAGAATCTCTGCTCCAGTGTGGCTCCTGTCTCCTAAACAGACCAGCTGAAGCACTGCATGACATCTTTTAGCCTGACTCATTAAATAGCCCCTTGAATGCTTAGAGGGTACTGGTACTATTCAGCAGAAAAGGGCATGGAGGAGGAGGAGGAGGGGGTGGAGCTGAAAAAATCTTGCATCATCACCCCCTGCTGTATGGAGACGTGTTGGAAAAACAAGCTGCAGCACTGTGCCCTGTCCTGCATCCCTCGAAGTTGCAAGCAGATTTACCCAGCCTGATGTGATAAAATATAGCATCCCTGACCATGCTTTCTAGACCATGTGTCAGCAGTAACATGGACCTTGGGGCTGACTGCCTTGCCCAACGATGCCACAACATAACCTTCCACATGATGGTACATCCTTACATGCAAAGAAATAGCGACTGGGAAACTGTCATTGTGAAACCGCACATTCTGCAAAATCACAGAAGGGGCAGAATCCACCAGACGGAAATGCAAGAGTTGTAAAATAAGCAGCTTTGACAAGCTTGAATTTAAAAGCTGGGCATGTGGGTGGCAGTAACTGTATTTTTTTCACTGCAGCAGCTGGGACAGAGAAAGTTGCCTACTATAGTCTACAGCTGATAGTGTGCTGCTGGCAGACATACTGCAAGGACCTGTGACACCCTTCACTATACCATCATACCTGTCAGTAGAGGCTGCTGAGAGGTCATGACTCATGAGATATAGCGTGAGTAGACCTGAAAAGTGAGGAGTGAGAAGGAGGAGAATTGCATCCCTTTTGTGTGTCCTCTTGCCAATGGGCTGAGTGGTGGGAGGTTAAATGCCTTTTTAAATGGCTGGTGTTCTTGCCACACTTGATCTGCTTGAGGCAAACCCTGCAAACTGCAACAGTGCGATCAGCTGCACATGTGCTACAAAAAGGCCTGAGTTGTGGGAAGTGGGCCGGGAGATAACAGCTCCACAATGTGATGGAATACGTTGGCTGCTTTCTACTCTTCCATGATGATTGCCTTGTTGTGGTTTTGCTTCACCCTCACTTTCATCCTCTGCTCTATCTGGCACTCAAGTTGCGTCAGTGACCTTATCATCATCATTCCCTCCATCCTCATCATTACTGGAGCCAACTTGGCAATACGCTGTGGCTGGGGAGCATGCCAATGGATTGCCAATTTGTTGTTTACCAGTGTTCTCCCCACTCTGTATGCTCATGTTCCTACCTTCCTCAACCTCAGAACCAACATCAGAAACAAGTAATGTGTGTGCATTGTCACCGGGCAAGTGGCCGATGCATTGTTCAAATAACTAAGCTGACCCCTCCGTGCATGATGCTGGGGCTATCGCAGCAGTAGCTGTGGACTAGGAGGCAGAATAAGCCGCTTTGGCAGCTCCGGTGGACTTTGCACTAGTCTCTGCTTGGGTGACAGAGGATAAGGATGGTTTAGAAATCCAGTCCACCATCTCCACTGCATGCTGTCGCTGGATAGCACTGACAACATCACTAAACAGAGGAAATGGTGCCCTGCCTGAGGACAGATCATGTCCACCTTTGCATGTGGTCATGCTGCAGGCCCCCTCACAGTGCCATGGGAATGTCTACCTACCAGACACGATCTTATTACTGAAATGTAATAGAGAAGGGGAAATGTGTACTTGGATGCATTTTAATCAATGGAAAATGGTGTTTGGTGCACTTTAACTTGAGTACTCCACTAACTTGAGTACTCAACTACACAGACACACTACAATATAATACAGTAAAAATGCACTGACACATTTCAATATACTTCAGTAAAACTGCACTGACACAATTCAATATACTACAGTAAAAGTGCACTAACACAATTTAATTTACTACAGTAAACTTCACTAACATACTTCAATATTCTTCCGTAAAAGTGCACCAGGGCACTTCAAAATACTGCAGTAAAAGTACACTAACGCAATGCAATGTACTGCAGTAAAACGTCACTAATGCACTTCAAAATACTGCTGTAAAAGTGCACTAACCCACTTCAATATACTGCCATAAAAGTGAACTAATGCACTTCATTATACTGCATTAAACATGCACTAATGCACTTCAATATACTGCAGTAAATGTGCAATTACACATGCCAATATACTGCAGTAAAGGTGCACTAATGCACATCAATATACTGCAGTAAACTTGCACTAATGCACCTCAATATACTGCAGTAAATGTTCACTAACACACTTCAATATGCTGCAGTTAACGTGCACCAATGCAGTTCAATATACTTCAGCAAACATGCACTAATGCATGTCAATAAACTGCAGCAAACGTGCACTAATGCATGTAAATATACTGCAGCAAGCGTGCACTAATGCACATCAATATACTGCAGTAAACTTGCACTAACGCACCTCAATATACTGCAGTAAATGTTCACTAACACACTTCAATATTCTGCAGTAAACATGCACCAATGCAGTTCAATATACTTCAGCAAACATGCACTAATGCATATCAATATACTGCAGCAACACTAACGCACCTCAATATACCGCAGTAAACGCGCACTAATGCACCTTGATATACTGCAGTAAACATGCACAAATGCACCTCAATATACTGCAGTAAACGTGCACTAATGCACCTTAATATACTGCAGTAAACATGCACAAATGCACCTCAATATACTGCAGTAAACGTGCACTAATGCACTTCAATATACTGCAGTAAACGTGCACTAACACATGTCAATATACTGCAGTAAACATGCACTAACACACATCAATATACTGCAGTAAATGTGCAATAACACATGTCAATATACTGCAGTAAAGATGCACTAACGCACAGCAATATACTGCAGTAAACTTGCACTAATGCACCTCAATATACTGCAGTAAACGTTCACTAACACACTTCAATATGCTGCAGTAAACGTGCACCAATTCAGTTCAATATACTTCAGCAAACATGCACTAATGCATGTCAATATACTGCAGCAAACGTGCACTAATGCATGCCAATATACTGCAGCAAACGTGCACTAATGCACATTAATATACTGCAGTAAACTTGCACTAACGCACCTCAATATACTGCAGTAAATGTTCACTAACACACTTCAATATGCTGCAGTAAACGTGCACCAATTCAGTTCAAAATACTTCAGTAAACATGCACTAATGCATGTCAATATACTGCAGCAACACTAATGCACCTTAATATACAGCAGTAAACACGCACTAATGCACCTTAATATACTGCAGTAAACATGCACAAACACATCTCAATATACTGCAATAAACATGCACTAATGCAGTTAAATATACTGCAGTAAACGTGCACTAACGCACGTCAATATACTACAGTAGAAGTACACTAACGCATGTCAATATACTGCAGTAAACGTGCACTTAACGCACATCAATATACTACAGTAAATGTGCACAAACTCACCTCAATATACTGCAGTAAACGTGCACCAATGCAGTTCAAAATACTTCAGTAAATGTGCACCAATGAATGTCAATATACCACAGCAAATGTGCACTAACACACCTCAATATACTGCAGTAAAAGTGCACTAATATATGTCAATATACTGCAGTAAATGTGCATTAACGCACCTCAATATACTGCAGTAAACACGCACCAATGCAGTTCAGTATACTTCAGTAAACATGCACTAACGCAGTTCAGTATACTGCAGTAAATGTGCATTAACGGACCTCAATATACTGCAGTAAATGTGCACCAATGCAATTCAATATACTTCAGTAAACGTACACTAATGCATGTCAATATGTCACAGCAAATGTGCACTAACACGCCTCAATATACTGCAGTAAAAGTGCACTAATGTACGTCAATATACTGCAGTAAACTTGCACTAATGCACCTCAATATACTGCAGTAAAAGTGCACTAACGCACGTCAAAATACTGAAGTAAACTTGCACTAACGCAACTTAATATACTACAGTAAATGTGCACTAACACACCTCAATATACTGCAGTAAACGTGCAATAACACTCCTCAATATACTGCAGTAAACGTGCACTAACGAACCTCAATATACTGCAGTAAACGTGCACTAACTCAGTTCAATATACTGCAGTAAACGTGCACTAATGCACCTGAACATACTGCAGTAAAAGTGCATTAACGCACCTCAATATACTGCAGTAAACGTGCACCAATACAGTTCAATATACATGCACTAACACTTGTCATTATACTGCAGCAAATGTGCACTAACACACCTCAACACACCACACCTGGCTGGGTATTAGCTACAAGCATCAAAGCTTGTGCAGCTGGTAAGCGTGCACTCTATATGGTAGTGGATTCACAATTGTCAGTCAAAATGATTACCACAGTCACAGGAGTAGGATCTCAACAGTGCATGTTCTGGTCACACTTATGCCGCGTACACACGATCAGATTTTCTGACAACAAATGTTCGATGGGAGCTTGTTGTCGGAAATTCTGACCGTTTGTAGGCTCCATCGGACATTTTTTGTCTGAATTTCCGACAACAAAAATTTGAGAGCTGATTCTCAAATTTTCCGACAACAAAATCCGTTGTCGGAAATTCCGATCGTGTACACAATTCCAACGCACAAAATTCCACACATGCTCGGAATCAAGCAGAGAAGCCACACTGGCTATTAAACTTAATTTTTCTCGGCTCATCGTACGTGCTGTACGTCGCCGCATTCTTGACGTTTGGAATTTCCGACAAAATTTGTATGACCGTGTGTATGCAAGACAAGCTTGAGCCAACATCTGACGTAAATAAATCCCAGGATTAAGGTTGTCGGAGTTTCCGATCGTGTGTACGCGGCAGTAGTGTTTATCTTTTGGAGGACTCACTGGTTCCATATAATATTTTTATTTTTGGAGAACTCACTTGTTTTTCTTGTTTTTTAAACTCACCACAGTTGATGATATTCACTATCATTTTGATTTTTGTCACTATTCATATCATGTTATATGCTAGTTAATTTTTATTTTATTTGGTAATGGTGTGCAGCTCCTTTTTTGCTATAAACATGCACTAACACATGTCAATATACTGCAGGAACTTGCACTAACGCACCTTAGTATACTGGAGTAAACGTGCACCAATGCAATTCAATATACTGCAGTAAATGTGCACTAACGCACGTCAATATACTGCATTATATGTGAACTACTGCACGTCAATATACTGCAGTAATGGTGCACTAACTCACTTCAATATACTGCAGTAAACATGCACTAATGTGCATTAATATACTGCAGTAAGCGTGCACTAATGCATGTCAATATACTACAGTAAACTTACACTAACGCGTGTCAATATACTTCAATAAATGTGCACTAATGCAAGTCAATATACTGCAGTAACAGTGCACTAACGTAGTTTAATATACTGCAGTAACCGTGCATGAATGCACATCAATATACTGCAGTAAACATGCACTAATGCACTTCAATATACTGCAGTAACCTTGCACTAACGCAGTTCAGTATACTGCAGTAAACGTGTAGTAACACACATCAATATACTGCAGTAAACTTGCACTGAAACACTAAACTGAAACTAAGGTAAAAATGAATAGTCACACTACACTCATACTGCACTATCACTAAATTCACACTAAACTGACAATAAAGTAAAAAGGAATGGTCGCACTACACTCTCGCTGCACTGACACTCTACACTCACAAAAGTATCACAATAGCACAATATAGCACACTAACTTGCTAGTAGCAATGAACAGAGCCCTGTTTCATCTATCTCCACTCCAATATCACACTGCAAATGGCTGCTTTTGGAAGGATCCTTTTATAGAGGGGGATGGGTCTATGAGCAATTAGCCATGATTGGGCACAGTCATCATTATTTTCTCCAATCATGGCTCTGACAGTTTTCTGTGCCCTGATTGGCAAAATCCTTCATTGTATCAGCCAATCAGGGCTTCCAATGCACTTTGCGGCACACAGTGCATTGTGGGGCGCGCGGCAGGTCGAACAAATGGTCGAAATTTCCCAAAAATTCCAGTGTTTGTTAAATGGATGAACAGTCAATGTTCGGCCGAAATTCATGCTCAAGCCGAACCGTTCGCTCAACACTATTCTGCAATTTTAAACCTTATATTTGTGCTCTACATTCTGTAATAGCTGGATGGACCCAAAAGAACCTCTGCTGGATGGGAAAGTGTATTGCTGTAAAACAAAAAATCCTGCCTCGTATTTACTGTTATTATTTTTTATTCTTTTATTTAGGTTGAAGTAATATAGAACAACAACCATCAAAAAATTACATGTTAAAAGTACATGCTCCTACTAAGTCACATAATTGAAATTGCAAAGATTCATATAAACCAATCAACTGTAGCCAATATACAAGCAAAGTAAATTAAAGGTGAAGCTGGGAAGGAACATGTCATACTACACATCTGAGTCTGCCTGCGGGGACAGCGAACAAAGAACCCCACAAAAAAAGTGTTTTTGTTAAATGTTTTCAAAGAAAAGCAAGAAAAAGAAAACTCTCTAGCAATACACACCAAACTGAGCATGTTAGAGCAAACTGATAGAACAGCAAGGCTCTGTTCTATCAGCAGATAGATTAGGAGCAGTGGAAGAAGGGGAGAATTAGAGAAGACAGGATCAAACAGCCTTTTTACACAATGCTGGGGATTAACCCCTTAGATTCACCAGGGAGCATAACCGGCATGCTTTACTGCATATACACACTGATTTTACTGTTGTGGGTTTAGGAACACTTTAATAATAAACTAGGTTCAGGATGGATTGGCCGGTACCTGAGCAGCTCAAACAGGAGGTAAAACCCAGCCCCGGATCAATGTACACAGAACCATGACCCAAATGAATCAAACCCAGACACATTCTCTCATTCCTAATCACAGCTTGTTTACCATTACAGAAGGTAAGTTTTGGAATTGTGAAAAACAAGTGATTTAAACAAAACACTCATGCACCATGGCGCCAAAGAAAAAAGTTGATGAATAGAACAAATAAAAAAAAAAAAAAAACAGCTGCTTATAAAGAAAAATAATTAACCACTTAAGGACCAGGCTTATTTTTTACACTTGGTGTTTAAGTTAAAATCATTTTTTTTTGCTAGAAAATTACTTTGAACCCCCAAACATTACATATATATATATATATATTTTCTCAGACACCCTAGAGAATAAAATAGCAGTTGTTACAATACACACCGTATTTGCGCAGCGGTCTTAAAAAAAAGATTTTTTTACTTAAAAACGAAGAAACCGATAAAGTTAGCCCATTTTTTTTTATATATTATGAAAGATAATGTTATGCCGAGTAAATTGATACCCAACATGTCATGCTTTAAAAATTGCGCCCGCTCGTTGAATGGCAACACATTTTTACACTTAAAAATCTCGATAGGCAACATTTAAACATTTCTACAGGTTGCCAGTTTTGAGTTACAGTGAAGGTCTTTTGCTATAATTATTGCTCTTGCTCTAACGATCGTGGCAATACCTCACATATGTGGTTTGAACATTGTTTACATATACGGGTGTGACTTACATATGCGTTTGCTTCTGCACGAAAGCACACGGGGACAGGGCACTTTAATTTTTTTTCTTATTTATTTTACTTTTTGTTTTTTATTTTTACACTGTTCCTTTAAAAAAAAAATTGTGATCACTAAAAAAAGCATGATAGGACCTCTTTAATGTGAGATATGGGGTCAAAAAGACCTCAGATCTCACATTTACACCTAAATGCAATAAAAAAGTATTTTTTTTTTCAATAAAAATAACTGTCCCTTTAAGGCTGTTGGGCGGAAGTGACATTTGGCGTTGCTTCCGCCATCCAACAGCATTGAGTCAAGTGGGGGCCATCATTCCCTCACTAGACTTCTTGCCTCTTAGGGGACAGCATCGGATCGTCTCCACCGCTGCCGATGGATCCGTTAAGGAGCGGAGACGAACAAGATGCAGAGGGAGAGGGAAGGCGGATCTGCCACAGAGACCACTTTTATCTTAAAGCGAACCGCCTGCCGTTTAAGAAAAGACCAGGGTTATGGCAGCTATCTGATTTGATTTATTTTGATTTAACGTCAAAGTATCAACATATAATGATGGTGGGCGGTCTGGAAGTGGTTAAGAAGAAATTAGATAAAGTGGATAGGGATACCCAAAAGAAAAAAGTCCAAAAATTCAAGAGGGATTCCGCTGATTTTAAAAACAATTTTATTTATTTAGTAGTGTGGCGCTAACTAATTATTGTGTGTGATCACTTGATATAAACTTTGAACAATCAAATACATAAATAGATGACAAATAACATATAAGCAGTGCTAGTGGAATATATAGGAAGAATTTCTAATAAATCTTGACAAAGAGAAAAGAAGTCCATTCACCGTTATTCAAAAAACAAAAAAAATATGTATATAATGTAATTTCCTCCAAGTGATGCTCTACCACACATGTGTGTGAGAAATTCAAACCAGAGCTAAAAATAGTGAAAACCTTGGAGCTATGATGGATTTCTTGTAAGCAACAACATGATTAGAGATGATCCCTTTTCTTTTTTTCTTTACCAGTATTTAGGCAATATGATTTGGAGAAAACCTATAGGAGATCATAGCGCAACAAGCTCTTCAAAAAAGGCAGGTAAATGTAGCAATGCCTACTTACATTTAAATGTTCTATATGTTAGCACCAACATGTACAGCACTAATGCCGCGTACACACGATCGGATTATCCAGCGGACTTGACTCTGGTCCGCCGGACAATCTGCCTGTGTGTGGGCTCTGGCAGACTTTTTCTTCCCAAAAGTCCGGCGGACTTAGAAAGAAGTTTTAACTCAAAATTGTCCGCTGGACTCGGCAGTCCGGCGGACAATCCATCAATCCATCCGTCTGTGTGCTAGTCCGCCGGACTTTTGAAATGAACGGACTTGACCCACACATGGAGTAAAGTCTGTTCATTTTGAACGTGACTCCAGGTAGACGGGACTAGCGAAGGAAATCAATGGCGCCACCTCGATCGGCGAGATTGACACCTTGCTAGCCCCGTCGCCTGGTATGGATTTAAAGGGGAACTCCTATGCCGAAAAAACGGCGTGGGGGTCCCCCCAAGATCCATATCAGACCCTTATCCAAACACGCAGCCCGGCCAGTCAGGAAGGGGGGTGGGGATGAGCAAGCGCATGGAGGGGTGCTTTGGGGAAGGGGGACCCTGCGGGATATTTTATTTTTTGCCACAAGTAGCAGGAAAATTTAAAATTGTTTTTGTTTGCACAAAGTTGTCACTAAATGATATATTGTTCAAACATGGCATGGTTATATGTGGAATTACACCCCAAAATACATTCTGCTGCTTCTCCTGAGTATGGGGATACCACATGTGTGGGACTTTTTGGCAGTCTAATCATGTGTAGGACCACGAAAACCAATCAACGCCTTCAGGCTTTCTAAGGGCGTACATTTTTGATTTCACTCCTCACTGCCTATCACAGTTTTGGAGGCCATGAAATGCCCATATAGCACACAACCCCCCAAAATGACCCCATTTTGGAAAGTAGATAGCCAAGCTATTTGCTGAGAGGAATGTTGAGTATTTTTCAGATCTCACTTTTTGTCACAAAGTTTTGAAATTTAAAAAAAAGGAAAAAAAATTGTTTTAATTTTTAAATGTCATTTACAAAAATAAATGAGATGTGCAAAATTCTCACCATGCCTCTTAGCAAATACCTTGGGGTGTCTACTTTCCAAAATGGGGTCATTTAGGGGGTTTTGTGCTATCTAGACATTTGAGGGCCTGTGATAGGTAGTGAGGTGTAAAATCACAATTTTACGCCTTTAGAAAGCCTATAGGCAGTGCTTGGTTTTTGGGGTCCTCTATGCAGCTAGGCTCCCAAAAAGTATTAAACATGTGGTATCCCAGCACACAGGAGAAGCAACAGAATGTATTTTGGGGTGTAATTCCACATATGCCCATGGCATGTTTGAGCAAAAAAAATAACTAATGTTCCCGCAACTTGTGGCAAAATATAAAATATTCAATGGACTCAACATGCCTCTCATCAAATTGCTTGGGGTGTCTACTTTCAAAAATGGGGTCATTTGGGGGGTTTTGTGCTATCTTGGCATTTTATGGCCTTCAAAACTGTGAGAGGTAGTAAGGAATGAAATCAAAGATTTACATCCTTAGAAATCCTGAAGGCGGTGCTTGGTTTTCGGGGTCTCGTACGTGGCTAGGCTCCCACAAAGTCTCACACATGAGGTATTCCTGTACTCAGGAGAAGCAGGAGAATGTATTTTGGGTTGTAATTCCACATATAACCGTGCCATGTTTGAACAATATATAATTTAGTGACAACTTTGTGCAAAAAAAAAAGTGTAATTTTCCCGAAAATTGTGGCAAAATATAAAATATTCCATGGACTCAACATGCCTATCAGCAAATAGCTTGGGATGTCTACTTTCCAAAAAGGAGTAATTTGGGGGGGCTTTGAACTGTCCTGGCATTTTATGCACAACATTTAGAAGCTTATGTCACACATCACCCACTCTTCTAACCACTTGAAGACAAGGCCCTTTCTGACACTTTTTGTTTACATGAAAAAATATTATTATTTTTTGCATGAAAGTTACTTTGAACCCCCACAAACATTAGATATTTTTTTAAAGCAAAGGCCCTACAGATTAAAATGTTGGGTGTTGCAATTTTTTTTCACACAGTATTTGCGCAGCGATTTTTTAAACGCAATTGGAAAAAACACATTTTTTTTTAATTTTAATGCACTAAAACACACTATATTGCCCAAATGTTTGATGCAATAAAAAGGTGATCTTATGCCAAGTACATGGATACCAAACACGATATGCTTTAACATTGCACCCAAACGTGCAGCTGCGACAAAGTACATACATTTTTAAAAGCCTTTAAAAGCCTTTACAAGTTACCATTTTAGATTTACAGAGGAGGTCTACTGCTAAAATTACTGCTCTCGATCTGACCTTCGCAGTGATACCTCACATGCATCGTGCAATTGCTGTTTACATATGACACCTAACCGACGCTTGTGTTTGCCTTTGCGCGTGAGCACGGGGGGACCGGGGTGCTTTTTTATTATTTTTCTATTTCGCTTTTTTATTATTTTTCTATTTCGCTTTTTTATTATTTTTCTATTTCGCTTTTTTATTATATTTTTAAACTGTTCCGTTAATTTTTTAATCATTTTTATTGTTATCTCAGGGAATGTAAATATCCCCTATGATAGCAATAGGTAGTGACAGGTACTCTTTTTTGAAAAAATTGGGGTCTATTACACCCTAGATCTCTCCTCTGCCCTCAAAGCATCTGACCTCACCAAGATCGGTGTGATAAAAAGTTTTGCCAATTTCCAAATGGCACTGTTTATATCCGGCAAAACCTAAGTCAAATGCTCATAGCTTCCAGTTCACGTTCCCTTACACTGCTTGTAAAAGCAGTCTAGAGGCTAATTAGCCGCTAGGATTGCTTTTACATGAAAGCTGACCGTTGGCTGAAAAGAATGATACCAGGATAATACCTAAACCTGCAGGCATCATTCTGGTATAATCACTCAAAATCCAGCAACATACCAGTACATTGCTGATGCTTGTTGGGCATACATTGTAATGTTCTTTTTTCATGCAGCCAGTGGGCTGCATGAAAAAAGAGATTGACACGTGCGCATGCGCGGGACTTCCGGGAAGACGCTCTGAACGGGAGCTCCGCACCGCTCCGGCCTCATTCAGCCCCCTAAGCGCTCAGTTCGAGCAAGACCCGTCCGGTCTTCAGCCCACAGCCTCCTGAGGGTGCCAGGCACCCACCGATATGCCCGAGGGGACGCATAAAAGCGAAGTTAGCCGGCAACTCACCTACAGCCAGGCGACCTCGGCCCCAGCCAAGATGGCGGCCGCAACACGAGGCAGCATGGAGGATCCGGACTCCATTGCAGATCCACCAGCCCTCCAGCAGCACTTGCAGCAACACAACAGCCTCCTGACGACCCCCGTGAGTACCTGCATCCCCCAGGGGATCTCCCCGGCCTCCACAGCATCCCTGCTGGGCAGAACATTCGGAAGCCTCCCCCCCACTCCACTCCAGGGATCTCCCATGGGCCTAGAGAGCCCCCACCACCTTCACCCCCTACAACAGACCCACTCCGCTGACATGCAGCTCATGCTGCAACACTTCTCAGAGATGCTAGCCCAAAACGCCATGCAAATCACTGCCACCATTAAGGCAGATCTACAGGGCCTGGGGGCACGCATGGATGTCATAGAGCAAGCTGTAGACAACACAGCTGCACGCACCAACCAAAATACCGCTTGCATCCAAACTTTGCAAGACCAACTAGAAACAGCTCTCTCCAAAATTGACGATTTGGAGAACAGAAGCAGAAGGTACAACTTCCGCATAAGAGGAATCCCCGAGTCCACCACGGACATCCCTAGCACGATCAAATCGTTCATCAAAGAACTTTTGCCTGATATCCAAGAGCACAGACTGGAACTAGACAGGGCGCACAGAGCCCTCCAACCCCCCAGACAAGATGGTCTCCCAAGGGACATCGTGGTCAAACCGCACTACTACAGTGTCAAAGAAGACATCATGAGACACACACGCAACCGAGATACCCTAACCTTCCAGGGCAACAAGGTCCAAGTTTTTGCGGACATTTCACCCGCCACTGTGCAGAAACGCAGGTCCCTTAAGCCCCTCCTAGAGGTCCTCATGCAAAACTCCATCAAATACCGCTGGTCCTTCCCGTTCCGGCTCCAATTCCACTTCAAAGACAAATCATATGGATTCTCCTCATTCCACGATGGCGAACACCTTCTGCTCCAGCTTGGACTCATCTCCCAAGACCTAGTCCCCCATCAGGCTCCAAGCAAGTCGGTCTCCTCCAAGCGTCCACCACCAGGCAGCCCCCTGACCCCGCTGTGGATCAAGCAACAAACGAAGAGACACCGCGAATCACATCCCCCGAGATGAAGACCTTTATTTGCCTCTCCTCACTGAGAGGCTTTGTCCTTACTATTTTTCAGGATTCCATCTTCCCCTGAACCTGGTTCCCCCCTCCCCTTCATGTGCCATTCGTTTTGCTGCTCTGGCCATTTCATTTTGACATTTATGTTACCCCTCCTAGGGCCATTTAAATGTTCGCCTCAGCTCCTCTCCAGGTTCAGGGGAAGACGCACCCTCTAAGCCCTGACCATTTTTTAGTCAGGCCTGGGTACATTTTGACCTGGGCAGGGCCCCCTTAGTCCTACCCGTGACGACAGGGGCTTCCCTCCCTCACTCGCAACTCCAGCCGGGGGAATGGTGGGTACCTGTGCTACTCGACAAGTATCCAGAAGGGATTAAACCCTACCCTCAGATCCCCCACAACATCATTCCCCACAGCCTCCCCCGTCCTATTCCCATTCTGGACAATATTTTTCTTTTTTTTTTTTTTTTTTTTTTTCTCTTCCCCTCCCCTACAGGTACTCCTAACTAAGCTAGCCTTGTTCTACCCTGTGGGACATTGCAGGACTCATTCTAGGACTGACCTATGTTTAGGTTGCTAGTGGTTTCTTTATTATCTAATTTTTTGTTTTTTGTTTGTGTTTTTTGCCTTTTTGGCCGACTGGTCACACTGTTACCCCGATTTGGGGGCCTCCTCGGCCGGAGCGGCGCTGCTTGCCACTCCATCTGCTGTGACGCGGAGGGTACCCACTCCCTCCGGTGACACCAGACAGACAACCCTTTTGAGGTTGCACCCTCTCCAAATGCTCCCCTCGGGGAGCCTTTGGACCTGGACCCGGTTCGCCGGTCCTTTTTGCACTTTGACAGATACATTACGATTGTGTATACTTTGTTTTATATATTGGTTTATTAATCATCATGTTTTTCTCGCTGCTCTCCTCTCCTCTCTTTCTCCTCTCCCCCCCCCCCCCTTCCTGCTCCCCTCCCCCACTCCCTTTCTCCCTCACACTCAGGACCCCTCGCGGAGAGGCACCGCCTCAGTCTTCCTAGGACATCTACAAGAGCCCAACTCCCAGGCCACCTCCAGCAGACTTCTGCACCTAAAGGTAAGCTCCCACCGTTCATTTTCGCACCCACACTCAGACACCCATGGCTGACACGGTAAATCACAAACAGTCACTTAGAGTGGCTTCTCACAACACTCAGGGGCTGAACTCCCCTTCTAAGCGCCGAAAAGCCTTTCAGAGTTACCATGCCAGAAGCCTTGATGTTGTTCTTCTCCAAGAAACTCACTTCCCAGCAAATTACACCCCTTCCTTCCTCCATCGCAACTACCCCACTTTCTACCTAGCCAATGCACAAACCAAGCAGAGAGGAGTTGCAGTACTATTATCCAAACGAATTCCCTTTGTACACAAGCACACGATACTAGACGAAAATGGTAGATTCCTCCTGGTCAAGGGACTTATTGGAGGGGAACTATTCTCATTAGTCTCCTACTATGCCCCCAACCAAGGTCAAGCGCGATTCTTCACCGCCATGCTTTCCACTCTCTCCCCCCATCTAGAGGGGAGAATCATAATGGGAGGAGACTCCAACACCACATTCGACCACGCCTTAGACAAGTCTTCACCAGACAAACCCCGTCTCACAAAACCCCCCAAGCAGAGCCTCAGAATAGCCCGCCTCTTCCACGAGTTGGGCCTGATAGACACTTGGAGGGAATTAAACCCCCTCACCAAGGACTATACACACTACTCCGCCCCCCACAAGACTTTCAGCAGGATAGACCACATCTTTATCCCCAACTCTGACATCCACTCAGCGACCCAGGCCTCCATACACGAAACCCCCTGGTCTGATCATTCCATAGTCACTCTCAAGATCCGCAGCTCGCTCTCACCCACTGGCCCTCCTCAGTGGCGCCTTAGTAAAACCCTCCTCTCCAATCCCGTCCACTGTAACATACTCGCACGAGAAATCAAAGATTTCTTCCGCCTGAACGACACAGGGGACACGTCCCCCAGCAATCTATGGGGCGCACACAAGGCAGTAATGAGAGGGAAAATAATCCAATTATCTTCTAAATTGAAGAGAGAACACAAGGTTACTGTGGAGAAGTTGGAAAAAGACTTTGAGCTTCTTAGCAAAGCCCATAAAGCCAACCCCTCCCCAGCCAGCCTTGCCCAGCTGGAAACCTCCCGGCTTGCCCTAAACTTAGCCCTCACCACTAGTGCTGACAAACACCTACACTGGCTAGGTGGCAGATACTACTTACAAGCCGATAAAATTGGCCCCAGGCTAGCGACAAAACTCACCCCCAAGATGAAAAATTTCTCACTTCCCAAGATCAAAACAACCTCGGGAGCCCTCTCCCAGAATCCCCAGAAGATTCTCGAGACCTTTCATGCGTTCTACTCAAATCTTTATTCCCCCCCCCCCTCTGACGACCCAGGCCCCCTAGAATCCTTCCTGGAAAATATTATTCTCCCGAAGCTTTCGGACTCCCACAGATCCATATTGGAAGCCCCTTTTACAATAGAAGAGGTTCAAGAGGTTATCAAAAACCTCAAGACAGTCTCTGCCCCAGGCCCTGACGGGTTCTCTGCCAAATACTACAAAACCTTTTCCGAGATCCTCTCTCCTCGTCTGGTCCGGCTCTTCAACTCACTGCGTGATGGCTCCCCCCTAGAACCTGCAGCTAATTTAGCTTTCATTTCTGTGATTCCTAAACAAGGAAAAGACACTAGCGAGGTGAGCAACTACAGGCCAATATCACTAATTAACAACGACCTGAAAATCATGACAAAAATCCTGGCCAACAGAATGGCCTCCTTTATTGCGTCTTACGTACATAAGGACCAGGTGGGCTTCATACCTGGGAGACAGGGGCCGGACCAGATTAGGAGAGCAATAGACTTAATATCCCTTCTACAATCTGCTTGGGATGGCAATCCTTCCCAATCAGGCTACATCCTGTCGATTGACCTACAGAAGGCCTTCGACACAGTCACCTGGCCTTATCTCTTCACCATACTTGAACGTTGGGGCTTCGGCCCTAATTTCATGCAAACACTCTCCGCCCTATATTCTTCCCCGAAAGCCCAGATTAAATTACAGGGTCACCTATCCGAACAAATCCCAATCCTTAAAGGTACCAGACAGGGCTGCCCACTTTCTCCTTTACTCTTCGCTATAGCGATTGAGACTCTAGCTTCAGCAATAAGACAAGACCCCGATATTAGCGGAGTAGTTTGCGGCAATCAGACCCACAAATGTGCCCTCTTTGCGGACGACGTCCTCCTCTTCCTCACTTCCCCCCTTACTTCGACCCCTAAGGTTCTCCACCTGCTTAACTCCTTTGGATCGGTATCAGGCCTTAAGGTCAATATGTCAAAGTCCCTGGCCCTCAATATCACAACCCCCCAACACATGGTAGACAGACTCAAAGACGAATTCCCCTTTGCCTGGAGCTCCATCTCCCTACCCTATTTAGGGGTCTTCCTGACCCCCAAAATAGATCTCCTATACCAACTCAACTATACCCCCATGTTAAAAAAACTCTCAGACGACCTAACACAATGGTCCCTATACAAGCTGTCCTGGCTGGGCAGAGTCAATTCTGTGAAAATGACCCTCCTCCCCAGACTACTATACCTTTTCAGGTCATTACCAATCCCCGTTAGAAAACGGGATCTGGACAGATTCCAGTCCACTCTCATTAAGTTTATCTGGGGAGGCAAGGGCCATCGTCTTCCCAATAAAGTTCTGTTCAGGGCAAAGAAAAAAGGGGGGCTAGGCCTCCCAAACCTCTGGAAGTATTACCAAGCTGCACAACTCTGCCAGTTCTCTGCAATCTACTCTAAGACCCCGAAACCTGACTGGGTGGAAATCGAACGGCAAGCTACTCCCAATCACACTCTGGACTACCTAGCCTGGAGACCCCGTAAGGATCGCCCGGCGATCCTCTCTCCCACCCTTTCGCACTCAATGTCCCTAAGTGACTCCCTACAAAAACACACCTCTTTGATATCCCCCTGGCACCCCCTCGCTCACATCTTTAACAACCCCCACTTCCAACCGGGGATGAACATCAAGGCCTTTGCATGGTGGCTCGATAAGGGTCTTTACAGGATAGGGCAATATTTTAATAACGACGGCCCCATATCACTCAAATATTGCATATCCAAGTTAGAATTACCCCCCTCGGAAACGTACCGGTACTACCAGCTACGACATTTCTTACACAAGATCTGGGGCAGCTCAGACAGCCCGCTCTCGGTCACCCAGTATGAGTGTTGGTGCTCCTCAGCCATGGGCGTCAGGGGGGGCATTTCCCTGATCTACTCAGCGCTTGCTGAACCTCAGGGCAAAGCGAATTATATGTTAAAGTGGGAGCAAGACCTTCAGTTTGAATGGGACCTAGACACCTGGCACACTAATTTCTCCCGCTCATTTAAAGGCATCCTAAATACTTCCCTTATGGAAGCGGACATCAAGGTGCTTTCTAGATGGTATCTGGTACCCACCCGCCTTGCTAAATTTTACCCGCAGTCCTCTCCTCTCTGCTTCAGGGGTTGCGGCATCTTAGGCTCTCTTCTACACACACTCTGGGAATGCCCTAAGATCAGGGGCTTTTGGAACAAAATCTTTAATCTCATCCGTAAGGTAACAGGCTACAAAGTGCCCCAGGACCCAACCATAGCGCTCCTCAACGATGATATCCCACTGGTCCCTAAATTAACCCGCTCGCTCATCCACTTCATCCTCCTGGGCGCCAAAACTACTATAGCCCATGCATGGAAAACGCCCTCGGTCTCACTTAGCCGCGCGAAACAAAAAATCTCTTGGATAATGTCGCAAGAAAAAATAGCCCACTCCATACTGGATTCCACTGACAAGTTTCACCTCATTTGGGAACCTTGGGCTCTTTACACAGGGGTATCGCTAATCCTACTATGAGTCGGTCTTGACATTTTCTCGACTATGGTAGCACATACTCCCCTCCCCCTCTCCGCGAGGGTCCCCTCCTGATACTACCCCCCCCCTCCTGCTATCGCCCCTTCTTCTTTCCCACTTCTCTCAATCCTCCTCTTTCTCTCCCTTCACTCCTTCAACTATTTCTTGAAGGGTCTCGGTTCGTTTAAAGACCCATGTAGTTATTTTTGGTTAATATGTTTGGAAGCTCGATAGCACGGAAGGGCAGCCCACCTGGTAGTAATTGCAGGTCATAGCACTCTAGGCAGCCTCTTTCCACCCCCCTGTTAATTGGGGGTCCGGGTTCAAGACCGCTGCGGCATGTTATCCCAAGCCTAAAGTAAGCACCCCACCCTAGGGTGCAGTATCACCTATCACGCTCTCTGGCACCCCCAGAGATGCTGGTCCTCGACCCTCCCGCGTACAGCAGGATCCCGATAGGGGTGCGCGGGGAGTAGGGGAACAGCCCCCGATCCTGAGCCCTTTTATACTTCCCTAGGGGCCTCCACCCTAGGCCCAGTGGACAGAAGCCTAAAACATTAGCCTGGTACATTTGTCACCCCTTCCGTGACTCACCCGTAGCTCACATCCCTACCAGGGAATTACCAATTAATTCTTTCTGTAATATGCCTTTTGTACGCACCTCTTAGGGGGTTTCTTGTTTATTTTGCTCACTGTTTATAACTTTGTAATGTTCATTTCTACAATAAAGGTTTTTGAAAACTCAAAAAAAAAAAAAAAAAAAAAAAATTAGAATTACAAATTCTTCAGAAGATAAAACAGTTACCAGTTTATGAAGTTGAACTATGCCTTTAGCAACTTGCTGAGAATACAGTGTTTAACTATAGTCTCACTGAGAAAAGTCATTACTGGATAACATTTTATATTGCAGTGTATTTGGTCCTTAGATATGGTGACTGCATTTGTTTTTCTTTTTTCATCTGGAAATAATGTGAATAAAATACATTCTGCCCCTGGGTGGCTACACTCTTACCTTCACTTTATCTTTGGAGCCACAATTGCCACCCAAGTTGAACTTTGCCTTTGTTCATCTCTGTTATATAGAGGTATGAAATTAGTAATTACAGAATAAAAGTAGTTGTTTTGCTTTCTGTCCAGCTCACAAAAGTGACATTTCTGGAGAGATCAACATATATTTATCTGTACTTTCTGAAAATGTTCATAGCCTGAAAATTTGAATTAATGCAGCCACTACATTTAGAGACTGCTAAGCTACAATGCAATTTTTCTTCTCGGTTTTAGATATCTTTTATGAGGTACACTAAAACCAAGCACACTGAGTGCCATTATTTTTTTTCCAGACATCTTGTGGTTCTAGAGGGTTGATTTATAAACTGTTTTAGAGTTTGTGAGGTTTTACTGTAATTACAATGTGATTGGCTGTGCATGACTTATAAAATAAATATAACATTTACATTTTGAAAAAAAAAAAAAAAAAAAAAAAAAAAAAAAAAGAAAAAAGAGATTGATCATGGGTGTGCCCACCATTAGAATACCGCCCTTCATTCATCCACTTCTAATGATGGGCATAACTGTAACTTTAACTGTGGTGGTGAAATCACCTCCTACAGTGCTGGAGTCGCTGATTTACGTATCGTGGGAGCAAACGCTGTTGCTGTCAAGATAAATAAATCAGTGCTGCAGCTGAATGGCGTACCTTCTAAGCAAATGATGGTTAACAATAAAACAAAGTAACATTACAGTTTAACAGTGAGACATACCATACCTGCAAAGCAAATACAATAAAACATAGTAAAGATAAAACATTTTTAATGCAAACTGTGCCTAAAAAATATATGCTGAAGCATGGGGGCAATTGGCCCCTAATGTTAGGAGCAAATCCCTCCTCCACCCCTGCCCCCATGCTTCGGCATATATGCTCTTTTTTTAACTGTGATGGTGAAATCCCCTTCTACAGCGCTGGAGTGGCTGATTTACGTATTGTGGGAGCAAACGCTGTTGCTGTCAAGATAAATAAATCAGTGCTGCAGCTGAATGGCGTACCTGAAAACGAAAAAAATGGTTAACAATAAAAAATACACAGTAAACTGTAAAGTATAAAATAATTACATACCTGAAAAGCAAACATGATAAAACATAGTAACAATAAAACATTGCATTGTAGAATACAGTAAAAACGAGCAGAACAATAGAGAGAGAATATAGAGAGAGAGAGAACAATAAAACTACAACAATTTTTTTTTATTTTTTTATATATTTTTTTTTTTACATTTTTTTAACTTTTTTTTATTTGTAACTGTAATGGTTGTAATGGTTTGGTTCCAGGTTTGGGTCTCCCAAAATGTGATGGCATCTTTGGAGACCATGTAAAATTGTGTCTTAGTCTGTGCAGTTCTGTACCCTACTCTAATACTCCACTAGTGTGTGGTAGCGTTCAAAACATTCACCAATGCAAAGACCAGGATGGTCAGGACAGGAGGGAAAATAATAGCGTGTGTCACGCCTATATCTGCACTTTCTACAGACACAACAGTTTCTTTGGGGGGCTCTTTGGGTAATGGTACCAGGGAGGACATACAGAAAATGCCTCTCATGCAGCCCACTTACTGCATTTGGATTGGGAAGTTGGGCTACAGCACCATCTGGAAACATAGAGCTGTAGAGAGGTCTACTGCTAAAATTACTGCTCTCGATCTGACCTTCGCAGTGATACCTCACATGCATCGTGCAATTGCTGTTTACATATGACACCTGACCGACGCTTGTGTTTGCCTTTGCGCGTGAGCACGGGGGGACCGGGGTGCTTTTTTATTATTTTTTCTTTTTTATTATTTTTCTATTTCGCTTTTTTATTATTTTTCTATTTCGCTTCTTTATTATATTTTTAAACTGTTCCTTTAATTTTTTAATCGTTTTTATTGTTATCTCAGGGAATGTAAATATCCCCTATGATAGCAATAGGTAGTGACAGGTACTCTTTTTTGAAAAAATTGGGGTCTATTAGACCCTAGATCTCTCCTCTGCCCTCAAAGCATCTGACCTCACCAATATCGGTGTGATAAAAAGTTTTGCCAATTTCCAAATGGCACTGTTTATATACGGCAAAACCTAAGTCAAATGCTCATAGCTTCCAGTTCACGTTCCTTTACACTGCTTGTAAAAGCAGTCTAGAGGCTAATTAGCCGCTAGGATTGCTTTTACATGAAAGCTGACCGTTGGCTGAAAAGAATGATACCAGGATAATACCTAAACCTGCAGGCATCATTCTGGTATAATCACTCAAAATCCAGCAACATACCAGTACATTGCTGATGCTTGTTGGGCATACATTGTAATGTTCTTTTTTTCATGCAGCCAGTGGGCTGCATGAAAAAAGAGATTGATCATGGGTGTGCCCACCATTAGAATACCGCCCTTCATTCATCCACTTCTAATGATGGGCATAACTGTAACTTTAACTGTGGTGGTGAAATCACCTCCTACAGTGCTGGAGTCGCTGATTTACGTATCGTGGGAGCAAACGCTGTTGCTGTCAAGATAAATAAATCAGTGCTGCAGCTGAATGGCGTACCTTCTAAGCAAATGATGGTTAACAATAAAACAAAGTAACATTACAGTTTAACAGTGAGACATACCATACCTGCAAAGCAAATACAATAAAACATAGTAAAGATAAAACATTTTTAATGCAAACTGTACCTAAAAAATATATGCTGAAGCATGGGGGCAATTGGTCCCTAATGTTAGGAGCAAATCCCTCCTCCACCCCTGCCCCCATGCTTCGGCATATATGCTCTTTTTTTTAACTGTGATGGTGAAATCCCCTTCTACAGCGCTGGAGTGGCTGATTTACGTATTGTGGGAGCAAACGCTGTTGCTGTCAAGATAAATAAATCAGTGCTGCAGCTGAATGGCGTACCTGAAAACGAAAAAAATGGTTAACAATAAAAAATACACAGTAAACTGTAAAGTATAAAATAATTACATACCTGAAAAGCAAACATGATAAAACATAGCAACAATAAAACATTGCATTGTAGAATACAGTAAAAAAGAGCAGAACAATAGAGAGAGAATAGAGAGAGAGAGAGAACAATAAAACTACAACAATTTTTTTTTATTTTTTTATATATTTTTTTTTTTTTACATTTTTTGTAACTTTTTTTTATTTGTAACTGTAATGGTTGTAATGGTTTGGTTCCAGGTTTGGGTCTCCCAAAATGTGATGGCATCTTTGGAGATAATCCGCCGGCCAAAAGTCCGCGGGACTTTTGAAAATGAACGGACTTGCCCACACATGGAGCAGTCCGTTCATTTGGAACGTAACTTCAGGTTACGTAGCTAGCGTAGGCAGTAAATGCCGCCGCGCTAGCTCCGTGACCTGGCATGGATTTAAAGGGACTCCCCACGCCGAAAAAAACGGCGTGGGGGTTCCCCCCAAATCCATGTCAGACCCTCATCCGAGCACGCAGCCCGGCAGGCCAGGAAAGGGGTGGGGACGAACGAGCGCCCCCCCCCCTCCTGAGCCGTACCAGGCCGTGTGCCCTCAACACGGGGGGTGCCCTGGGGAAAGGGGGGCCGTGCGGCCCCCCCACCCCAAAGCACCTTGTCCCCATGTTGATGAGGACAAGGGCCTCTTCCCGACAAACCTGGCCGTTGGTTGTCGGGGTCTGCGGGCGGGGACACCTTCTTGTTCTTCTTCTTCTTCCGATGTTGACCCGATGCTCTCTCTGCCCGGAATGCCTGTGCCGCGCTGCGCTGGGACTTATATAGGGGCATGGGGTCAATATCGGAAGAAGAAGAAGGACAAGAAGAAGGACAAGAAGAAGAAGAAGGCGCCGGCGGCGCGGAAGACGACGACCGCCGCAAGAACAGAAGAGACCCCCGGAAGAACAGAAGAGACCCCCCAAGGCGGATCGAGACCCCCAGACGACGGCGGCGACGACGAAGAAGGTAGCCGGACTCCTCCGCTCGTGAAAGAGCTAGGTAAATGAGCAGAAGAGAGCGGAGGAGTCCGGCGAGAAGACCCCCAAGATGGAAGAAGACCCCCGGAGCAGTGCAATAAAATATTTTTTCAAAAGTGTGTGTGTGTGTTTTGTACTTTACATTTTACACCTTAGGTGAATGGGTAGGGGTACATCATACCCCATACTCATTCACATAGGGTGGGGGGGCGGTATCTGGGGGCCCCCCTATTAAAGGGGGCTCCCAGATTCCGATAAGCCCCCGCCCGCAGACCCCGACAACCAACAGCCAGGGTTGTCGGGAAGAGGCCCTTGTCCTCATCAACATGAGGACAAGGTGCTTTGGGGTGGGGGGGGCCGCACGGCCCCCCTTTCCCCAGGGCACCCCCCATGTTGAGGGCACGCGGCCTGGTACGGCTCAGGAGGGGGGGGGGCGCTCGTTCGTCCCCACCCCTTTCCTGGCCTGCCAGGCTGCGTGCTCGGATGAGGGTCTGACATGGATTTGGGGGAACCCCCACGCCGTTTTTTCGGCGTGGGGAGTCCCTTTAAATCCATGCCAGGTCACGGAGCTAGCGCGGCGGCATGTACTGCCTACGCTAGCTACGTAACCTGAAGTCACGTGCTAAATGAACGGACTTGCGGATGAGCGGCAAGTCCGTTCATTCCAAAAGTCCCGCGGACTTGCCTACTAACGGCGGGATTGTCCGCCGGACTGCCGAGTCCAGCGGATAATTTTAAAACCAAACTTAAAACTTTGGCGCCAAAAAGTCTGCCGGACTTTGGCGCCAAAAAGTCCGCCGGCGCCTACACACGAGGGGATTATCCGCTGGACTTCAGTCCAGAGGATAATCCCGCGGGATTGTCCCTTCGTGTGTACGCGGCCTTAGTCTGTGCAGTTCTGTACCCTACTCTAATACTCCACTAGTGTGTGGTAGCGTTCAAAAATTCACCAATGCAAAGACCAGGATGGTCAGGACAGGAGGGAAAATAATAGCGTGTGTCACGCCTATATCTGCACTTTCTACAGACACAACAGTTTCTTTGGGGGGCTCTTTGGGTAATGGTACCAGGGAGGACATACAGAAAATGCCTCTCATGCAGCCCACTTACTGCATTTGGATTGGGAAGTTGGGCTACAGCACCATCTGGAAACATAGAGCTGTGATGATCTCTTCCTGGAATTTAAGGAAGGATACAGTTCATCCTGAAGTTTTGGATAGCACATAAGCATTCAGCCAAGCCAATTGAAATAAGTATACCGACAATTTTTTGTACCAGCGTCTGGCCTTATGGGCATCTAGGTACGGCGCCAACAACTGGTTGTTGAGGTCCTCCCCTCCCATATTAAGGTTATATTCGTGGACACAGAGGGGTTTCTCCACAACACCAGTCGCCATAGGAATTTGGACAGTAGGTGTGACGCTGTTCGGAAAATACTGACCCCTCAAAGGAGTATTTCACGTTCACAGTGTTTTCCACTGTGTGGCAGTATCCAGATCCACGCCTTTAGAGACCGCTCTTTACTTTGCGCTTTTAAATGTTCATCCGTTTCACCTTAAGGAATACAGCCTGATCCAGGACGCGGCCCAACCTACAGATTTGACAATGCAAATGCAGCAACACATCATGGGTTCATCCCTTTGTTCTTCTTTTCTGTAAGCATGTTCAAATATACTGTGGTATTGTGACAAGGCCTTAAGTCATATTCAGGTACTTGAACTAATGTGTTGCTGCATTTGCATTGTCAAATCTGTAGGTTGGGCCGCGTCCTGGATCAGGCTGTATTCCTTAAGGTGAAACGGATAAACATTTAAAAGCGCAAAGTAAAGAGTGGTCTCTAAAGGCGTGGATCTGGATACTGCCGCACAGTGGAAAACACTGTGAACGTGAAATACTCCTTTGAGGGGTCAGTATTTTCCGAACAGCGTCACTCCTACTGTTTCAATTTATTCAACAATAAGCACTTAACAGAGGATCAGCCTTGGTGCCTGCAGGCGGAGGAGAAGTGGACGCATTAAGGAGATGGCTGGTAGCAGGGATACTTTGATTGATTGAAAGGCCCATTTTTATCTTTTTTCTGGTGAGTGCATTCCCAAAGGAGAGTTTGACCAGCACGTGGTGATAAGAATAACTATCGGGTGGAAGCTTTGATCACTTTGTCACAAAAAGAACTGTGGATCTGCACCAATTCAGACTGTATTCAGGGTTTCATGTGCTTTTATGAACTTTTTAATTAAAGTCGCTTAGCGCTGCTGCAATATTTAAAGGGGCAGCACCTTTTTTAAAAAGGGAGGCTTTGTACTCGGTTTTTAATATTGCCTTATCACAGTTTGCATTTTACTCTACAGCAGCTGCTTTTATAAGATCATTAACTTCTGTATGTTCTTATAATTTTTATATATATTTATGTTCATATACTTACATATTTATTTATTTATTATCCTAACTTATAAGAACAATATCCACGAGCGCAGAGCGGTAGACCCAAAGGGGCGGCAAATTTTTGGATCTATCCCTATACAGGTGTCTATAGTATGCCTGTAAAGTGGCACATGTTTCCTGTGTTTAGAACAGTATGACAGCAAAATTAAATTTCTAAAGGAATAAAATTTATTTAAAACTACTCGCGGCTATAATGAAATGTCTGTCCGGCAATACACATAAGAGTTCATTGATAAAAACAGCATGGGATTCCCCCACAGGGGAACCCCGAACCAAAATTTTAAAAAAATGCATGGGGGTCCCCTGAAATTCCATACCAGGCCCTTTAGGTCTGGTATTGATATTAAGGGGAACCCTGCGCCAGAATAAAAAAAAAAAAGGTGTGGGGGGTCCCCCTAAAAATCCATACCAGACCCTTATCTGAGTACGCAACCTGGCAGACCGCAGGAAAACGAGAGGACGAGAGAGCGCCCCCCCTCCTAAACCATACCAGACCACATACCTTCAACATGGAGAGGATGTCCCCATGTTGATGAGGACAAGGGCCTCATCCCCACAACCCTTGCACGGTGGTTGTGGGGGTCTGCGGGCGGGGGGCTTATCGGAATCTGGAAGCCCCCTTTAACATGGGGACCCCCAGATCCCGGCCCCCCCCCCCCCCCCTGTATGAAATGGTAATGGGGTACAAAAGTACCCCTACCATTTCACAAAAAAAGTGTCAAAAATGTTAAAAATAACAAGAGACCGTTTTTGACAATTCCTTTATTAAAGTCTTCTTCTTTCTTACTTCTTCTTCCATATTATTCGGATCTTCTTTCTTCGGTTTCTTCCTCCATCTTCTTCTTCCTCCGCTTCTTCCTCCGATCCTCTGCTTTTTGCTCCGGTGTTCTCGTCCAGCATCTTCCTCCGCGGCATCTGCTTCCTCGCTTTGTTCTTCGGTCGTTCCGCATCCATGGGACCCCGCCCCCCTCTGACGCACGGGGACTTGACGGGGACTTCCATATGACTTTTCCCATGCATCAGAGGGGGGCAGGGTCACCAGGTGGCCCCACCTTCCGTTATATAAGAAGTGTCAGAAGAAGAGAAGCATCACTCAGCAGGAGCCTCCCATGGATGCGGAGTGGCCGAAGAACGAATCGGAAAGAAGAAGACACCACAGACGAAGATGCCGGATGAGAACACCGGAGCAAGAAACAGAGGATCGGAGGAAGAAGCAGAGGTAGAAGAAGATGGAGAAAGAAAACGAAGGAAGAAGATCCGAAAAAGATGGAAGAAGAAGCGGGAAAGAAGAAGACTTTAACTAGCTGAGATCCGCGCTATAGCCAAATGACGGCTACAGCGCGGATCTGTTGTGCCGGGAGCACGTCATATGACGTCCTCCCCTTCTGTGCACTCCAGGGAGCGCGCGCGCACCGCCGGGAGCGCGCGCGCACCGCCGGGAGCGCGCGCACCGCCGGGAGAGCGTGCGCGCTCTCGCTGTGTCACTGGGCACCCGATGCGCGTGCCCAGCGGCCGCGATGTCCGCTGGGCACCCGCGATTGCCCGGTAACACAGCGGGACCGTGGATCTGTGTGTGTAAACACACAGATCAACGGTCCTGTCAGAGGAGAGGAGCCGATGGTGTTCTCTGTACAGAGAAACACCGATCGGTCTCCTCCCCTTGTGAGTCCCCTCCCCCCACAGTAAGAAACACTCCCAGGGAACATAATTAACCCCTCCCCGCCCCCTAGTGGTTAACCCCTTCACTGCCAGTGTCATTTATACAGGAATCAATGCATTTAAATAGCATTGATTGCTGTATAAATGACAATGGTGCCAAAAATGTGTCAAAAATGTCCGATGTGTCCGCCATAATGTCGCAGTCACAATAAAAATCGCTGATCGCCGCCATTACTAGTAAAAAAAAAATATTAATAAAAATGCTATAAAACTATCCCCTATTTTGTAAACGCTATAACTTTTGCGCAAACTAATCAATAATCGCTAATTGCGATTTTTTTTTTTTACCAAAAATATGTAGAAGAATACGTTTCGGCCTAAACTGAGGAAAAAAAAAAATGTTTTTTTATATATTTTTTTTGGGGGATATTTAGTATAGCAAAAAGTAAAAAATATTGTTTTTTTTTTAAAATTTGTCGCTCTTCTTTTGTTTATTGCGCAAAAAATAAAAAACGCAGAGGTGATCAAATACCACCAAAAGAAAGCTCTATTTGTGGGGAAAAAATGATAACAATTTAATTTGGGTACAGTGTCATATGACCGCGCAATTGTCATTCCAAATGCGTCAGCGCCAAAAGCTGAAAATTGGTCTGGTCACGAGGGGGGTTTAAGTGCAAAGTAATCAGGTGGTTAAAAAAGGAATTGTCAAAAACGGTCTCTTGTCATTTTTAAAATTTTTGACACTTTTTTTGTGAAATGGTAGGGGCACTTTTGTACCCCATTACCATTTCACACAGGGGTGTCTGGGATCTGGGGGTCCCCTTGTTAAAGAGGGCTTCCAGATTCCGATAACCCCTCCGCCCATAGACCCCCACATGTCCTCATCATCCTCCCCATGTTGAGGGCATGTGGCCTGGTACGGTTCAGGGGGGAGGGCCCTCTCTCATCCCCCCTCTTTTCCTGTGGCCTGCTCAGATAAGGGTCTGGTATGGATTTTTAGGGGGACCCCCACACCATTTTTTTTCTATTTTGGCACGGGGTTCCCCTTAATATCCATACCAGACCTGAAGGGCCTGGTATGGAATTTCGGGGGACCCCCACACATTTTTTTTAAAAAATTTGGGTTCGGGGTTCCCCTGTGGAGGAATCCCATGCTGTTTTTTTTAACAATAAAGGTTTTTATTGAGCATAAAGACGTTACAATATAAACCACACAGTATTGGTACATTTTCATCAGTATATAGAGTCAAACTTGTATGAAAATTACCATCAATTAAGAATGCAGAAACATTAACATCTTGTTTGCTGTGTAAATTGAAGATGTTTTTATCAATGAACTCTTATGTGTATGGGCCGGACTGACATTTCATTATAGCCGCGAGTAGTTTTAAATAACTTTTATTCCTTTAGAAATGTAATTTTGCTGACAGACTGTTCTAACACGGGAAACATGAGCTACTTTACAGGCATACTATAGACACCCCTAGGTATGAAATTTAAAGGAATATTACACTTTTATTGTTTCACTTTAAGCATTATTAAAATCACTGCTCCCGAAAAACTGAATTTGCCGCGAACACCCCAAGTTGTTCGCTGTACGGCGAACAGGCGAACAGCCAATGTTCGAGTCGAACATGAGTTCGACTCGAACAGGCAGCCCATCCCTACTCACCAGCTTGAACTGCACTTATGGGACTCGCCACATCACCACGTGATACTGCAGTGCTGGTTTGATTATGACCAGGGTGTACTATGCCGCTTGTGCTTTTCAGTTCAAAAGAAGGATGTGTGGCACTAGTACTGGCTCTCTGCTCCACACGAGAGCCCTGCAGTTCTTGCACCTCAACAACAGCAGAAGAACAGGGTTGGGTACGCCTGACCTTGGCAGGGACCACAACTCCTTTGTCAGAGCTATCTGTCAGGGTGCCGCTGCTGTCTACAGGATCATTCTGATCCTGAATCTGACAGACAGATGAGTGACTTCCTCTTCACTATCTGTCATGTTCAGAAATGTTTAGACTTCTTCACTACTGTACCTTCGATTTGACATTTTGGTCTCTAAATTTACTGGTACACTAGTGAGACTCAGGAAAAAAGAGTGTAATGCCCCGTACACACGCTCGGATTTTCCGATGACTAGTTCCGCCGCATCATTTCCGTCGGAATTTGTCCGAAGCTGGTGTTGCGTACACACGGTCGGACAACGTTGTCGGAATTTTCGGTCTTCAAGAACGCCGTGACGTAAGCTGTCTTCCACGAGACTAGAAAAGGGAAGTTCAGCACCACGTCCGGCACCCGTTGGGCTCCTTCTGCTGATTCCGTGTTTATCGCGTGTTAGTAGAAGTTTGGGGACTTACGATTCGTGCTTCTCAGTTTTCTGACTCAGATCGTTACTGCTCTTCAGTTTGTGCTTGTCGTGCGTATCTGTTTATCGGTGCGTGTAGTCAGTTCGCATTTGTTGGTCATTGCGGCCTATATCTTGATATAGGACGCTTTGATTTTCACTGCTTATTGTCTGCTCGTTTCTGGTATTCATTTCGTTCTTTCAGGCCTTGCTGTTTATCGGTGCTTTCTGTTTGTTTGTTCTGACCAGCCGACCGTTTGTGAGCTATGTTTCCTGTACGTACTCGTCGCAGAGTTCGTGCTGTACAGGGACTTGGTGTCGGGCTTTTAGCTTTGACCCAAGACCAGTCCATGAACAGGGCGAGAAGGAGTATGTGGACCAAGAATTGGTTGCTTCAGCGTGACCAATTCTCGCACATGCCTTTGCTTTGTGAGATCCGGGAGAATAATCCTGATGATTTCAGGAAATTTCTGCGGATGACGGACCCCGTTTTTCACCATCTTTTGGCTTTGCTGACCCCTTTTATCAGCCGGCAGGATACCTGCATGAGACAAGCCATCACTCCGGAGCAGAGGCTTGTTGCCACGTTGAGGTACTTGGCTATAGGGACAAGCCTTCAGGATCTGAAGTTCTCCACAGGTATCTCTCCCCAGGCTCTGGGAATCATTATTTCAGAGACCTGTTCTGCTATAATCCAGGTCCTGCAGGAGGACTATATTAAAGCGGTTCTGCACTCTGAAAAAAAAATTTTTTTTTTAGGATGTAATATAAAGTGTGCTTACCTTTATTAGGGGACTCACCTGTTCCATCTTCCATCTCGATCGCCGCCGGTTTTCGTCCGATGAAGTTCCTCGTCTTCTTCTTTAGTGCTGGGGGCCATCTTGCCTGTGGGCATGTGAAACACCCACAGGGACTTTAGATGGCCCAGCATGCACTGCCGTTACTCGCGCGTGCGCAGTAACGGCTCATCTGCCGAGATCTCACGAGATTTCGGCAGATGCGGCCGAAATCTCGGGAGATTTCGGAAGATGTGGCCGAAATCTCGCGAGATTTCGGAAGATGCCCGCACTGGCTCCTGGGATCAATGACACCAGATCCCAGGAGACAGTGCGGCGTGACGACGATCGACGCAAGACCCCGCCCGCCGCCGCAGAGGGAGAAGACCGGAAGTCTTCAATTACAAGGTAAGTAAAAAAAAAAAAAAAAAAAAAACATTTCATTTAGTACTCTTTGCCTGATTTGGAAGGCAAAGAGATTTACTAAATGAAATGAGTGCAGAACCGCTTTAAGGTAACATTTCTCCTTTACTATTCCCTTCTATGTATGCTCTGTTTGCTAATGACTTGTATTTTTGACCTCCTTCCCTAATTACCATGATTGCAATATGCTCTAATATGCTGTGCCCCTTTTGTCCTTCATGCATTTTTCCCTTCACTTACCTCCCCAGCATGCTCTTCTGGCCCAATAGACACCTATGGCCTAGTCACTTAAGCAATGTATTTTGTCTGCTCCATAGTATTGGTTTCCCCCAAACACCCCCTAAAATATGCCCAAATGTTTGCTGTGTGTTTACTTCATGCAGAGTCCCTTTGAATTTATGTTTGTTTTTTTGGGGTGCCAAACTCATTAGGAACCCCCCTCCCCCAACTGCTCGGTCAGATGATACCAATCCTCTATCTGCTGGCTTTTCCAAGCTCGATACACACTATATACCTACCTCTTTATAGTGGTCATATTTAGGGATGAATTCAGCAAAGCATGTAGTGCAAGGGGCTGCCTCAATACCTTACAATGTTTGTTTGTTTTTTTTTTTTTTAGATTTTCCTCCTATTATTAGCTTGATAGGTAATTGCAGAATGTCAAAATGTGCTTCCTTTTTTTTTGGGGGGGGGGGGGGGGGGGGGGGGATTAGGAATGTTATTTTATCTTTCCTGTGGGCTGCCAATAGTGTTAAGTAAGGAGGGTCTGGCCAAACTAGCACACATTATTGAGCCATTTGGCTATCAATGAAGTGGAGAGGATTACCTGTCCAATCCCCCCCCCCAAACCCCTAGTTATTGTCAATGGCCCATCAGAAGTGGGGTGATTGATGGGGCGTGAGTAATCTGCTAAGGGGACCTTGTACTTTGGTGTGAAAATACTTTAAAGGTTAAAATTTAAGTCTGATCTTGTTCCAAGATGTTAGTGTCTAATCTGCTTGCAATGTTTATGTGCAAACTGACTATTTTTTTTTCATGTTTGACTCCACAGTTTCCTTCAACGCCACAGGAATGGCAGACTGTGGCCTCCCACTTTGCCAGCCGTTGGGACTTTCCTAACTGCAGAGGTGCAATTGATCGGAAAGACGTCCGCATCGTCCCACCCCCCAACTCGGGGTCATACTATTATAATTACAAGGGGTTTAATAGTATAGTGATGTTGGCGGTGGTGTCGGCGACATACGAGTTTTTGTATGTGGACGTGGGGAAGAATGGCCGGATCTCGGATGGTGGTGCCATTGCGCACACGGAGTTCTACTGGCGTCTCCAGAGTGGCAGTCTGTGCTTGCCACCTCCAGAGGAGAATGCTGAAGGACTCCCCTTCGTCTTTGTCGCGGATGAAGCGTTTGCATTGACAAGCCATCTGATGCACCCCTTCCCGATGAGGACCCTCACCCCAGACCAGAGGGTCTTCAATTACCGGCTGTCCAGAGCCCGCAGAGTGGTGGAGAACACCTTTGGGATCATGGCCAGCTGCTTCCGCCTCTTTTTGACAGCTATCAACTTGGCGGAATATAAACTGAACCACATTGTGCTTTCCTGCTGCATATTGCACAACTTCCTAAAGAGACATAGCACCAACTATGTTGTGCCCGTTGGCCCTGATGTGGATATGCCTTCCAATGCCAACCTCACAGTCCTTCAAGGTGCACGTCCTGGCTTGCCCCCTCTAAATGCCCGCGAGGTCCGCGAGAGCTATATGGACTACTTTGTGGGTAGGGGGGCCATTGATATGCCTGACGATGTGTGAGAGGCATTTTTTAATAAATATATTTTTTTACCAGACCTAAGAATTCTTGTCATTTACTGCTTGTGTTTCTTGTAGGTGTGTTCTAGCTTATTTGTAGTTTTCTTTTTGGGCCTTTATCTTCAACAGTGGGAATGCACTTTTTGGGCGAGAGGAGGTTACAGTCTCTTCTTTTGAAAAAGAATCTTCTCATGTTGTGTGTGTGATACCTAATATTTTGTGTAGGTAAGGTTTGTAGTACATAACTGACACCCAAAATACTCCTTTTCATCACCATGACAGAAATGTGTGTATTCCTGAAAATGGCGTGATACGTGTTTTATTACAAAGCACTGTTGGTGTCATTTACAAAAGACAAATCCACTATGCACTACAAGTGCACTGCAAAAGTGCACCGGAAACTACACTTGCAGTGCAAACTGGAATAGCCTTTAGTAAAAAAACACCCATTGTCACCAAAGTCCTTTACTTTTGACGTAAATAATGCTTTTGTGGTTTGAAATAAGGAAGCCA
Source organism: Lithobates sylvaticus (assembly GCA_028564925.1). Taxonomy (NCBI): domain Eukaryota; kingdom Metazoa; phylum Chordata; class Amphibia; order Anura; family Ranidae; genus Lithobates; species Lithobates sylvaticus. The sequence goes on along the minus strand of CM053028.1, from coordinate 136,378,773 downwards.
CACATTTTTTAGATGTTAAAATTTTACTTACAACACATTCACAAGTGCCTTTCAAAAATGCTTTGGTAAACTCAAAAGATCTTTGGTCTTTAGAACATTGTTTACTAACATTGCGCATTTGTGAAAACCAGGCATGTAGCAAAACAAAACAGACTGAACATGGGAACTTACAAAGTTCAACTTTGAAAAGTGAAGACAAGATCAGACATGACTATGTTCAAAGTGTGTTTGATCGTGCCTTCATCACATGGGCTGTCACCCCTGGAAAAGGGAAATTTAGAACATGCACACAATTTGGGTATCAAAATGGGCATTTGATGCAAAAACACATGCCTAGAATGTCCAAATGTGCAATCTCCCATCATGGGGATCAATAAACATGTTTTGGGGGTGCAACCCCATTCACCTCACCCACTTTAGTAGTTAGTAGAGTGGTTGCACCCCCAAAACATTGTCATTCATCCACCTTGATGGGAGCTAGCACGTGTTGACACACTGTGTGCATCTTCCAAATTTGGTACAGTTATTAAGTTAAAATTTTTGTGATAAACAGCCACAAATGTGTCATAATTAGTTTGTGCGTTTTCAGATTATTGCTAAAACATGAATGATGTTCTTCATTTTTTGTTGAACATCATTGATGTTTTTCTTGATATCATCTAGATCTCGATTGCACACCATTATCTCCCCGATGAGTACGTGTGCACTTTCAGTGGTAAAGTGCGATTCTTCTTCCACAACATCCACATCACCTAAAAAAACACACAAACAAAAAAAAAATGGCTATTGTAAAAGAGGCAGGCATACATTGATTAGCTTACCAGTAGCTGTGTTCTCCCACACTCACCTGTTGTGGTGACAAGTTCTCCAACTTCTATTATCTCTCCTTCCTTCTCCTCCTCTGCTTCTGGTGTTGGTATTTCCCCTTCTTTGGGAGGTGTGGGTTTCCTGGTGTCCTCAGATGTCCCAAGTCTTCGCTCCCCTATGAGAATGTACAAAAGGAATACTTAGCACAACAATCTATTGAGGGCAGAAATAGGAAATGTCAAACATTGCTTGGAAGTGACGGACAATAGTTGTTTGTGGCCAGGTTCAAAGGACAACAACATTAATGTAGTCACTTTGTAAAGGTGCAAAACTTACTACCTTTTTGGTTGAAGTTTGTCAGATGGAGACACCCCTATAGTATTCACTGGAGCACATGTGTGGAACAACATAATAAAAAGGGTGTTTGGGTGTCCCAGCACTAGGGCTCTAGAGTCCAGATGGGTAAACAGCTACTGAGTGACCTCTCCTTTACATTGAAGAAATTTGCTTTCCATTCTTGATGACATCTCTATTGACAACAAACTTCCTTTCACTAAAAACAGGCCAGAACCAATGTATTTCACTCCAACTTCACCAAACATCGTATTATAAGTGGCCGTACGATCGAGGTTGAGTACGATCAAATGGACACACGAACATGAAAGTGGCCATTTTCAAATGTACAACATAGAAAAAACAACCACATGGAGCAGTATGCAAGCAAGAATAAAAAAAGCAGAACACATGACAACTACTTACTTTTTTGAAGAACTCGCTTGATCTTTCTGTACTGATCGGGCTCCGATCGGGTCAGGTCTGACCAGCGTTTCCTCAGTTGATCCTTGGATCGTTGTACCCCAAAATTATTGTGCAGCCTCCTCACAACTTTAGCCATGATCTTGGCCTTTCTGACATTTGGGTTGAGGTAAGGCTCATACTTCCCATCATAGTCGCTCCTCTTCAATATGTCCACCATCTCCAACATTTCTCCAAAAGACATTTTGGAGGCCTTAAATTTAAGCCTACTGGATCGGAACGTTTCTGCCTCCGGCCTGTCCTCGTCCTCCTCCTCGTTGCTGGAATATTTAGGGCGCACCTGCTGTGTCCCCGCCATGTGCTCTCCCCACTGCGCCGTAAAGAGAAGGGGTGGGGAATAGACGAGAAAGATCGTCAGGGGCGGGCAGAGTTTCACGCATGCGCACTGTATATAAAACGTCACACGCGTGTGTCGTAGCGACAATCTGTGAGCAGAGGGCAGAGAGAGCTGACGCACGAGACGATCGCTATAACGAAGGTACAATTTGAACTTGGTACATCACTAGCCTAGACTGCTTATACATTGAGGCTTATTTATGGAGAAGATTAGGAGAGTTTAGCCTGACATTATTTTGTGTTTTGTCTAGTGTTGTGTCTTGCAGAGAATATGGCTGGCTTCAATGACGTCAGCTTCCTCCCCCTCTTCATTGATAAATATAGAGAGATGCCCCTTTCGTAGCAGGCTAAGCACCCGCTATACAGCAGCAAACCAAAGAGGCAGGCAGCGATGCAGAAACTTCTGAAATTTGTATTGCCGGTGATCCCCACGGCAACCGTTGATATGTTAAGAACCAAAATTGGCAGCCTGAGGAGTACGTATTTCAGGGAGCGCAATAAGGTCCTGAAGTCCCAAGCATCTGGAACTGCAGCAGGTCAGGTCTATGTCCCCAGGCTCTGGTACTACGAGAGGCTCCATTTTCTCAAAGACCAGGCTGATGTCAGGGAGTCACTCTCGACTCTTCCTTCCACGTTTCCTTCCACGCATTCCACCCCTGATGAGGCTTCCGAGGACCAACCCGGGCCTTCCAGTCAGGAAGAGGTGGAGGAGCCCAGCTTGAGCCAGGTATTGTATTTTTGTACCCATTTTTAAGAAAAATTAATGATGTTCACTTAATTCAGGATCCCCAATTGCTTATTTTCTAAAGTGTTTGACATATCAACAGACAGTAGTGTGGGATACATTTTGGGCAAGAATCTAAACTGCTGGGCTGAGAATTGTATGGTTTTCTATTTGTAAACATTTGTAAACATTTTGCAACAGTCAATAGATGAAAATTGTGTGTGTTTGAACAAATAACTTCAATTATGTCCCTTTTTCATACACAGGAAGACCTCAGCCAGGAGGTGGCTGTGGAATGTGGCAGCCAGGAGGAGGCAGGGGTTAGTGGCAGCCAAGAGGTGGGTAGGCCTAGGAGCCTGACTGTATCCCAAGTCCCTCCCCTTCACCTTCCCTACAAAAGGGCCAGAAAGGGGGGGGAGGTGGGGGAGTCAGCGCTCCGGCTGATAAGGGAGGCTTCAGCGGCACTACATGCCACACCCACCTACGAGGAGGCCTTTGCCTCCTTGGCTGCCACTAAACTCAAAGAGATGGAGGCGGGGCAACGCAGCATGTGTGAGGAGGTCATCCTCAAGATCCTAAATAAGGGGATGGCTGGGGAGATGACCCCAGCAACACATGTTTGCGAGAGTCACCATGCTCCTCCTCCTTCTCCTCCTTCTACTCCTCCTCCTTCTGCCACACCTCCAGCACCACAGCCCCAGCCTGGAAGGAAGCGTGGAAGGAAGACCAGAGTGTGACGACCTGGATTCAGTCTGGTCTGAGAGAAAATGGAGCCTCTCGTATGACCACAGCCTGGGGACAGATGGCATCTGCTGCAGTTCCGGGTGTATTGGACTTCTGGACCAGATTGCACTCCCTTGTTAAGATACGTACCACCAATTTTTGAACATAAAAAAATGATGTCTGCCGTGGGGGTCAAAGGCTTTGCAAATTTCCCAAGTTTCTCCATCGCTGCCTTCCTCTTTGGTTTGTTGCTGACTAAGGATGGGCCCGGTGTTCGATTCAAACCCATGTTCGAATCGAGCACCGGGCGTTCGCTCGCTCGGCGAGCCCAGAACTATTGGGGCCGCTCGCATCAAATTCGTGTGATGCGAGCGGCCCCGCAATGCATTGCGGCCCGCGCAGTGCAATGCTGGCTGATGATTGGCCAAGCATGCACTGTGACCCCGCATGCTTGGCCAATCACAGCGCCGGCAGCGAGGAGAGCCATAATTGGCTACAGGCAGGTGCCGGCGGCCTCGCATATTCTGTTTCAGTCAGTGTCAGCGTGTCAGTGTGTTGCTGGCTGCTGACAATATGTGCTTTATTTCTGGGGATATGTGTGTGCATGCTGTTAGAACAGCATTGCAGTATCACATCTGGGGGGTGTCTATAGGTGGCCTGTGAAGGGGGGCAGGTTTTCTGTGCTTAGAACTTTCCCTGCAAAAAAGTGTCATTTTTGCAGGAAAAAAGCTATTTAAAAGCACTCGCGGCTAATGAATTGATGGCTCCTGTAACACAGAGAACTGTCATTCATTGATAAAAAAACAAAAAAAAAGCGTAGGGGTCCCCCCTAATTCAATAACCAGGCCCTTCAGGTCTGGGATGGATATTAAGGGGAACCCCAGCCCAAAAAAAAAAATGGCGTGGGGTCCCCCTCAAAATCCATACCAGACCCTTATCCGAGCACGCAACCTGGCAGGCCGCAGGAAAAGAGGGGGGGACGAGAGCGCCCCCCCCTTCCGCCTGAACCGTACCAGGCCACATGCCCTCAACATTGGGAGGATGCTTTGGGGGTCTAAGACCCCCAAAGCACCTTGTCCCCATGTTGATGAGGACAAGGGCCTCTTCCCCACAACCGTGCCCGGTGGTTGTGGGGCTCTGCGGGCGGGGGCTTATCGGAATCTGGAAGCCCCTCTTAACAAGGGGACCCCCAGATCCCGGCCCCCCCCTGTGTGAAATGGTAAGGGGGTACAAAAGTACCCCTACCATTTCACCAAAAAAGTGGCAAAAATGGTAAAAATGACAGGAGACGGTCTTTGACAATTCCTTTATTAAAATCTTCTTTCTTCTTTCTTCATTCTTCGGTTTCTTCATCTTCTCCTTCCGTCTTCTCCTTCCGTCATCTTCTTCCATCTTCTTCTTCCATTTTCTTCTTCCTCCGATCCGCTTCTTCTTGCGCTGGTCTTCTCGTCCTTCTCGTCCGGCATCTTCTTCCGTCGGCGTCGGCGTCGGTGTCGGTGTCTCTGTCTCTTCTTGGGCCGCTCCGCGCAATGGGAGGCTCCCGCTGTGTGAGACTCCGCCCCGTCTGACAGGTCTTTTATAATGGAGGGCACTGGTGACCCCGCCCCCTGTGATGCACGGGGACGTCATGGGGAATTCCATGATGGCTTTCCCCATGACGTCAGAGGGGGGCGGGGTCACCAGGTGCCCTCCGTTTTAAAAGACCTGTCAGACGGAGCGGAGCCTCACACAGCGGGAGCCTCCCATTGCACGGAGCGGCCCAAGAAGACACCGACACCGACACCGACGCCGACGGAAGAAGATGCCGGACGAGAAGGACGAGAAGACCAGCGCAAGAAGAAGCGGATCGGAGGAAGAAGAAAATGGAAGAAGAAGATGGAAGAAGAAGATGGAAGGAGAAGATGAAGAAACCGAAGGATGAAGAAAGAAGAAAGAAGATTTTAATAAAGGAATTGTCAAAGACCGTCTCCTGTCATTTTTACTATTTTTGCCACTTTTTTGGTGAAATGGTACCCCCTTACCATTTCACACAGGGGGGGGGGGGAGCGGGATCTGGGGGTCCCCTTGTTAAAGGGGGCTTCCAGATTCCAATAAGCCCCCCGCCCGCAGACCCCCACAACCACCGGGCACGGTTGTGGGGAAGAGGCCCTTCTCCTCATCAACATGGGGACAAGGTGCTTTGGGGGTCTTAGACCCCCAAAGCATCCTCCCAATGTTGAGGGCATGTGGCCTGGTATGGTTCAGGTGGGAGGGGGGGCCGCTCTCGTCCCCCCCTCTTTTCCTGCGGCCTGCCAGGTTGCGTGCTCGGATAAGGGTCTGGTATGGATTTTGAGGGGGACCCTACGCCATTTTTTTGGGCTAGGGTTCCCCTTAAAATCCATACCAGACCTCAAGGGTCTGGTATGGATTTTGAGGGGGACCCTACGCCATTTTTTTTTGGCTGGGGTTCCCCTTAATATCCATCCCAGACCTGAAGGGCCTGGTTATTGAATTTGGGGGGACCCCTACGCTTTTTTTTTTAAATTTTTTAAATTTTTTATCAATGACTTTTTTTTATGAATGAGTTTCAATGAATGACTGTTCTCTGTATTACGGGAGCCGTGAATTAACATTAGCCGCGAGTGATTTTAAATAGCTTTTTTACTTTCAAAAATGACACTTTGCGCAGAGACAGTTCTAAACACGGGAAACATGCGCCCCTTCACAGGCATACTATAGACACCCCCCAGGTACGAAATTTAAAGGAATATTACACTTTTATTGTTTCAATTTAGGCATTATTAAAATCACTGCTCCTGAAAAAACGGACGTTTTTTAAAACTTCTTTTTGCATTGATACATGTCCCCTGGGGCAGGACCCAGGTCCCCAAACACTTTTTATGACATTAACATGCATATTAGCCTTTAACCACTTCAGCCCTGGACCAATTTGCAGCTAAAGGACCAGGCCCCTTTTTGCAATTCGGCACTGCGTCGCTTTAACTAACAATTGCGCGGTCATGCGACGTGGCGCCAAAACAAAATTGGCGTCCTTTTTTTCCCACAAATAGAGCTTTCTTTTGGTGGTATTTGATCGCCCCTGCGGTTTTTATTTTTTGCGCTATAAACAAAAATAGAGCGACAATTTTGAAAAAAATGCAATATTTTTTACTTTTTGCTATAATAAATATCCCCAAAAAATATATAAAAAAACATTTTTTTTCCTCAGTTTAGGCCGATACGTATTCTTCTACATATTTTTGGTAAAAAAAATCGCAATTAGCGATTATTGATTAGTTTGCGCAAAAGTTATAGCGTTTACAAAATAGGGGATAGTTTTATAGCATTTTTATTAATATTTTTTTTTTATTAGTAATGGCGGCGATCAGCGATTTTTATTGTGACTGCGACATTTTGGCGGACACATCGGACATTTTTGACACATTTTTGGGACATTTGTCATTTATACAGCAATCAGTGCTATTTAAATAGCACTGATTCCTATGTAAATGACAGTTGTAGTTAGGGGGTTAACCACTAGGGGGCGGGGAGGAGTCAGTGTGACGTGTTGTGGTTTTTTTTACAGTAGGGGGGCGTGGCTGTACGTGTGACGTCATTGATCGGCGTTCCCGATGACAGGGAACCGCCGATCACTGACAGTCAGTGAAGGAAGCGCGGGGAGAGGTTTGTTTACACAGACCTCTCCCCGTTCTTTCGCTCCGTAACCCGATCGCGGGATACCAGCGGCGATCGGGTCCGCTGGTCCCGCGGCCGGGGTCACGGAGCTCCCGACCGGGTCGCGAGCGCGCCGCTAGCGGCGCGCGCGCGACCCACGGGCAGGCACATGCACGATCACGTACAGGTACGTGATTCTGCCTGCCCGAGCCATTCTGCTGACGTATATATGCAGTGGCCGGTCGGGAAGCGGTTAAAATTAGCACTTTTAATTTCGAGCGTTCGCATCCATTATAACTAATAGCGTTCTAAAGCTCGCACGGACTTTAGGTCCGTTCGCGGGTTCTGGTGCGAGCCGAACGGGGGGGTGTTCGGCTCATCCCTATTGCTGACACCTAAATAAAGGTATTTTTGATTTCAAGAAATCCTTGCCTATGTGTTTTACTTTTCAACAATGACAGTTTATTTGTGAGTAGGCAGGTACATTTCACAAATCATAAAGTCCAAATAACAAGGGGCACCAACAACAAACAACCTCCTAGTGAATTTAGGCTAAAAATACAAATGATAATTATGGTGTTTGGATAAGTTGAGACACACAACTCCCCCCCCCCCCAACAAAAAAATAAAATGTAATAAAGGAAATCTGGATTTAAAAAAAAACCCACTATAAATGACAAATCCTAAAAAAAAAAAAAAAACATTCTTAAGATCTGACGGATAAAAAACATCTAGCCAAGAAATCATGAAAAAGAATAAAGAAAGAAGTTTGTGAGAAGTCAGTGTGAATAGGAGCAGCTAAAACACGTCATTCTTCTTGCATTGTAAAGAAAAAGAGAATGCGCTGCATTAAACACATTTTAACATTGCAGCGTGACGAATGTGCTGTGTCGATTAAGAATGGTAGTTTTACCTGACCGAGCGCTTCCGTCACAGAATTTATTTTGAGCATGCGTGGCACTTTGTCCGTTGGACTAGGCTACACACGATCGGAATTTTGTGTGATCGGACTTTGTTGTCGGAAAAATTGAGAGCAGGAGATAAAAAACTACACACGGTAGGAATTTCCGACAACATTGTCCGATAGGACATTTTCCGTCGGAAAATCCGACCAGGTGTATGGGGCTTTAGTGTTCACAGGGATCAGGTCTGACTCTGCGAATGCTGCAGCTATGTGTGTTGTGTTTTTTTAGTTAGTGACAGTGATCGATTTATACTGCACTTGGGTGGGCTGGGCTTTGGCGGAGGGGCTAAATGCAGGTGTTAGTAGGTATCTGAGCTGATTCTGCTAATGCTGCGTTTTTGGGGACACTAAACTATTGTGGATGCTAATATAGTTCTGATCAAAGATATCGATCAGTTCAGACACTATACTACTAAGGGAGGTGTATGGTGCATGCGTCAGTGTTAGCACTACTGGCACTAATCTGACACTGCCTGGGGTGATGCAGACCCTGACTAATGCTAAAACCTAACTGATATCACCCGCCGGGCGATCAGGGGGTTAAATCTTTATTGGGTAATATAGGGCGGTTGCCCTGATGCTATAAAAAACAAACTAACTAACCAGCCTCACTCGTAACACTAATACGGTGATCACTGGTGACAGGGGGTGAAAGGCTTACCTTTATTAAAGGGGTTGTAAAGGTTTGTTTTTTATTTTCAAAATAGGTTCCTTTAAGTTAGTGCATTGTTGGTTCACTTACCTTTTCCTTTGATTTCCCTTTTAAATGTTTTTTTTCTTTGTTTTCTTTGTCTGAATTTCTCACTTCCTGTTCCTCCTCAGTAAGCTGTTCAGTAAGCTGTTCTGGATGACTAAACACCGCTCGGATGATGGTGTGAAGTTTACTGAGGAGAAACAGGAAGTGAGAAATTCAGACAAAGAAAACAAAGAAAAACAAAACATTTAGAAGGGAAATCGAAGGAAAAGGTAAGTGAACCAACAATGCACCAGCTTAAAGGAACCTATTTAGAAAATTAAAAATGAACCTTTACAACCCCTTTAAGTAATATATGGAGGTACCTGATTCTATAAAAACATGATGGTGAAACGAATCAACTATCTGGCTAACTAGCGTCACCTGTGACACTAATACGGTGAACTTTTAGTGACACTGGCAACAGGGGGTGAAAGGGTTAACTGGGGGACGATCAAGGGGTTAAACCTTTATTAGGGGGCTTTAGGGGGGTACCCTAAACCTAACAGGGCCTACTACTAACTGCCCTAACACTTATTTCAGTTACAAATGACACCAATTCAGTGATCATTCAAAAAACTGAAAACTGCAATTGGTGACACAGTGACAGGGAGTTAAGGGTTTAAATGGGGGGGGTGGAGATGGGGGGGGTGATCGGGGGGTGGCAAGTGTACCTGTGTGAAACTGGTGTTAGTGTAGTGTTGTACAACTCACGGTTAGATGTTCTCTCTCCTCTCCCTGGAGTTGAAAATACTCCACGAGGAGAGATAACATCACTTCCTCCTGTCTGTGTTTACACTTACACAGACAGGGGAAGGTTTCCATACGTTAGGACCAATCAGCAGGTCCAGGCCATAAATCATTGGCCTGGCCCTGAGGACTGATCGGTCCGCTAATTAAACCAAATGCAGCGGGCACGGGGGGGGGGGCACGATCACGCCTCTTGCCCACGTGAAGGGAGGGATGTACAGGTACGCCCATTTGCCCATCCGTGCCATTTTGCAGACGTAAATCAGCGTGCGGTGGTCGGCAACTGGTTAAGGATTTAGAGAATACCCAGTTAAATGAAAATATAAATCCTAATTATATCACAGAAGGTATAAAATCACAGGAAAAAAGGAATGACGTGATCATAAGACCTGCTGATAAATGTGGAGGCGTGGTCTTAGGTAAAGATTTTTATCATGGCCAGATGATGGATATATTAAATGATAGGGCCAGGTATAGAAGACTTGATAGGGACCCTACAAGTTTATACAGGGAACAATTAACTGCGTTGGTAGAATTAGGCTGTAGATATAAAGTACTAAATAAGAAAGAGCAAAAATATTTGGTACCTAGTGCTTGTCGCATTCCTATGATATATACTGTAATAATATTAATGAATCATCAGGACTCCATTTTGTCTTTCCCCTGTGAAGATTTCTGTTTGTATATGATTGTTTGGGAATGTTTGTATAACAGCATACCCCCCTATTGTGTGTAATTATGGTCAAGCCCTTTTCAAGTATGTATATCCTGTGTATCCTTAGGCAATCAGCTTCGAATTATGACTAAATGACCAGGTGTCCATCTTACTGTTTTCAGACACTACACATCAAAGATACAAACTGGTTTCTCCTTTATTGTCACTATGCACTCCTCTAAACACCCCCTCCTTTTTGCTTTCATCTGTATCCCATATAAGCTGTATGTACTCCCATTAAAAAACAGATACCCTTTGAATACACATCTTGCTTGTTTCACGTCTTTCTTCTTACCGATGGCCCAGGGTGGCTTGCCGAATTAACCAAGGATCAGAATTCCTTTCAAATGGGGGCTCGATTTGGGGGAAGTAATCACCCTTAGTAAGTACATTTTGTCTTATTTTGAGGAATTGTATCCTTGCCTCAGCTCTGATAAAACTTTAGTCCCTTAAATTTATTCGAAAGGAGACAGACCATGCTTTATAAGTGTTAAAACGTCTTTGGTAGACTTGTCCTTTGGAAGGACTTTGCAAAATTAAAAAGGTCTTTGGTAGACCTCTCTTTTTTGAAGGATTTTGCAAATTAAAGAGGTCTTTGGTAGACCTGTCCTCTGGAGGACTTTATAAATTTAAATAAGTAGTACTACACTCCTTTTGGGGAGGAGAAAAGGTGTTGGTGTTAATAAGGCAACTACCACCTGGGCCCACATCTCTGTCTTGCTTTTCTTATCTATCGCATAAGAGTATAAGTTAATTTGTGGTGTGAACTGAAACTGCAATATAAGGCAGTCTTCTTTCACTGTTATTGTGATAATGGGTCAGTTGCAGGAAAAGGATCTCCCACCTCCTCCAAACCCTAGGGAAAATTGTAAAGATTATGTAGCTATGTGAGTATGTGAAAAAATTATGAGTTTATTAACCCCTGGTTATCTTACTTAGCTGGGTGGACAGAAAGTATGCACAGTAGTGACCCATTCCCTCAAGAAGGAGATAATAATGATGTTCCCATAGATATGGTTAAGTGCTTATGTCTGAGAGATAAGAAAGCCTTCCATGGAATCCGGTCACCCTCAGTGGGACACGGAATACATGAGAAAAGAGGGGGAGAACTGGTTAAAATATGCCCCTTATTGGTTTCACAGAAATAGTAAGAAACAAAAGAAGCCCTCTAAAGATCTTAAGGCCCCTTTCACACTGGTCGGTTTTCAGGCGGTACAGCGCTAAAAATAGCGCCTGTACACCGCCTGAAAAAAATGGCAGGCTTTCACACTGGAGCGGTGCGCTAGCAGGGCGGTAAAAAAAGTCCTGCTAGCCTCCTCTTTGGAGCGGTATAGGAGCGGTGTATTCACCGCTCCTATACCGCTCCTTCCCATTGATTTCAATGGGACACCGCGGTAATACCGCGGCAATACCGCCGCTGAATACCGTGGCTAAAACAACGCTGAATACCGCCGAATACCGCGGCTAAAACGTAAGCTAAATATAGCGCTACTTTACCGCCACCGCGGCTCCCGCCCCAGTGTGAAAGGGACCTAATAGAGAGAATACTGATAAGAAACAAAAGGATGAGGCAGATAAGAAAAGTTTAGACCCAACTGCCTCTCCCCTTCCATTCAACCCTCCACCATACACAAAACAAAATGAGACCTATATTGAAATAGATATGGTGTATGTATAGGTAGGCATGGAAAGTGCAGTTTTAATAGAGAAATGTGCTAATATTTTTGTCTACAGGTTGTAGTTGGCTAAGTGTGAGAATTATGTTTGTTTTGTAGAGGTGTGTGAGATCCATGGATTGTGTCATGTCGTGTTAGTTGTATTAATATGCCTAAAGTGCTTTATCAACAAAAAAGTTGATAACACAGATTGAATATTGGTTGCATGATGATTTGTTTTGTGTTTGTTATGTGTGCTTTAACCGCTTCAGAACCGGGCCATTTTACACCCTTCCTTACCACAGCACTTTTTGCGATTCGGCACTGCGTCGCTTTAACTAACAATTGCGCGGTCATGCGACGTTACACCCAAACAAAATTGACATCCTTTTTTCCCACAAATAGAGCTTCCTTTTGGTGGTATTTGATCACCTCTGCGGTTTTTATTTTTTGCGCTATAAACAAAAGAAGAGCGACAATTTTGAAAAAAAAACACACAATATTTTTAACTTTTTGCTATAATAAATATCCCATTTTTAAAAAAAATTTATAAAAAATTTTTCCTCAGTTTAGGCCGATACGTATTCTTCTACATATTTTTGGTAAAAAAAATCGCAATAAGCGTATATAGATCGGTTTGCGCAAAAGTTATAGCGTTTACAAAATAGGGGATAGATTTATTTTTTTTTTTTTTTTTACTAGTAATGGCGGCGATCTGCGATTTTTTTTTTCGCGACTGCGACATTGCGGCAGACACTTCAGAAACTTTTGACACATTTTTGGGACCATTCACATTTACACAGCGATCGTTGCTATAAAATTGCAGTGATTACTGTGTAAATGTGACTGGCAGGGAAGGGGTTAACACTAGGGGGCGCTGCAGGGGTTAAAATGTTCCCTAAGGTAGTGATTCTAACTGTGAGGGGAGGGGACTGACAAGGGGAGGAGACCAATCGGTGTTCCTCCGTACTGGGATCACATGATCGGTCTCCTCTCCACTGACAGGTCCCACACGGTCCCGTTGTTTTAACGGGCAATCGCGGGTGCCGGTCACTCGCACCGGGTCTCGAGCGACGCCGCGGGCGCGCGGGCGCCCCCTAGGCGGCCGGGAATGGGAGGACATCATATGACGCCCACCCAGGATGGGAGATCCACCTTGTGGGCGTCATGTGACAGTGGGCGGTAGGGAAGTGGTTAATGAAACACTGTCTCAAGTACAATTACAAGACTAAAAATATTTATTTCTAACTCAAAATCCTGAACAATTTGATCTATATACTTCGGGTAAAAATGTACTTAAAATTGTAAAATCATGTGCAATGTGTAGTCACTTTGCACTGTGGTAAAGTTAATATGGAAAAGAAAAAGTAAAATATTATATTTGTGTAGCATTGACCCCCAAAGGAGATGCTGGTTTTTGTTGGGCTTACCGTTTCTTCACCTGTTCACTGTGTCCGTCTTAGGGGTCCTGTAAAAAGGGTTGGTCAAAGAATAGTGCTCCAACACTTAATCCTTTTTCTGGATGTTTCTTTTTAACAAAAACACACACTTTTGCAATAGAGGGGTAGAGGATAAGGGGAATTCAGGTACCTTTGTAGTTTTTCAGGTTAGAGGTATTTCCTTGATCCAGAGGACAAACAATTTCCACAGGCTGGATCCAGCAACCACCAGATAGGTCCCTCCCCTGACCTAGCAGCCGATGAGATGCTCGATCAAAGTCTCTGCCACAGACTTGACAAGTTTAGCGATCTTGTTGTGCAATCCTCTGCCACAGGAAGGCACAATCAGATTCTTAATGCAAAGTTAAAGAGTTGCCCCACAGTACCTGTTTTTTTCAGCCGACCCGGCGATACTGTGTGGTAGATAACCCAGCATGAATCCTCCAACTGAGTCTCCAGGCTTTTCCATGAGGTACCAGCCTTGTTGCTCAGTCCTCTTCCGAAAAAGTCCTCCCCTGGATCCTCCAGTTGCGTGGCTTCTCCCCTCAGGCAAGACAGCACAGGACCATCTCTGGATCAGTAGGCCCCGAGACATTGAATAAGGCAGCACACACCTTAGGCCAGGAGGGCCATGAGGTCAGGATAACGAACCCCCAAAAAAATGGCATTGGTACCTTAAGTAGCCTTACCCAGAATTCTGAGCGGGGAAACCACCACTCCCTCCGGGCTGTTTCTAAATAAAAGGGTACCCAATACATTTAGCCTGTTGCATTTTCAACACTTACCGGTGGTTACAGCGTCACCCACAGCCAAGTGGAAATTAGTACAACCCAGCCAAACTGGTACAGAAGCCAGAACTTTAGAATAATTATTCTGAGCCAAACTGCAGCTTCAGATAACTTAAATTTACAAAAAAAATAATAGCATCTGCTCATTAGGAGCAGGGCGCTACATTTGCTTATTCTAAAAGAAAAGTTAATCTAAAAACTGTAGGCTAAAAATCGTTAATTTAAACACTTGCTGGGGTGGCTAATCATGTGGCCATTGGAGCCACACCCAATGCAGTTAATACAATTGATAAAAATAAGTAAAGTGAAATGTTAAAAGATTAGTGATGTAAAAAAAAAAAAAAAGCCTTTTTCTCTGACGATTTAAGTTTAAACACTTACCGCCCGGCCTATAACAGAATGACGGCCAGGAAGTGGTTCCGTTATCCTGACTGGGCGTCATATGACGTCCGGCACGATAACATTCCATCTGACACGCCGCATCTCCGATCGTGATAAGAAGCCTCTGACAGAGGCATCTTACCACGTGATCAGCTGTGACCAATCACCAGGAAGTGCAGATAAATGGCATTCCTCGGTTTGCACTGACAGGGAGAGCCGATCGGCAGCTCTCCCTGTCAGAGGGAGGTCTGTGCTGATAATCAGCACATTGATTATCAGCACAGCCCCATCAGATGTGTCAATCAGCTGCCAATCAGTGCCCAGCAGTGCCCCAATAATAAAGTCTGCCAGTGCCCACCACAGTGCCAATTAGTGACCATAACAGTGCCAATCAGAGCCCACCACAGTGCCAGTGTCCATCACAGTGCCAATCAGTGCCCAGCATTAATACCTGTCAGTATGTGTACATGAAGGTACCGGCGCCAATTAGATAAACTTCTGTGTGCGATAGGCTGCAGTCTAAAAGCAATTGTGCTAATTGCACAATGCCTGTAGTACTAGTTAATATGCAAAAAAGGACCGCGCCAATCACTTTCGTTTAATCCTTATATCCACCTGTGTCAAACAATATGTTAGATTCCAAAAGATATAAAATAGTAAATAATAGAAAATGTAATTATTTATACTATCAGAGGTGATGCTTTCACCCTCTCTTTACCTTTGTCCCACCTGTTCTACAGTGTAACCCTCTTATAGTGCTAATAGTGCCAGACAAAAAATAAAATAAAATAAAATGATATCATCGGATTATAATTATACCCCTATTTGAGTGCCCTTAATATGCCACTAATACATGTGTTATATCCTGCACTTTCTAAAGCAGAAAAGTGCGCCACTTTCACTTTAAATGACAATAAATTGTCCCATTAGTAACACCACTGGTGATTGTATATTCTGGTGCTTGTGAAAGCCACCCCGACTGTGAATCCACCACCACTAAAAAATGGCCACTCACCAGAACCAGGTGAGTTTTGAACCTTTGGTTTATTTGGCTGGATAACCACTCCTTACTCTGGCCAATCTCGTCTTGTTTACTCGTGAGGTCCAAGCTGTGTAGTCTGGGCAGCCTCCGCTCTCAAGGAAAATAAAATGCTCCCATAGTGTAATAGGTCAAATAAATTTATTGCCAAAACAATTAAAAGAAGAAAAATTTACACTTACATGTGCCTGTGCCCTCAGGCCGGCACTGAGCCTCTCCAGCCGTGTGTGTAGGAACCTTGGAATCGGCGCGTTGGTCGTTTGCGTTCCACGCCTCACTACCGCTCAAACTGGAAGTGTCAATATGTCACGTGTTGTCCCAGCAGCCTCTGCGCGTTTCGCAAATTGTTTATGCGTCATCAGGAAGTACCTGCCAAATTAGTGCTGCCTATCAGTGCCATGTATTAGTGCCCATCAATGCCACCTATCAGTGCCAATCAGTGCTGCCTATCAGTGCCGCCGGTCAGTGCCCATCAATGTCGCCTGTCAGTGCCCACCTGAAGCAACCCCCAATTGCTGGAGTTGTTCTGTTGCTATACAACAGGCAGTTACAGTGGGTGTATTGTGCCCCCTGCACAGTACTCACCTGAAGCTACCCCCAATTGCTGTAGTTGTTCTGTTGCTATACCACAGGCAGTTACAGTGGGTGTATTGTGCCCCCTGCACAGTATACACCTGAAGCTACCCCCAATTGCTGTAGTTGTTCTGTTGCTATACCACAGGCAGTTACAGTGGGTGTATTGTGCCCCCTGCACAGTATACACCTGAAGCTACCCCCAATTGCTGTAGTTGTTCTGTTGCTATACCACAGGCAGTTAAAGTGGGTGCATTGTGCCCCCTGCACAGTATACACCTGAAACTACCCCTAATTGCTGGAGTTGTTCTGTTGCTATACCACAGGCAGTTACAGTGGGTGTATTGTGCCCCCTGCACAACATACACCCGAAGCTACCCCCAATTGCTGTAGTTGTTCTGTTGCTATACCACAGGCAGTTACAGTGAGTGTACACCTGAATACACCTGTATACACCTGAAGCTACCCCCAATTGCTGGAGTTGTTCTATTGCTATACCACAGGCAGTTAAAGTGGGTGTATTGTGCCCCCTGCACAAAATACACCTGAAGCTACCCTCAATTGCTGTAGTTGTTCTGTTGCTATACCACAGGCAGTTACAGTGGGTGTATTGTGCCCCCTGCACAGAATACATCTGAAGCTACCCCCAATTGCTGTAGTTGTTCTGTTGCTATACCACTAGGGATGAGCCGAACACCCCCGGGTTCGGTTCGCACCAGAACCCACGAACGGACCTAAAGTCCGTGCGAACATAAGAACCCTATTAGTTACAATGGATGCGAACGTTCAAAATCAAAAGTGCTAATTTTAAAGGCTAATATGCATGTTATTGTCATAAAAAGTGTTTGGGGGCCTGGGTCCTGCCCCAGGGGACATCTATCAATGCAAAACATTTTTTTAAAAACAGCCGTTTTTTCAGGAGCAGTGATTTTAATAATGCTTAAAGTGAAACAATAAAAGTGTAATATTCCTTTAAATTTGGTACCTGGGGGGTGTCTATAGTATGCCTGTGAAGGGGCGCATGTTTCCTGTGCTTAGAACTGTCCCTGCACAAAGTGTAATTTTTGCAGGAAAAAAGCACTTTGCGGCTAATGAATTGACGTGCTCCCGTAACACCGAGAACAGTCATTCATTGAAAGTCATTGATAAAAAAAAAGTCATTGATAAAAAAAAAAAAATTAAATTAAAAAAAAAAGCGTGGGGGTCCCCCCAAATTCAATAACCAGGCCCTTCAGGTCTGCTATGGATATTGAGGGGAACCCCAGCCAAAAAAAAATAGCGTGGGGTCCCCCTCAAAATCCATACCAGACCCTTGAGGTCTGGGATGGATTGTAAGGGGAACCCCGGCCAAAAAAAAAAAAAAATGGCGTGGGGTCCCCCTCAAAATCCATACCAGACCTTTATCCGAGCACGCAACCTGGCAGGCCGCAGGAAAAGAGGGGGAGATGAGAGCGCCCCCCTCCCTCCTGAACCATACCCGGCCACATGCCCTCAACATTGGGAGGGTGCCTTGTCCCCATGTTGATGAGGACAAGGGCTCGTCCCCACAACCCTGGCCATTGGTTGTGGGGGTCTGCGGGCGGGGGGCTTATCGGAATCTGGAAGCCCCCTTTAACAAGGGGACCCCCAGATCCCGCCCCCCCCCCTGTGTGAAATGGTAAGGGGTAAGTATCCCTACCATTTCACCAAAAAAGTGTCAAAAATTGTAAAAATAACAGGAGACGGTCTTTGACAATTCCTTTATTAAAATCTTCTTTCTTCTGGTCTTCCTACTTCCTTTCTTCATCCTTCGATTTCTTCATCTTCTCCTTCCGGCATCTTCTTCCATCTTCTTCTTCCATCATCTTCTTCCTCCGATCCGCTTCTTCTTGCTCTGGTCTTCTCGTCCGGCATCTTCTTCCACGGCGTCCGGGTCTCTTCTTGGGCCGCTCCGCGCAATGGGATGCTCCCGCTGTGTGAGGCTTCGCTGCGTCTGACAGGTCTTTTATAATGGAGGGCGGGACCACCTGGTGACCCTGCCCCCTCTGACGTCATAGGGAAAGCCATAGGGAATTCCCCATGACGTCCCTGTGCGTCAGAGGGGGGCGGGGTTAACAGGTGGCCCCGCCCTCCGTTATAAAAGACCTGTCAGAGGCAGCGAAGCCTCACACAGCTGGAGCCTCCCATTGCGTGGAGCGGCCCAAGAAGAGACCCGGACGCCGTGGAAGAAGATGCCGGATGAGAAGACCAGAGCAAGAAGAAGCGGATCGGAGGAAGAAGATGATGGAAGAAGAAGATGGAAGAAGATGCCGGAAGGAGAAGATGAAGAAACCGAAGGATGAAGAAGGAAGACCAGAAGAAAGAAGATTTTAATAAAGGAATTGTCAAAGACCGTCTCCTGTCATTTTTACAATTTTCGACACTTTTTTGGTGAAATGGTAGGGGTACTTACCATTTCACACGGGGGGGCAGGATCTGGGGGCCTCCAGATTCTGATAAGCCCCCTGCCCGCAGACCCCCACAACCAATGGCCAGGGTTGTGGGGACGAGGCCCTTGTCCTCATCAACATGGGGACAAGGTGCTTTTGGGGGGTCTCAGACCCCCAAAGCACCCTCCCAATGTTGAGGGCATGTGGCCTGGTACGGTTCAGGAGGGAGGGGGGGCCGCTCTCGTCCCCCCTCTTTTCCTGCGGCCTGCCAGGTTGCGTGCTCGGATAAGGGTCTGGTATGGATTTTGAGGGGGACCCCACGCCATTTTTTTTGTTTTTTGGCTGGGGTCCCCCTTAATATCCATAGCAGACCTGAAGGGCCTGGTTATTGAATTTGGGGGGACCCCCACGCTTTTATTTATTTATTTATTTTTCTTTATCAATGACTTTTTTTTTATCAATGACTTTCAATGAATGACTGTTCTCTGTGTTATGGGAGCCGTCAATTCATTAGCCGCGAGTGATTTTAAAAAGCTTTTTTTCCTGCAAAAATGACACCTTTGTGCAGGGACAGTTCTAAGCACAGGAAACATGCGGCCCTTCACAGGCATACTATAGACACCCCCCAGATGAGATACTGCAATTCTGTACTAACAGTACGCACACACTAATCCCCAGAATCACAGCACATAATGTCAGCAGTCAGCAGCACATAACACTGACACGCTGGAACACAACACAATATAGGAGGCCTACGGCGCGGCGGCCTTTTATACTGTGGGGCGTGTACTAAACCCCTTGAGCTATAATTGGCCACAGGCATCCTGCCCGTAGCCAATTATTGCTCTCCTCGCCGCTGGCTCTTTGACAGTGCATGCTTGGCCAATCATCAGCCAGCAATGCACTGCGACTGGCGCAGTGCATTGCGGGCCGCTCGCATGACACGAATTTGATGCGAGCGGCCCAAATAGTTCTGGGCTCGCCGAGCAGGCGAACGCCCGATGTTCGATTCGAACAAGGGTTAGAATCGAACACCGGGCTCATCCCTATATACCACAGGCAGTTACAGTGGGTGTATTGTGTCCCCTTCACAGTATACACCTGAAGCTACCCCCAATTGCTGGTGTTCTCATCTCCCTGCAGGCCATTAGTATGTCTGGTAGGCCAACAAGGAGAGGCAGACAGTCACGAGGCAATAAAAGAGGGCAAGCAGGCTCTGTGTCTAGAGGCAACAGTGCTGGTCTTGGACGCGGTGCATCGTCATCAGCACGTGGCCATGGGACACGCTTGTCCTTATTTTCGCCAGCTAGACATGTTGAGCCGCAACATGCCGAAGACTTGGTAGAGACTAAGCCCTCCTCATCCTCCTCATCCTCTCTCATCCAGGCTCAGGGTACTGGCAAAGCAGCTGCCAACGCGTCCTCTTCCCTCGTCTCAATGGCATCAGTCACTCCTTCCCTAGACTTACCATGTCCTCCTGAGGAGTCCCGAAACTGTTTGACCACAGTGTTGGGTACATGCTCCAGGAGGATGCCCAGTGTTTTGATGGTTCTGATCATGGTACCCAGCTAGAGGAAGGCAGTAGCATGAGCCCAGAGAGATGGAATGCTCAAGAAGGACAGCAATCTGGCAGTCATGTTCCACCAGCTGCAGCATACTGCCAGGTTTGCTCCAGTGATGAAGAGAGAGGGAATGATGAGGTCACTGACTCCACATGGGTGCCTGATAGGAGAGAGGAGGATGAGGCACATCTCCAATGAGGCAGGATGCCCTCCGGGGGCCAACTTAAGGGCAGCACACCGACTGAATCACACCGCAGAGCTCCGCCTGTGCAGGGCACTGCCTCTGTGCGTTATTCCAAAAGTTCTTTGGTGTGGGCCTTTTTTGAGATGAGTGCATCAGATTGCACCACTGCTATTTGCAACATATGTCTTAAGCGTATCTCACGTGGCCAAAAAATCAGCCATTTGGGCACCACATGCTTGACCAGACATATGTTGACCTGCCATGCAGCTCGTTGGCAAGCGTACCTTAAAGACCCACACCAAAGAACAAAGCGGACCTCTCCTTGCTCCTCATCAGCTGGGATCTCCAACCTCACTATACCTTCAGTCCTCTCTGAAATCTGCACTGAGAGGATTGAAGGTGTAGAATTAGGTGTGTCACAGTCAAGCACTCTGCTAGCAGTACAACGACGTCCGATTGTAGCAGGCAAATTTCCCTGCCCCAGCTGCTGGACCGTCGAAAGAAGTTCACTCCCAGCCATCCACATGCCCAGCGGTTGATGCTAGCTTGGCTAAATTGCTAGCACTTCAACTGCTGCCTTTTCAGTTAGTAGACTCGGCCCCCTTCAGTGAGTTTGTGCAATGTGCGGTTCCTCAGTGGCAGGTTCCCAAACGCAACTTTTTCTCATGGAAGGCGATTCCGTGAAAGGCCACGCCTCTAAAATGCTACTACTGGTTGTGACACACCTCTCTCCTCCACCCCCCTCCTCTTCTTCTTCCTCCATGGCCTCTTCCTGTGCTTTGTCCTTCGGAACCAGCAGGTGCTCCGTAGGCGCTCAAGGGGCTACGCAAGTACGCAGGCAAAAAGATGCCGTGCTTGCGCTGGTGTGCTTGGGAAAAGGAGCCATACTGGGGCAGAGGTTCTGTCAGCTCTGCAGGGGCAGTCTGAGAGGTAGTTGACGCCACGCCAGCTTAAGCCAGGAATGATGGTTTGCGACAATGACACCAACCTCCTCTCCGCCCTCCGACAGGGACAACTGACCCATGTGCCCTGTGGGGTTCACGTCCTTAACTTGGTGGTGCAGTGGTTCTTGGGCAGGTACACGGGCTTACAGGATGTCCTGAGGCAGACCAGGAAAGTCTGTGTGCATTTCCGCTGATCATATAATGCTAGTGCGCACTGGGTCTTGAGGATGGATCACTGGCCAGAGCTTGCACAGTATGCAATTGAGCTACTGGCCTGTCCTGCATCCAGCGTTCTTTCGGAACGCACATTCAGTGCTGCTGGAGGCTTTGTAACCGATCACAGGGTGTGCCTGTCCACCGACTTGGTTGATCGGCTGACCTTCATAAAGATGAATCAGTCGTGGATTACAACCAGCTACCAAGCACCTGAAGCTGATGTAACAGAATAATTATTTTTGAAATGTAACATCCCTTCAAGACTGCCTATACTGATGCTGAGTGACTATCCTGTTATGTTGACTGACTATCCTCTTCCTCTTCAATGATCCTGCTGATAGCTTGGAAGAACATTTTTGGTTCTGGGCACCGCCACCAGTGGCTAAGGCTCATTCCTGCACTCCAACTCGAGTATCTGGGAGAGGATGCAGTGTCATGGCACCAGCACCAGTGCCTAAGGCCCAATTTTTCAGCCCCTGTTTAACAGGGGCATGTAATTATGATGTTTGATGCAATGCTTTGCAGCAGGGCTCATTCCTACACTCCAACTAGAGTTTCTGTGAGGTGTTTCAGTGTTGTGGCACTAGTGCCTAAGGCCCAATTTTTCCTCCCCCTGTTTAACAGGGGCATGTAATTACAATTTTTGATGCAATACTTTGGAGCAGGGCTCATTCCTGCTCTCCAACTAGAGTTTCTATGAGGTGTTGCAGTGTTGTGGCACCAGTGCCTAAGGCCCAATTTTTCAGCCCCTGTTTAACAGGTGCATGTAATTACAATTCTTGATATAATATTTCACAGCAGGGCCCATTCCAGCGCCCACCGAGAGTAACTGTGAAGACTTACAGTGTTGTGGCACCAGCACCACCACCACAGGCCCAATTTGTCTACCACTGTTCAACAATGGCATGTATTTACAATTCTTGATATAATAGTTCACAGTAGAGCGCTCAAGCGCCCACCAACTCACTTTGAGGGCTTACAGTGTTAACTTGTGGCAACACCAACACCTTAGGGCCAAATTTCTGCAGAGCATATAGGGCAGGCCCCTACTTTCAAACATCCAACTTACAAATGTCTCCTACTTGCAAACAGAAAGAGACAACAGGAAGTGAGATGGAAAAAAGACGGAAGGCCAAAAAAATTATACAGGGGTGATAACCCTTCCCTATGTTTTCCAAAAAGCTTAAAAATTGATTTTTTGACTGGAGCTACACTTTAAAAATGTACCAGTTCAAAATTACAAACAATTTTTACTTAACACAACATACCTACACAGTCCCTGTCTTGTTTGCACCGCCTGTACACTGCTGTTCTGAGTATATAGGGCCTGGGGGCCCCACGCCTTTCCTTTTTTTAATTTGGGTACGGGGTTTCCCTTAATATCCATACAAGACCCAAAGGGGCTGGTAATGGGCAGGGGGGCTACCCATGCCATGATTTTCATCCATATTGCCGGAACCAGACATTACATTAAAACCACAAGTAGTTTTAAATTACTTTTTTTGCGTTAAATGTCATTTTGTGCAGGGACTGTTCTGAACATGGAAAACACGTGCAACTTCACACATATTTAAAGGAATATTTCACTTTTTTTTCACTTTAAGCGTCATTAAAATCAGTGCTCCCGAAAAAACGCCTGTTTTAAAAAAATAAATGTGCATTCATCCACGTCTCCTGGCGCAGGAGCCGGTCCCCAAACCATTTTTAGGACAATAACTTGAATATTAGCCTTTAAAATTAGCACTTTTGATTTTGAACGTTCGAGTCCCATAGACTTTAATGGGGTTCTAAAGTTTGCAGAAATTTTCAGTCCGTTCGCAGGTTTTGGTGCGAACCGAACCAGGGGGTGTTCGGCCCATCCCTATTACAGGTATATAACCAGTGGTTTATTTTGTTTCTAGGCAAAAAAATTTGAATGTTTATCACTAAATTTTATCAGTGTTTTATCCCTCAGATTCGATAATTGGGTTTCATGGCTTTCAGAACAAAAGGAAATCACAACTTCCATAGACAACTTTATACATGATTGTTTTTCCTTTTCCTGGTTTGTCGGGTTTCACATGTGAATCTTTTAGGTTTTCATCACCAGTATCTAGTAGGTGCTTCTATTTGTCAGTCAATTTGGCTGTGTTTTGGACTACCTAGTGTGTGTTGTTCTGATCCGACATGTATGAAGCTCTGGTGTGAACAAATTTCTTTGCTCCACTGATTAGCAGACCCAACTAACTGAAGTCCGCATCTCCAGTTCTCACTTAGTTTTCTTTAAATGAAAAGTTGAATAAGACTGCAGGGGATAATTGTCACTCTAAACACATATATTAGGCTAAGAAGTGTTATAAATCTCTGTCAGTGTTACTGCATTTAGTGATAAGAGTGTTTTGGTATTATCTAGAGTTTGAATACACACCCAGCCATGCCTGGCTGTTCAAGCCTGACTCATTGCCTGTTGGCCAGTTGTGTCTGGTAGCAGCAGTTCCTCGAGCTAGATACACATTATGCCTGATTGCATACAAGTTGAGAGTGTATAGGTCTGGCCTCGTATTGTATGGTCTTGGGTGAGTCTGGAGAAGAGTTGTGCAGGAAGATTGTATGGGGTGTTACCAGCTCTTGGCTGTTCCAAGGGCCCTCACTTTCCTTATATGTGTGGGCATACTGTATTCTCCTCAGTTAATACCCATAGGGGTCTTTCCTGTCCTAGACTCTTTGTTTACCTTAACTAGTTGTCTGTGTCCTGCATGCCAGGAAGACCAGCGCCCCAGTGCTACACTATGCCCCTGTCATTCATGTAAGTCCTGTCTGAAGAGTGTAGGCAGTTTATTTTGTATGGGTTAGGGATAACATTGTCTGATTACAGATGTGATAAAGGATTGAATTCCTCCGATTGTAACACACTTTCGTAAACAGGAAATTTTAAAAGAGACAGTTTCCCCCTACAACACACCTATGAATCCAGTTAAAAAGCCAGATGGCAGTTATAGGTTGGTGCAGGACTTAAGGGGCCACAAACAACTTAGTTATACGCATTGCACCCATAGTGCCTGATGTGCCGGATGTGTCATTGCTCCTCACCTCCATTCCATCCAATTAATATTGTTCTGTGATTGAGTTAACAAACCCATTTTTTCCATCCCTGTGGACAAGGAGACACAGCCAATACTTGCCTTTTTTTTAGAAACCGCCAGATGACATGGTGTAGAATGCCCCAGGGTTATGTGGACTCCCCTGTAGTCTACTCAGAGGCCCTCCAGACAACCTTGTGGTCCTGGACTCCCCGCCATGGTTCCGTCTTACTCCAATATGTTGATGATTTATTGTTGTGTAGTCCAAGCCATGTTGCATGCAAAGAGGATGGCTTAGATCTGTTACATTGGTTAGCAGATAATGGTCACAAGGTTTTTAGGAAAAAGCTACAATGGTATCAGGAAACTGTTCAATACCATGGTTTTGTGCTTTCTAAAGGAGAAAGGAAAATCAGTCACAAGAGAGCTGCGGCTCTCGTGGGTCTGCCCCACCCACTTACTAAGAAAGATATGGTGTCTTTTCTTAGTATAATTGGTTACTGCCGCCAATGGATACCTAATTGTTCCTACTATGATAAACTCCTGAGACAAGCCACAAATATCGATATGCCAGTTGTGTAAAATGTAATAATGAAATGTGTAATGCTTTTGTGTATCCTAAAATTGCAATGGTCACAGCTCCTGGTCTTGGATTACCTGAATATAGCAAGATGTTTCACTTATTTGCCAGAGACAACTGTAAAACCATGACAGGAGTCCTATCGCATGAGCATGGGGGAAAACTCTGCCCTATTGCATTTCTTTTAAGGGTTGTGCCTATGCCAGTACAGGGCATGCCAGCGGGTCTCCGAGCTTTAGCATCCTGTGCGATGGTTGTGAAGATGGCTACTTCATTCACCCCGGGTCATGTAACCATACTTCACACTACTCACAATTAGGGATGGGCCCGGTGCTTGATTCGAACCCACGTTCGAATCGAGCACCGGGCGTTAGCTCGCTCGGCGAGCCCAGAACTATTTGGGCCGTTCGCATCACATTCGTGTGATGCGAGCGGCCCCGCAATGCATTGCGCCGGCGCGGCCGGCGCAGTGCATTGCTGGCTGATGATTGGCCAAGCATGCACTGTGACCCCGCATGCTTGGCCAATCACAGCGCCGGAAACTCGGAGAGCAATAATTGGCTACAGGCAGGACGCCTGTAGCCAATTAAAGCTCAGGGGCTTTAGTACACGTCCCACCATTTAAAAGGCCGCCACGCCGTCGGCCCCGGTCACATGTGTTCCGGCTTTAGGAGAGAGCAGTCTGCTGATTCTGTCTTTGCTTGATTGCTATTTCTTTGCTAAACCATTGGCTATTTCTTTGCTAAACCATTGCTACCTGAGTCATTCGTCATTAGTGATCGTTCATTGCTGCTGATTGCACAGTTAGTGTGTTATTAGCTGCTGCTGGGGATTAGTCTGGTGCGTGCTTACTGTTAGTACAGTATTGCAGTAGTACCAACCGCAGTGCTGTTAGCACAGCATTGCACCCCAACAGCACCCATAGGACTTCTAGTGTGTTAGTGGCAGCAAACAGAGCTCCTATATTTTCTTCTCAGCAGCACCCATAGGACTTCTAGTGTGTTAGTGGCAGCAAACAGAGCTCCTATGTTTTCTTCTCAGCAGCACCCATAGGACTTCTAGTGTGTTAGTGGCAGCAAACAGAGCTCCTATATTTTCTTCTCAGCAGCACCCATAGGACTTCTAGTGTGTTAGTGGCAGGCAGCACACAGAGCTCCTATATTTTCTTGACAGCAGCACACATATTTTACCTATTGTGTCAGCAGCACCCATAGGACTTCTAGTGTGTTAGTGGCATCACACAGAGCTCCTATATTTTCTTCTCAGCAGCACCCATAGGACTTCTAGTGTGTTAGTGGCATCACACAGAGCTCCTATATTTTCTTCTCAGCAGCACCCATAGGACTTCTAGTGTGTTAGTGGCATCACACAGAGCTCCTATATTTTCTTCTCAGCAGCACCCATAGGACTTCTAGTGTGTTAGTGGCAGCACACAGAGCTCCTATATTTTCTTCTCAGCAGCACCCATAGGACTTCTAGTGTGTTAGTGGCAGGCAGCACACAGAGCTCCTATATCTTCTTGACAGCAGCACACATATTTTACCTATTGTGTCAGCAGCACCCATGGGACTTCTAGTGTGTTAGTGGCATCACACAGAGCTCCTATATTTTCTTCTCAGCAGCACCCATAGGACTTCTAGTGTGTTAGTGGCATCACACAGAGCTCCTATATTTTCTTCTCAGCAGCACCCATAGGACTTCTAGTGTGTTAGTGGCAGCACACAGAGCTCCTATATTTTCTTCTCAGCAGCACCCATAGGACTTCTAGTGTGTTAGTGGCATCACACAGAGCTCCTATATTTTCTTCTCAGCAGCAACCATAGGACTTCTAGTGTGTTAGGGGCAGCACACAGAGCTCCTATATTTTCTTCTCAGCAGCACCCATAGGACTTCTAGTGTGTTAGTGGCAGCACACAGAGCTCCTATATTTTCTTCTCAGCAGCACCCATAGGACTTCTAGTGTGTTAGGGGCAGCACACAGAGCTCCTATATTTTCTTCTCAGCAGCACCCATAGGACTTCTAGTGTGTTAGTGGCAGGCAGCACACAGAGCTCCTATATTTTCTTGACAGCAGCACACATATTTTACCTATTGTGTCAGCAGCACCCATAGGACTTCTAGTGTATTAGTGGCATCACACAGAGCTCCTATATTTTCTTCTCAGCAGCACCCATAGGACTTCTAGTGTGTTAGTGGCATCACACAGAGCTCCTATATTTTCTTCTCAGCAGCACCCATAGGACTTCTAGTGTGTTAGTGGCAGCACACAGAGCTCCTATATTTTCTTGACAGCAGCACACATATACTACCTATTGTGTCAGCAGCACCCATAGGACTTCTAGTGTGTTAGTGGCAGCACACAGAGCTCCTATTTTTTCTTCTCAGCAGCACACATATACTACCTATTGTGTCAGCAGCACCCATAGGACTTCTAGTGTGTTAGTGGCAGCACACAGAGCTCCTATATTTTCTTCTCAGCAGCACACATATACTACCTATTGTGTCAGCAGCACCCATAGGACTTCTAGTATGTTAGTGGCAGCACACAGAGCTCCTATATTTTCTTCTCAGCAGCACACATATACTACCTATTGTGTCAGCAGCACCCATAGGACTTCTAGTGTGCTAGTGGCAGCACACAGAGCTCCTATATTTTCTTCTCAGCAGCACACATATACTACCTATTGTGTCAGCAGCACCCATAGGACTTCTAGTGTGTTAGTGGCAGCACACAGAGCTCCTATATTTTCTTCTCAGCAACACACATATACTACCTATTGTGTCAGCAGCACCCATATGACTTCTAGTGTGTTAGTGGCAGCACACAGAGCTCCTATATTTTCTTGACAGCAGCACACATATTTTACCTATTGTGTCAGCAGCACCCATAGGACTTCTAGTGTGTTAGTGGCAGCACACAGAGCTCCTATATTTTCTTCTCAGCAGCACCCATAGGACTTCTAGTGTGTTAGTGGCAGCACACAGAGCTCCTACATTTTCTTGACAGCAGCACACATATACTACCTATTGTGTCAGCAGCACCCATAGGACTTCTAGTGTGTTAGTGGCAGGCAGCACACAGAGCTCCTATATCTTCTTGACAGCAGCACACATATTTTACCTATTGTGTCAGCAGCACCCATAGGACTTCTAGTGTGTTAGTGGCATCACACAGAGCTCCTATATTTTCTTCTCAGCAGCACCCATAGGACTTCTAGTGTGTTAGTGGCATCACACAGAGCTCCTATATTTTCTTCTCAGCAGCACCCATAGGACTTCTAGTGTGTTAGTGGCAGCACACAGAGCTCCTATATTTTCTTCTCAGCAGCACCCATAGGACTTCTAGTGTGTTAGTGGCATCACACAGAGTTCCTATATTTTCTTCTCAGCAGCACCCATAGGACTTCTAGTGTGTTAGGGGCAGCACACAGAGCTCCTATATTTTTCTTCTCAGCAGCACCCATAGGACTTCTAGTGTGTTAGTGGCAGCACACAGAGCTCCTATATTTTCTTCTCAGCAGCACCCATAGGACTTCTAGTGTGTTAGGGGCAGCACACAGAGCTCCTATATTTTCTTCTCAGCAGCACCCATAGGACTTCTAGTGTGTTAGTGGCAGGCAGCACACAGAGCTCCTATATTTTCTTGACAGCAGCACACATATTTTACCTATTGTGTCAGCAGCACCCATAGGACTTCTAGTGTATTAGTGGCATCACACAGAGCTCCTATATTTTCTTCTCAGCAGCACCCATAGGACTTCTAGTGTGTTAGTGGCAGCACACAGAGCTCCTATATTTTCTTGACAGCAGCACACATATACTACCTATTGTGTCAGCAGCACCCATAGGACTTCTAGTGTGTTAGTGGCAGCACACAGAGCTCCTATTTTTTCTTCTCAGCAGCACACATATACTACCTATTGTGTCAGCAGCACCCATAGGACTTCTAGTGTGTTAGTGGCAGCACACAGAGCTCCTATATATTTCTTCTCAGCAGCACACATATACTACCTATTGTGTCAGCAGCACCCATAGGACTTCTAGTATGTTAGTGGCAGCACACAGAGCTCCTATATTTTCTTCTCAGCAGCACACATATACTACCTATTGTGTCAGCAGCACCCATAGGACTTCTAGTGTGTTAGTGGCAGCACACAGAGCTCCTATATTTTCTTCTCAGCAGCACACATATACTACCTATTGTGTCAGCAGCACCCATAGGACTTCTAGTGTGTTAGTGGCAGCACACAGAGCTCCTATATTTTCTTCTCAGCAACACACATATACTACCTATTGTGTCAGCAGCACCCATATGACTTCTGGTGTGTTAGTGGCAGCACACAGAGCTCCTATATTTTCTTGACAGCAGCACACATATTTTACCTATTGTGTCAGCAGCACCCATAGGACTTCTAGTGTGTTAGTGGCAGCACACAGAGCTCCTATATTTTCTTCTCAGCAGCACCCATAGGACTTCTAGTGTGTTAGTGGCAGCACACAGAGCTCCTACATTTTCTTGACAGCAGCACACATATACTACCTATTGTGTCAGCAGCACCCATAGGACTTCTAGTGTGTTAGTAGCAGCACACAGAGCTCCTATATTTTCTTCTCAGCAGCACACATATAATACCTATTGTGTCAGCAGCACCCATAGGACTTCTAGTGTGTTAGTGGCAGCACACAGAGCTCCTATATTTTCTTGACAGCAGCACACATATAGTACCTATAGTGTCTTTGTGTCAGCAGCACCCATAGGACTTATAGTGTGTTTGTGGCAGCACACATAGCTCCTATATTTTCTTGTCAGCAGCACACATAGTACCTATAGTGTGTTAGTGTCAGCACCCATAGGACCTATAGTGTGTTTTGAGCACACATAGGAGCTCTATTTTTTATACTATATACACTACCGACTACAATGGCTGGAAGACCGCCAAGGAGAGGCAGAGCGTGCCGAGGCAAGAACACAGGGCAGGCAGGCTCTGTTTCTAGAGACAACAGTGCTGGCCGTGGACGTGGTCGTGCATCGTCATCAGCACGTGGCCATGGGACACGCTTGTCTTTGTTTTCGGCAGCTGGACATGTGGAGCCGCATCATGCTGAAGGCTTGGTAGAATGGATGACCAAGCCCTCCTCATCCTCCTCATCCTCTCTCACCCAGGCTCAGGGTACTGGCAGAGCAGCTGCCAACGCGTACTCAATGGCATCATCAGCCACCCCTTCCCTAGACCCACCATGTCCTCCTGAGGAGTCCCCCGAACTGTTTGAGCACAGTGTTGGGTACATGCTCCAGGAGGATGCCCAACGATTCGAAGGCTCGGATGATGATACCCAGCTTGAGGAAGGCAGTAGTGTGTGCGCAGAGAGAGGGGATGCTGAAGGACAGCAATACGGCAGTACTGTTCCACCAGCTGCAGCTTACTGCCAGGTTTGCTCTAGTGGTGAAGAGGGAGGGAATGATGAGGTCACTGACTCCACGTGGGTGCCTGAAGGGAGAGAGGAGGAGGAGGAGGAGGAGGAGGATGCGGCGTCACATGTCCAACGAGGCAGGATGCCCCCTGGAGGCCAGCTAGAGGCCAGCACAGCAACTGTACCACACCGCAAAGCTCCGCCTGTGCAGGGCGCTGCCTCTGCACGTTATCACAAAAGTTCTTTGGTGTGGGCCTTTTTTGAGACGAGTGCATCAGATCGCACCACTGCTATTTGCAATATTTGTCTCAAGCGTATCTCGCGTGGCCAAAACATCAGCCGCTTGGGCACCACAAGCATGAGCAGACATATGTCGACCTGCCATGCAGCTCGTTGGCAAGCACACATAAAAGACCCACACCAAAGAACAAAGCGGACCTCTCCTTGCTCCTCATCAGCTGGGATCTCCATCCCCACTATATCTTCAGTCCTCTCTGAAAGCTGCTCTGAGAGGACTGAAGGTGTAGAATTAGGTGTGTCACAACCAAGTACTTGCAGTACACCGACGTCCGATTGTAGCAGGCAAATTTCCCTGCCCTAGCTGCTGGACCGTCGAAAGAAGTATACTCCCAGCCATCCACATGCCCAGCGGTTGAATGCTAGCTTGGCTAAATTGCTAGCACTTCAACTGCTGCCTTTTCAGTTGGTAGACTCGGCCCCCTTCCGTGAGTTTGTTCAATGTGCGGTTCCTCAGTGGCAGGTTCCCAAACGCCACTTTTTCTCACGGAAGGCGATTCCGTCTCTTTACCGGCATGTGGAAGGCAATGTCCATGCCTCGCTGGACAGGGCGGTCAGCGGTAAGGTGCATATTAACGCTGACTCATGGTCCAGCAGGCATGGACAGGGACGTTATCTTTCTTTCACGGCCCATTGGGTCACTCTATTGGCAGCTGGGAGGGATGCAGGACAAGGTGCAGTAGTGTTGGAGGTTGTTCCGCCACCACGCCTCCAAAATGCTACTACTGGTTGTGACACACCTCTCTCCTCCACCCCCTCCTCTTCTTCTTCCTCCAGTGCTCTGTCCTCGGAACCAGCGGTGCTCCGTAGGCGTACAAGGGGCTACGCGAGTACGCAGGCAAAAAGATGCCATGCCGTGCTTGCGCTGGTGTGTTTGGGGGACAGGAGCCACACTGGGGCAGAGGTTCTGGCATCTCTGCAGGGGCAGGCCGAGAGGTGGTTGACGCCACGCCAGCTTAAGCCAGGAATGGTCGTTTCTGACAATGGCACCAACCTCCTCTCCGTCCTGCGACAGGGGCAGCTCACCCATGTGCCCTGTATGGCTCACGTCCTCAACCTGGTAGTGCAGCGGTTCTTGGGCAGGTACCCAGGCTTACAGGATGTCCTGAGGCAGGCCAGGAAAGTCTGTGTGCATTTCCGCCGATCTTATAATGCCAGTGCTCGGCTGACTGAGCTGCAAAAGGAGCTGAACCTGCCCAAGAACCGCCTAATATGTGACATGCCCACCAGGTGGAACTCAACGTTGGCCATGCTGCAGCGACTGTACACACAGCAGAGGGTCATCAATGAGTACCTTTGCGACTACGGCACCAGGACAGGGTCAGGGGAGCTTGGCTTTTTTTCCCCACGCCAGTGGAGCATGATCAGGGATGCATGCACTGTCCTCTCACCATTTCAGGAGGTCACGAGGATGGTGAGCAGTGACAGTGCATGCATCAGTGACACTGTACCTCTTGTCCACCTGTTGGAGCATACGCTGCGTGGGATAATGGACAGGGCACTTGAGGCAGAACAGAGGCAGGAAGAGGAGGACTTCCTTGCCTCTCAAGGCCCCCTTTATCCAGACAGTGTTCCTTCTGTCCCACCCATCACACAGGAAGAGGATGAGGAGGAGGAGGAGGAGGAGGATTGTGTGAGCATGGAGGTGGAGCCTGGCACTCAGCATCAGCAGCAGCAGTCTTTTAGGGATGATGTACAGTCCCAACAAACCAGTGGACTTGTACGTGGCTGGGAGGAGGTGGCTGGCGATCATGTCATCCTCAGTGACCCAAAAGACTCTGGACCGAATGCCTCAGCTAACCTACGTAGCATGGCCTCCCTGATCTTGCAAAGCCTGCGGAAGGATCCTCGTGTTCTTCGGATCAAGGAGAGGGACCATTACTGGCTGGCCACTCTCCTTGATCCACGGTACAAGGGTAAGGTTGCGGACCTTATCTTGCCGTCGCAGAGGGAGCAGAGGATGAGACATCTCAGGGAGGCCTTGCAGAAAGGTCTGTGCAACGCGTTCCCAGAAACTGGGAGGTTACAAACTCCTGGTCCTGGACGACGAGTTGCTGAGGCTTCGGTCAGTAGCAGAAGGAGCGGTGGGGAAGGTGGACATCTGACCGATGCGTTCAGACAATTTTTTAGTCCGCAGCCCCAAGGTATGATCGGTTCCAGCAACCATCGCCAGCGTCTGATATACATGGTGCAGGAATACCTAGGAGCCAAGTCAGACTTGGACTACTTTCCCACCAAAAATCCTCTGGCTTACTGGGTCCTGAGGATGGATCACTGGCCAGAGCTTGCACAGTATGCAATTGAGCTACTGGCCTGTCCTGCGTCCAGCGTTCTTTCCGAATGCACATTCAGTGCTGCTGGAGGATTTGTCACCGATCATAGGGTGCACCTGTCCACCGACTCGGTTGATCGACTGACCTTCATAAAAATGAATCAGTCTTGGATCACCACCAGCTACCAGGCACCTGAAGCGGATATAACGGAATAATTTATAATGTCACATCCCATCAAGACTGCCTATGCTGATGCTGAGTGACTGTCCTGTTATGTTCACTGACTATCCTCTTCCTCCTCCTCAATGATCCATGCCACCACACCAGTGCCTAAGGCACAATTTTTCAGCCCCTGTATAACAGGGGCGTGTACTTACAATTTTTTTTAAAAAATGCTTCGCAACAGGTGTGACTGCTGTGCTCCAAGTACAGTATCTGTGAGGGGTTGCAGTGTTGTGGCACCAGCACCAGTGCCTAAGGCACAATTTTTCAGCCCCTTTTGGGGCGTGTAATTTCAATTTTTAGGCAATGCTTTGCAACAGGTCTCATTGCTGTGCTCAGAGTACAGTATCTGTGAGGGGTTGCAGTGTTGTGGCACCAGCACCAATGCCTTAGGCACAATTTTTCAGCCCCTGTATAAAGCCCCATACACACGCGCGGATTATCCGAGGACCAGGTCCGTCGGATCATGTCCGTCGTACTTTGTCCGATGTTGGTTTTGCGTACACACGGTCGGACAAAGTTGTCGGAAAATCCGATCATTCTGAACGTGGTGACGTTTGTTGCCTACGACGGGACTACGTAGAGGCTAGTAGCCAATAGCTTTGGTCTTGTAATGTGATCTGAGCATGCGTAGCACTTTGTCCGTCGGACTACCATACACACGATCAGATTTGGTGTGATCGGACCGTGTTGTCGAAAAATCTATCCAGCAGGAGATAGGACTTTGTCCGTCGGACAATCCGACGTACACTGTCCGATGGTGCATACACATGGTCTGATTTTTCAACAACATTGTCCGATCGGACAGAATCCATGCAAAAATCTGACCGTGTGTATGGGGCTTAACAGGGGTGTGTAATTACAATTTTTTAAAAAGATGCTTCGCAACAGGTGTGACTGCTGTGCTCCAAGTACAGTATCTGTGAGGGGTTGCAGTGTTGTGGCACCAGCACCAGTGCCTAAGGCACAATTTTTCAGCCCCTGTTGGGGCGTGTAATTACAATTTTTAGGCAATGCTTTGCAACAGGTCTCATTGCTGTTGTAAAAGAGTACAGTATCTGTGAGGGGTTGCAGTGTTGTGGCACCAGCACCAATGCCTAAGGCACAATTTTTCAGCCCCTGTTTAACAGGGGCGTGTAATTACAAATCTTGATCTAATAGTTCACAGCAGGGCCCATTCCTGCGCCCACCAAGAGTAAGTATGAGGGCCTACAGTCTTGTGGCAACACCGTCCACCACCACCACCACCACCAAAGGCCCAATTTTTCTGCCCTGTTCAACAGGTGCATGCAATTACAAATCTTGATCTAATAA
This sequence comes from Lithobates sylvaticus, assembly GCA_028564925.1. Taxonomy (NCBI): domain Eukaryota; kingdom Metazoa; phylum Chordata; class Amphibia; order Anura; family Ranidae; genus Lithobates; species Lithobates sylvaticus. The sequence goes on along the minus strand of CM053028.1, from coordinate 136,344,205 downwards.
CTCACAGCAGGGCCCATTCCTGCACCCACCAAGAGTAACTGTGAGGGCTTACAGTCTTGTGGCAACACCGTCCACCACCACCACCACCACCACCAAAGGCCCCATTTTTCTGCCCTGTTCAACAGGTGCATGCAATTACAAATCTTGATCTAATAACTCACAGCAGGGCCCATTCCTGCACCCACCAAGAGTAACTGTGAGGGCTTACAGTCTTGTGGCAACACCATCCACCACCACCACCACCACCACCAAAGGCCCAATTTTTCTGCCCGGTTCAACAGGTGCATGTAAGTACAAATCTTGATCTATTAACTCACAGCAGGGCCCATTCCTGTGCCCACCAGTCTTGTGGCTACACCAACAACTAATAGGGCAAATTTCTGCAGAGTATATACGGCAGGCCCCCACTTTCAAACATCCAACTTACAAACGATTCCTACTTGCAAACGGAAAGAGAAAACAGGAAGTGAGAGGAAATCTACCCCTAGGAAGGGAAATTCGATCCTGTTAGATTTAATTTGGGAAAAAGGTATCTCCTCTCTACTGATGCTTTATCACCAATCCTTGTTTCAATTAAAACCCCACTTTTCCAAAAACATTTGTCATTGGGACGGAAAGTGAGGTGAAATGTTCTGAACAGATGTGCAAAGACAGCAAATGTTACAGGCAGTGTTGTAAGTAACGCAATTAAAGTAAACGGCGTTACGTAACGCCGTTACTTTAAAGGGTAACGAGTAATCTAACTGATTACTCTTCCCCTTGCGGTAACGCCGTTCCCATTACTGGGGCGGCGTTACCGCAATTACTCGCCGCGATCCGCGGAGCCGGCCGCGGCCTCGGCCTTAGGAAAGGCCGCAGCTTCGGCCTAGCTCCGGAGCGGCGGCCATCTTGGTGCACCCGTCGGCCGTTTACAATGTGATTGCTCCGTCAAATGACGGAGCGATCACTTGTAAACAAACCAGCGTCAAGATGACGCCGGTTCCTCTCCCCTCTGTGTACAGATCTGTACAGTGGAGGGGAGAGATCGGATGCCAGCACATACCCTGCCACTACTCTGCAATACCAGCCAATACCCTGCAATACCCAGGTAATACTCTGCAATACTCTGCCAATACCCTGCCAATACTCTGCCAATGCTCTGCCAATACCCTGCCAATACTCTGCCAATACTCTGCCAATACTCTGCCAATACTCTGCAACACCCTGCCAATACCCAGCCATACCCAGCCATACCCTGCCATACCCTGCCATACCCAGCCATACCCTGCCATACTCTGCCATACCCTGCCATACTCTGCAATACCCCGCAATACCCCGTAATACCCATCCATACTCTGCCATACCCAGCCATACTCTGCAATACCCCGTAATACCTAGCTATACTCTGCAATACTCTGCCATACCCAGCCATACTCTGCAATACCCCGTAATACCCAGCCATACTCTGCAATACCCAGCCATACTCTGCATACCCCGTAATACCTAGCTATACTCTGCAATACTCTGCAATACCCCGTAATACCCAGTCATACTCTGCAATACTCTGTAATACCCAGCCATACTCTGCAATACTCTGTAATACCCAGCCATACTCTGCAATACTCTGCAATACCCAGCCATACTCTGCAATACTCTGCAATACTCGGTAATACCCAGCCATACTCTGCAATACTCGGTAATACCCAGCCATACTCTGCAATACTCGGTAATACCCAGCCAATACTCTGCAATACTCGGTAATACCCAGCCAATACTCTGCAACACCCTGCAATACTCTGCAACACCCTGCCAATACTCTGCAACACCCTGCCAATACTCTGCGACACCCTGCCAATACTCTGCGACACCCTGCCAATACTCTGCGACACCCAGCCAATACTCTGCAAAACCCAGCCAATACTCTGCGATACCCAGCCAATACTCTGCGATACCCTGCCAATACTCTGCGATACCCTGCCAATACTCTGCGATACCCTGTCAATACTCTGCAACACCCTGCCAATACTCTGCAACACCCTGCCAATACTCTGCAACACCCTGCCAATACTCTGCGACACCCTGCCAATACTCTGCGATACCCAGCCAATACTCTGCGATACCCTGCCAATACTCTGCGATACCCTGCCAATACTCTGCGATACCCTGCCAATACTCTGCAACACCCTGCCAATACTCTGCAACACCCTGCCAATACTCTGCCATACCCAGCCATACTCTGCAATACTCGGTAATACCCAGCCATACTCTGCAATACACGGTAATACCCAGCCATACTCGGCGATACCCAGCCGTACCCAGACATGCTCAGCCGTACCCAGCCATACTCAGCCAATATTACAGTTGAGGAGATGATGTGGATATTACAGTGGGGGAGATTGTGGATATTACAGTGGGGGCTTTATGGTGGTGGAATTTTTACAGGTTTTTGCAAATTCAATTATTATTTGCTGATCCGAAAAATGATCCGATCCGTGACTCTGATCCAAGCAACGATCCGATCCGTGAGTTTGGGGGGGACAGATGTACAGAGGGGGAACAGATATATGTGTGTGTGGGGGGGGACAGACGTGTAGTGGGGTACAGAGGGGGAACAGATATACGTGTGTGGGGGGGACAGATGTGTAGTGGGGTACAGAGGGGAAACAGATATATGTGTTGGGGGGGAAACAGACGTGCAGGGGGGTACAGAGGGGAAATAGACGTGCAGGGGGGAACGCACCCCTTGCTTACAGTAATACTAGACCCGCCCCTAAGAATATAAAAAAAATAAAAATCACAGTTACTTTTCTGAGTAACTAATTACTTTTCCAATGTAGTAACTGAGTTACTAACTCAATTACTTTTTTGGGAGAAGTAATTTGTAATGTAACTAATTACTTTTTTAAAGTAAGATGACCAACACTGGTTACAGGGGTGATAACCCCTCCCTATGTTCTCCAAAAAGCTTAAAAATAGATTTTTTGGGGATGGAGCTCCACTTTATAATGTACCTGTTCAGATTCTACTTAAGAACAAACCTACAGTCCGTGTCTTGTTTGCACCACCTATATACTGCTGTTCAGAGTATATAGGGTTGTAGGTATAGGGTTTTATTTTGGGTGCGGGGGTCCCCCTTAATATCCATACAAGTCCCAAAGGGGCTGGGGTGGGGGGGGTGATGGGGTAGCCATACCATTTTTCTCAAGGATTTTCAGCCATATAGCGGCCAGGACAAGACATGACATTAAAGCCGCAAGTGGTTTTAAATGGCTTATTTTTTTCCTTTACAAATGTCATTTTGTGCAGGGACTGTTCTAAACACGGGAAACACATGCCACTTCACAGGCATACTTTAGACACCCCCCAGGTACCATATTTAAAGGAAAATTTTACTTTTTTTTTTTCACTTTATGCATCATTAAAATGACTGCTCCCGAAAAAACGTTAGTTTTTAAAAGTTCTTTTTGCATTGATATATGTCCCCTGGGGCAGGACCCGGGTCCCCAAACCTGTTTTATGACATTAACATGCGTATTGGCCGTTGTAATTAGCAATTTTGATTTTGAACGTTCGCTTCCATTATAACGAATAGGGTTCGAAAATTTGCGCGAACTTTCGGTCCGTTCGAAGGTTCTGGTGCGAACCGAACCCGGGGGTGTTCGGCTCATCCCTACTCACAATGTGTCCATCCTGTTAGGAAATGGAACATTAAAGAAGTATAGAAAAGCCCTGAATCGTGGCTAGTCTGCCAAGAGGGGAGACCATGCATACCCATAGCTAATACACCCCTATTTATCTCACAATATCATTGGGTAGGACACAGAGGCTGGAAGGTTACATGTGGGTTATTGGATAAAGATTTTTTCATCCCCGGTCTTTCCTCATTAGTAAAATCATATGTTGCAAGATGCACAAAAAGTAGTCAGAATCCTTACACAGGAAATAATCCCAAGATGGGGCTGCCCACTTCAAATGAAGTCAGACAATGATCCTGCCTTCATAGCCAAAGTGTGTCAAGATTTAGTGAAAACACTGAAAACGCTGGAGATTGACGGAAGTTTCACATCCAATACCAGAGTTCAGGGATAGTAAAAAGAATGAATTGGACACTCAAAGATAAAATCAGGAAAGCCACAGGGGGAACTTTCAATGGATGTAAAAAGGTACTTCCTATAGTCATTGCAGAGGTAAGAATGTCTCCCTCTAAAACCACAGGTTTATCCCCTTTCAAGGTCCTGATGGGAAGACCCTTCCCCACCCCATGGGCTAGACAGCCATTAATGTTATAAAGAGGGGATCTTGACCTTATACAGGAGGAGTATGTTAAAAAAGTGATTGAAACTTTGGATAGAGTTGAAAAACGTGTAGCTTGTAACTCTCCTTTTTCTTCACAGGAACCTACTCATCCTCTCCAGCAGGTGGAAGACATCGTAGTGGTCCAGCAACTGAATCGTACCAAGAAGCAAGATAAAGCACAGAGAGGTGGTCAAGACTCTGAAAAAGACGACCTTGTTTGTTTCACCACAGACTTTTGGGAAGGCCTTGAGCCTCTTGTTCTTGGTGACTTTGATAGTGTTGCCTTGCATCACTGATCCCTATAATGGGTATATTGGGGGACAATAAGGGAGGACACCTGCTGAATGCTAATATACACCCCTTGTACCCCCTCAAGCACCGTCATAAGAGAGAGTTGTTCTTGCTATGGTTATTATAATGATTTTGTCTTATTCATGTACGCTTGTTTCAAACTTGTCATGTGCCTAATTTTTCAGGCCACTCAAACCCCTGACCCAGCCACGGCTAATGGAGCTTGCCTCAGCTTATATTACAAAAACCAAGATGAGTATGTTACGGGATAAGTCATGTCCATGGCTTAAGAGGGGATTGTAATAATATGAATGAATCATCTTGGGGTTTCTCACAGTACCGAGGGCCCAGGGTGGCTTGCCGAATTAACCAAGGATGGTTGTCTAGAACCAGAATTCCTTTCATATACTCACCCTAAAGTCCACTAAAAAGGCGACAACTCCACCACTATGACCAATTGTCAATGGCATTGGTTCAGTGTCATCAAGGTTGGGAGAATACTTAGATACATTTCTGAAGCCTAGTGTATTGACTACCAAGGCCTATCTCAAGGACACCAAGGATATTTTGTTTTTTCTGAGTTGGGTACAATTACATAGTGAGAAACTTACATTCTTGGTAACAGCTGATGTATCATCGTTATATACAATTATCCAACACGATGATGCATTACTGGCATTAAATTGGGCCCTCAGTAAAAGGGATGACATTTCACATTCACAAAAAGTTTTTTTTGGGCAAAGCTCTTGATTTTTGCATTTCTCACAAATCTATTTCTATTCACAACAGTTTGGCATTGCAATGGGTGCAAAGTTTGCCCCTACCCATTTTACCGGAGGTTCATTAACCACTTTGCGCCCGCGATATAGACGTAAGATGGCTACAGCGCGGACACCAATTGCCGGGAGGGCATCCCTGGACGTCCTCCTGTTTTCTTTCCGCAATGCACACTCCCGCGAGCGTGCATCGGGGAAGTTCTGTGCTGGCCGTGTCCCTTGGACACAGCCAGTCACAGATCACTGTAAATGGCCAATCACAGCGGCCATTTACAGCGTGATCGGCGTGTCCAATGAGAGATGTAAACATATGAGATCATCTCTAATCGCCAGCTCTCCCTCCTCACACAATGACAGCGTGTGAGAGGGAGAGATGAACGGCTGCAGTGGCCTTAAGTAAAAAAAAACAAAAAAAAACAGAAAATTAATTAAAAGTAAATGTCAGTGTCATCTGTCCCAACTGCCACCTGTCTCTACTGCCACCTGTCCCCACTTCCACCTGTCCCCAGTGCCACCTGTCAGTACCATATGTCCCTAGTACCACTTGTTGTCAGTGCCATCTGTCCCCAGTGCCACCTGTCAGTGCCATCTGTCCGCAGTGCCACCTGTTGTCAGTGCCAACTGTCATCAGTGCCACCTGTCGTCAGTGCCACCTGTCAGTGCCATCTGTCATCAGTGGCACGTATAAGTGCCATCTGTCATCAGTGCCACATCAGTGTCACATGTCATCAGTGCCACATATTAGTGCCATCTGTCATCAGTGCTACGTATCAGTGCCATCTGTCATCAGTGCCACCTGTCGGTGTCACGTGTCATTAATGCCACCTATTAGTGCCATCTGTCATCAGTGTCACGTATTAGTGCCACGTGTCATCAGTGCCACGTATAAGTGCCATCTGTCATCAGTGCCACATATTTTCATTCAAAAAAAGTTTTATTGTTTTCAAAAAGCATACATTGTACAATTTGGCATTGTACGTCGATTAGCGACGTAAGATTTACATGAAATTCAGTATAACCATAAAGAGTATGTACTTAAACTCTGTGTAAATAGCCTATATTGTAGGTGATAAACAAGAAAAACGTGGTAAACATAGAACGAAACCTGACCTCTCAAGTGGCACCCCTAACGGGAACATTAGTGCCACAGGAGAGGAGAGGAATCACTAGTATATCATATATAATGTGGACAGCGTTAGCTATGGGTTAGTAGCATAGGTATCATAGTGTATATTCTCCAGGGGGTTGAAGTATTGCTCAGTCAAGAAGTGGAGCGCCAGGATGAATGCGGGTGTCTTTAACCACTTGCCGACCGCCCCATGTATATATACGTCGGCAGAATGGCACGTACAGGCAGAACCACGTACCTGTACGTGCCATTCTTCCGGCGGGTGGGGTGTCCGATCGGAACCCCCTCCGCCGGCGGGGACGGTTGGCATCGCTTCAGGAGCGATCTGGGACGAGGGGACGGCCAGTGGTTTCTGGCCACCCCCTCGCGATCGCTCCTGGCGAATGAAAAGCTTCCCCTTCCTGTCTATTGTATAGACAGGAAGGCGGAAGTGATGTCACGCTCGGTGCGCCGGTCTATGTGACCGGAGACGCCGAGCTGTGAACATGTAAAGGTTAGTGCACAACAGTACACTGACACCAGTACAGTTAGGCACATATTCCACCCCCTGTCACCCCCTGATCACCCCCCAGATCACCCCCTCCCCCCCCAGTCACAGTGTCACTAATTGCAGTGATCATTTATTTACTGATCACTGCATTTAGTGTCAGTGTGACTGTAATAACTGTCAGGGCAGTTAGTTTTAGGTCCTAGGTAGCCCCCTACCCCCCCTAATAAAGGTTTAACCCCTTGATTGCCCCTAGTTAACCCCTTCACCCCCTTTTGCCAGTGTCACTAAGCGATCGTTTTTCTGATCGCTGCATTGTGTCACTAGGTAACCATTTTTTTTTTTATTTTAACCGCCATGTTTTATATAGGTTCATAAATAGTTTTATAGGTCAGGTACCCCCATATTACAACCTAAATAAAGGTTTTAACCCCCTGATTGCCCCTAGAGTTAACCCTTTCACCAGTAATCACCGTATAACTGTCACTGGTGACGCTGGTTAGCCAGTTAGTTATTTCGTTATTTAGGTTCCCCGTCAGGTTTTTATATAGCGTCAGGTACCCCCATATATTACCTAATAAAGGTTTAACCCCCTGATTGCCCCTAGTTAACCCTTTCACCCCCTTTTGCCAGTGTCACTAAGCGATCGTTTTTCTGATCGCTGCATTAGTGTCGCTAGGTAACCAGTTTTTTTTTAGGTTAACCGCCATGTTTATATAGGTTCATAAATAGGTTTATAGGTCAGGTACCCCCATATTACAACCTAAATAAAGGTTTTAACCCCCTGATTGCCCCTAGAGTTAACCCTTTCACCAGTGATCACCGTATAAAATGTCACTGGTGACGCTGGTTAGCCAGTTAGTTATTTCGTTATTTAGGTTCCCCGTCAGGTTTTTATATAGCGTCAGGTACCCCCATATATTACCTAATAAAGGTTTAACCCCCTGATTGCCCCTAGTTAACCCTTTCACCCCCTTTTGCCAGTGTCACTAAGCGATTGTTTTTCTGATCGCTGCATTAGTGTCACTGGTGCCGCTAGGTAGCCAGTTTTTTTTTTGTATTACTGTTACGGGTGACGCTGGTTAGTTAGCTTGTTTTTTATACTGTCAGGGCACCCGCCATTTATTACCCAATAACGGTTTAACCCCCTGATCGCCCGGCGGGTGATATCAATTAGGTTTTAGGGTCAAATAAGGTCTGCGTCGCCCCAGGTTAGTGCCAGTACCGCAAACACCCACGCGCAAAGCATACACCTCCCTTAGTGGTATAGTATCTGAACAGATCAATATCTGATCTGATCAGATCTATACTAGCGTCCCAGCAGTTTAGGGTTCCAAAAAAACGCATTGTTAGCGGGATCAGCCCAGATACCTGCTAGCACCTGCGTTTTCCCCCTCCGCCCAGCCCACCCAAGTGCAGTATCGATCGATCACTGTCACTTACAAAACACTAAGCACACATAACTGCAGTGTTCGCAGAGTCAGGCCTGATCCCTGCGATCGCTAACATTTTTTTTGTGGTAGCGTTTTGATTCAGTCGCTAACAGTCAGGAGCTTTTTTACCTGTGAATCTCAAAAAAATAAAAAAAACAAAAATAGTTGTCGTTTTATTGTTCTCTCTCTCACTCTATTGTTGCTCTTTTTTTACTCCATTCTATTCTGCAATGTTTTATTATGTTTTATCATGCTTGCTTTTCAGGTATGTAATTTTGTTTACTGTGTTTTAGTGTTAAGCATTTTTTTGTTTTCAGGTGCGCCATTCAGTTGCAGCGCGGATTTATTTATCTTGACAGCAACAGCGTTTGCTCCCACGATACATAAAGCCCGCGACTCCAACGCTGTAGGAGGTGATTTCACCACCACAGTTAAAAAAAAGAGCATATGTGCCGAAGCATGGGGGCAGCAGGGGGGGCGGAGGAGCGATTGGCTCCTAATGCCACGTACATACGGTCGAAATTCCGACCGTGTGTACACGGCATAACTTTTGCGGGAGGATGCCCCCATGCATCGGCATATATAAATGGTGCATGTATGCCCATCATTAGAAGTGGGTGGATGAAGGGAGGTATTCTAATGGTGGGCATACCCACCAATCAATCTCTTTTTTTCGTTTAGCCAAGAGGCTGCATGAAAAAAAAAAAAGATTACAATATATGTCCAGTATGTTGCTGGACTTTGAATGGTTATACCAGAATGATGCCTGCAGGTTTAGGTATCATCTTAGTATCATTCTTTTCAGTCAGTGATCGGCTTTCATGTAAAAGCAATTCTAGTGGGTAATTAGCCTCTAGACTGCTTTTACAAGCAGTGGGAGGGAATGTCCCCCCTCCCGGATATAAACCGCGCCATTGGGAAATTGGGAAAGCATTTTATCACACCAATCTTGGTGTGGTCAGATGCTTTGAGGGCAGAGGAAAGATCTAGGGTCTAATAGACCCCAATTTTTTCAAAAAAAGAGTACCTGTCACTGCCTATTGCTATCATAGGGGATATTTACATTCCCTGAGATAACAATAAAAATCATAACAAAGAAAAAAAATGGAAGGAACAGTTTAAAAATAGAATAAAAAAGCTAAATAAATAAAAAAAAAACTAAAAAAAAAAAAAAAAAAGCACCCCTGCCCCCCCTTCTCTTGCGCAAAGGCGTACACAAGCGTTGGTCTGGCGTCATATGTAAACAGCAATTGCACCATGCATGTGAGGTATCACCGCGAAGGTCAGATCGAGGGCAGTAATTTTAGCAGTAGACCTCCTCCGTGAATCTAATGTGGTATCATGTAAAGGCTTTTAAAGGCTTTTAAAAATGTATGTAGTTTGTCGCCACTGCGTGTTTGTGCGCAATTTTAAAGCATGTCGTGTTTGGTATCCATGTACTCGGCCTAAGATCATATTTTTTATTTCATCAAAAATTTGAGCAATATAGTGTGTTTTAGTGCATTAAAATAAAAAAAAGTGTATTTTTTCCACAAAAAATGCGTTTGAAAAATCGCTGCGCAAATACTGTGTGGAAAAAAAAAATGCAACACCCACCATTTTAATCTGTAGGGCCTTTGCTTTAACAATATATATAGTTTTTGGGGGTTCAACGTAATTTTCTTTCAAAAAAAAAATATGTTTTCATGTAAACAAAAAGTGTCAGAAAGGGCTTTGTCTACAAGTGGTTAGAAGAGTGGGTGACGTGTGACATAGGCTTCTAAATGTTGTGCATAAAATGCCAGGACAGTTCAAACCCCCCCCAAATGACCCCATTTTGGAAAGTAGACACCCCAAGCTATTTGCTGAGAGCAATGTTGAGCCCATTAAATATTTTTTTTTTTTGTCCCAAGAGATTGAATAATGAAAAAAAAAATATATATATTTTTTTTTTACAAAAAGTTGTCACTAAATGATATATTGCTCAAAAATGTCATGGGCATATGTGGAAATACACCCCAAAATACATTCTGTTGCTTCTCCTGAGTACGGGGATACCACATGTGTGGGACTTTTTGGGAGCCTAGCTGCGTACGGAACCCCAAAAACCAAGCACCGCCTTCAGGCTTTCTAAGGGAGTAATTTTTTTATTTCACTTCTCACTGCCAATCACAGTTTCGGAGGCCATGGAATGCCCAGATGGCATAAAACCCCCCAAAATGACCCCATTTTGGAAAGTAGACACCCCAAGCTATTTGCTGAGAGGTATTGTGAGTATTTTGCAGATGTCGCTTTTTGTCACAAAGTTTTGAAAATTGAAAAAAGAAAAAAAAAAATTTTTTTTTTTTTACTTTCTTCATTTTCAAAAACAAATGAGAGCTGTAAAATACTCACCATGCCTCTCAACAAATAGCTTGGGGTGTCTACTTTCCAAAATGGGGTCATTTGGGGGGGTTTTGTGCTATTTTGGCATTTTATGGCCTTCGAAACGGTGATAGGTAGTGAGGAGTGAAATCAAAAATTTGCACCCTTAGAAATCCTGAAGGCGGTGCTTGGGTTTCGGGGCCCCGTACGCGGCTAGGCTCCCAAAAAGTCCCACACATGTGGTATCCCCATACTCAGGAGAAGCAGCAAAATGTATTTTGGGGTGCAATTCCACATATAACCATGACATGTGTGAGCAATATATCATTTAGTGACAACTTTTTGAAGAAAAAAAAAATTCTTTTTTATTTTTGTCTTTATTCAATCACTTGGGACTAAAAAAAAAAAATATTCAATGGGCTCAACATGCCTCTCAGCAAATAGCTTGGGGTGTCTACTTTCCAAAATGGGGTCATTTGGGGGGGTTTTGTACTTCTCTGCCATTTTAGCACCTCAAGAAATGAAATAGGCAGTCATAAATTAAAAGCGGTGTAAATTCCAGAAAATGTACTCTAGTTTGTAGACACTATAACTTTTGCGCAAACCAATAAATATACGCTTATTGGCATTTTTTTTTTACTAAAGACATGTGGCTGAATACATTTTGGCCCAAATGTTTGACTAAAATTGAGTTTATTAGATTTTTCTTATAACAAAAAGTAGAAAATCTCTTTTTTTTTCAAAATTTTCGCTCCTCTTTTTCCGTTTATATCGCAAAAAATAAAAATCACAGAGGCAATCAAATACCATCAAAAGAAAGCTCTATTTGTGGGAAGAAAAGGACGCAAATTTCGTTTCGTTACAAAATTGCATGACCGCGCAATTACCAGTTAAAGTAGTGCAGTGCGAAATTGAAAAAAGACCTCTGGTCCTTAAGCTGACAATTGGTCCGGGGCTGAAGTGGTTAATTACTAGTCACAGTTGTAGGCGCAGTTGAAGTCCATTTAATCCAGGGTTGCCAGTGAGCATTGGTCTTGGTATAACAACCATCACTGGTTGCTGTCATAAGTTCGTAGCTGTAGTGTAAGGCCACTATATTTAAGACTTGTGAGAGTGTCAAGGATGAGGAAGATTTCCAATGTCTAGTGAGGTTGAGTCTGGCTGCTAGGAGTATGTGTGTAGTGACATATCTGATGGGGTATGGGAGGTCATCGATGGTCAGGTTCAAGATTGCCAGAGCAGGTGACTGGGGGATTGGGATGTTGGCGATTTTGTTAAGAAGTTGGAATACTTCCGCCCAGTACTTTCTTACATCTGGGCAGAGCCAGAATATGTGAAGCATATTCCCTTCTGTAGAGTGGCATCTCCAGCAAGTGGAGGGGTTACGAGGGTCAAAGGCTGATATCCTGGAAGGTGTAAGGTACCACCTTAATGATATTTTTTGTGTGAGTTCCCAAAGGGCGGCACATTTCGTGGATTTGTAAATCGTCTGGAATGCGAGTTGCCATTGTGTGTCTGAGAATGTGGGTGCTAGATCAGTTTCCCATCTGAGATGCGGGGACAGTTTGGCAAAGCAGTTTTTTTGGTGGAAGAGAGCGTAAAAATGGGAGATTCCCCTGGTGGTAGAAGCCGGGTTGGAGAGGAAGTCCCAGGTCTTGGGCTGTACCGTATAAAGGGGAAGAGGGAGGTTGCGCAGGGAGTGATATATGCGGAGGTAGGTAAAGTGTTCCGAGAGAGGGAGGTCATAGTCGATTTGTAGTTGGGGGAAGGATTTAAGGATGTTTCCATTGACAAGGTCTTGTATGTGTCGGATCCCCTTGAGGGTCCATAGTGTGATTGGGAGATCTGGGGTTAGGAACAACAAAGAGTCGAGAGGAATGCAGAATCGAGGAGAGGAAGAGTCTGGTGAATTGTGTGTGACCAGTTTTTTCCAGGCTAGGGCCGAGGCCTTCATAGTCGGAGAGAGGTACGATGGAATTGTGACCCCTAAGGGAGTAGAGAGTAGCCAAGATTTCAGATTGGATCCAGGGAGCGAGGAATTTTCTATTTGTGCCCATAGAGGATTTAAGTTGGATTGGAACCAGCTGGGTAGTTGGGCTAGGATGGCGGCTAGATAGTAGTCTTCAAAATTAATGGACCCTACACCTCCCATCAGTTTATGTTTAATTAATTTTAGGTGGGCACACCTGGGTTTCTTTCCTTTCCAGAGGAATTGGTTGTATAGTGTTTGAAGAGATCTGAAGAAGGATTTGGGGAGTGGGATGGGGAGCGTTCTGAAATAGTAAAGAATCTGGGGAAGGCAAATCATTTTGTAGGCTGCGAGTCTACCTGACCAAGATAGTTCATGTTTCGCTATATTTTGTGATATCTCTCGGATATTGCGTAATAGAGGTATAAAATTACTGGGGTATATGTGTCTAAGGGATCTCGGCAATTGGATTCCTAAGTAGGTGATATCTGCGTCAGCCCATGTGAAAGGGTATTGTAGCTGTAAAAGATTCCTAGTGGTAGCGTCGATGTTGATGTCAAGTATAAACGATTTGTTCGTATTCAGTTTGTAGTATGACACTGAGCTAAACCAGGTTAGTAGATTTTGAACCTTAGCCAGGGAGGAAGTCGGGTTGGTGAGGATAAGGATGACGTCATCAGCGAATAGGCTGATTTTGTGTGTTGTTGGTCCAATTCGCATTCCTGAAATTGCAGGATGGGTGCGGACATGTTCTGCCAGGGGTTCCATGAGTAAATTAAAAATAAGGGGGGACAGTGGACAGCCCTGGCGAGTGCCATTCGTAATGGGGAAAGGGCGGGAAAGCATACCGTCAGAGAATACCCGGGCTGTGGGGTTGGAGTAAAGTGCCATAATGGCATTTAGGATGGTGCCCTTAAAACCAAATTTCTGTAGAACATTCTGGAGGTATGACCAGTGGACTCTATCGAACGCCTTCTCTGCGTCCAGAGATAGGAGCAGAGAAGGCGTTCCGGTGGATTCAGCATGGTGAATGAGGTTTAGCATCCTTCTAGTGGCATCTGATGCCTGTCTACCTTTTGTAAATCCCGTTTGATCTTGGTGGATAAGAGTGGGCATAATCGTAAGTAGTCTCGTTGCTATAGTTTTAGCATAAATTTTGATGTCAATATTCAACAACGAGATTGGGCGAAAATTTTGGGGGACATTCGGCTCCTTTCCTGGCTTTGGTATCGTAATTACAAGAGCATTCAGATATTCTTTATTAAAAGTGGAAGAGGAGGCAGCGTCATTGAAGATTTCAGTAAGGTGTTGAGTCAGAAGCGGGGAGTATGTCTTATAGTATTCCCCTGATAATCCGTCTGGGCCTGGCGCCTTGCCAGTCGGTAGGGAGTCAATAGTCAGTTTAATTTCCCGTTCAGTAAATGGGGCATTGAGAGTCTGTAGTTGTTCTGTGGTCAAGGTAGGTAGATTCAATTTTTGGAGGAACATTTCAATGTCATGTTGTGAGGGTTGTGGAGTGAGGGGGTCTCTGTTTAAGTTGTATAGGTCACCATAGTAGTCGCTGAAAGCGTTGGCTATATCCTGTGGGTTGGTAAGGGGGATGTTCGTGTGGGGGTGAAGAAGTTGTGAAATCTTTGACTTGTCGCGTCTAGCTTTGAGGCGTTGAGCCAATTTTTTCCCCGCTTTGTTGGAGGTGGAATATGAGGTCGCCTTGAATTTTTTGTGGAGGAATTCATAGGAGTAGAGCAGTAGGGATCTAAGTTCTTGTCGTAGGGATAATAGTCGGTTCGTTAAGGAGTCTCGGGGGTCAGTCTTGTGTTTTGTCTCGAGGTCTGATATTTGAGCTACTAATTCGTCTAGACGCTGCGTCCTTTTCTTTTTATGGTATGAACTCATTTTAATAAACATTCCTCTCATGAAGGCTTTATGCGCGCTCCACACCACTCCAGGGTCGGACACTGTTCCCTTGTTCAGCATGAAAAAAATCAGTAATATGTTTTGATATGTCTGGCACATAGTTATTATGTTGGATAATGTAGTTGTTTACTCGCCAGAGACGTGCGTTACCTTGAAGAGTAGAGTCTTCAATGGTAATGGTAATGGGAGCGTGATCCGACCATGTTGTGGTGTGGATTGCAGAGTCAGAAATTTTTTGCAAAATCCATTTATCCGATAGAAATAAGTCTATTCGAGAGTACGAACGATGTCTGGGGGAAAAAAAGGTAAAGTCTCGTTCGGAGCCGTGATGGCACCGCCATACATCATAGAGATCTTGGACAGTTATAAATTTTTTCAATGGTGAGGGTTGTCTTTTCGCAGCTGAGGTAGAGTCCAAATGGAGGTCGGGGGTCAGGTTGAAGTCTCCGCACACTATCAAATGTCCCTTCTGAACAGGTTTGGCAGTGCGTAGGACCTTGTGCAGGAACTTCATCTGATGGGAGTTCGGGGCATATAGGTTAACAAGAGTGTAGGGCACTCTGTTAATGGTGCATACAAGGATTATATAGCGACCTTCAGGATCTGGGATAGACTGTAGCAATTGAAAGTCGACCGTATTTTTGATCGCTACCATAACTCCTTTAGATTTGCTGGAGTGGGAAGCATGAAAGGTGTGAGGGTAAAGTTGGTGTTTGCAGAGATGAGTGTCTCCTGGCAGTAGGTGGGATTCTTGAATGCAAATGACATCACTGTGGAGAGCTGTGGCAGTTTTCCATAGTGAGTGGCGTTTGGCAGGATGATTCAGTCCATTGACATTGAGCGATAGTATGTTAAGCGGCATCGTGTTTGAGGTGGTGTGAGGAGGGTATCAAGTAACACTTACAGTTAGTTGCTTGAAGACAGTTCTGGGTTTTTCTGGCGTCGAGTTGTAGATACTCGGGAGTCCAAGGGTCTAAGGAAGGGGTGCGATGTACAACTGCAGATAGAGCAATACAATGCGACCTAGATGTGGTTTATGGAAGTAGGTTAAGTAGATAAAGGTACTTGAGGTGGAGAAACAGAAAACTAATTCAGTGTAAGAATTCACGTGGTATACTACTGGTATGAGGTCGAAGTGTCGCTCCGAAAGCGCACTTGTATAGGTCAAGGCTAAAACATGCCCAAGAGAGATCAAATCAAATAAATAGAAAAAGAAAAAAAAAAAAAATCGCAGAGGGGGTGCAGAGCACCACAGTAGCCTCCGTTGGGGGGTGCAGAGAGTCAGTAAGGCTGGAGAGTGCAAACAGGGGTAACAGTTCGTCAGCTCGCAGGGGAACTTGCAAGACGGTACGTTGTTGGCCACTTTAGTTGTGCGGTGTTGATCCAGTTAGACATTAGGGTGAGCCGGGTACTTGTGGGATGAATGAGGTCCTCTGGCGTGAGAGGGAGGTGCAGGAGGGTCAAGAAGGATGCCCCAGGTGTGGAGGAGATGGAGGCCTTTTTCTATATCGCTAACAGTGTGAGTTTGCCCATTGCGGGTGATGAGGAGTGTGGCTGGATATCTCCATTTATACTGTAGCTTGTGGTTCTGTAGGCCTTTCGTGACAGGGTTCAGTAGACGTCTCATTTGGAGGGTATATTTGGAAAGATCTGGGAAGAGTTGTATCCCAGTATATGGCGCTGGCAGTGGTGTTCTGGCTTTGACCCCCATCAGAAGCTTTTCTTTGATATGGTAGAAGTGGACCCTCATGAGGACATCTCTGGGGACTGAGGCTGCCAGGTGAGGTGGCTTAGCAATCCTGTGGATCCTGTCTATGATGACATCCCTTGGGGATGCTTCAGGTACAATTACATGCATTAGGTCTTTCGCATAACGGGACAAGTCCGCAGGGGGTATATTCTCGGGGACCCCCCTCAATTTAACGTTGTTCCTGCGGGACCTATCTTCTAAATCTGCCAGCTTGGCGCGCATCCATGACTGTTCTTCTTTAATCTCATCATAAGTGTCAATGATGTCATTTACCGTATGGGTGCAATCAGATAGGCCTTTCTCAGTGTTGGTTACTCTGGTATCTAATGTGCGGATTTCAGAGGTGATTGTTGAAAACATATTGGAAAGGTCAGTCATGAGGGAGGTTTGGAGGGAGAGCAGCATGTCTTTCAGTGTCGTATCCATGACAGGCTGGCCAGAGGTGGGGAATGATGCCATGGAGGATTGCAGTGTCTGGTCAGAAAGGAAGGGCTTCAGAGCCTGGGCCTCAGTATGTGAGAGCAGTGGTCGTTGCGGCGGCGCGTCAAGTCGCATTTTAGCTTTGGCAGGGCTGCCAAGCAGGGGGTCAACATCTTGGGTGTCTGGGGGGTCTGTGGAGGTACCTGATTTAGGATGTTCTTCTGGGGTGGCATCTGGGAGGTCCGTGTATGCTTCGCTCTGTGCGATCGAGCCGGCGCCATTTGGATTCGCTGTGAGTCGCTCCGCGGGCTTGTAGGCAAATTCAGTCAGTTTTTGAGGTACTCGGTCTGTGTATCTCTTTCTGGACTGGAGCATTTTGATATCTAGGTCGTCCTGAACAAGGATGGCTGTGAGTGGAGTAGTGCGTGGGGCCTGCGTCGTTAGGTTTTGTCCCCTGGCTGACGAGCATGTGGATCAAGTGTCCATCGTCTTCTCCGGCTGGCTTACCGGTCGCAGAGGGTGAATAGAAAGAGGTACAAGATGGCCGCTATACACCGGGCTGGTGTGCTTCCTATAGGTTGATATGGGGAAGTTGCAGTGAGTGGTAAAGGCAGCTGGGGTAGGTGAGTGATCTTAGACTGTAATATGGAGGAGAGATAATGTCAAAGTCAGTCTGGGGAGCCTGTGTTAGTATTAGTATTCTTTTAGGTGGACCAAGATGGCCGCCATGTATCTAGCCTGAGGTAATGTTCTCTCCCCAGGCCTCCGAGAAGAATGTTTTGTGGGTGACTCAGGCGGTGGGTATTAGCAGGATAAGCCCTGGAGGTCGTGGGGTGTCCAGGCCAGCTTGGGGGATCCGGAATAGGAGCGCAGGCTGCCGGCGGGTGTAGCAAGATGGCCGCCGTTTCTTTTGTTAGGCCCGAGCCGCGGCCTGTCCTCTGGGTGGCCGCCGAGATGTCTTCCCACAGATCGGTTCCCTCCCGGGAGTATTCTGCCCTAGTGTGGGTGTACGGATGGCCCTCGTTCCGCCGATTGCGGAACTCGAGCCCGAGGCTGATGGAGGCCGTGTAGGCCGCAAGATGGCGGCGGATCGGCAGTGAGGAGCTGGTCTAGGTCTGGTAAGCAGCCTAATCTGCCAGTGAAAGTTCCCAATTCCCCCTAAGTTTGGTGTGGCAGGGGCCCAGCAATAGATGGGGAGAGTTTGGATGCTCACCCTAAAGAATTTCCTGTCAGATGGCAACGGATTGTGGAAGGGTCAGCAGAGCTCTCCAGAAACACGTCCGTCTTCTTCCACTTCCGGACACGCCCCCCATCAGTGCCACATATTAGTCCCATCTGTCATCAGTGTCATCAGTGCCATGTATTAGTGGCATCTGTCATCAGTGCCACATCAGTGTAACGTGTCATCAGTGCCACGTATCAGTGCCATCTGTCATCAGTGCCATGTGTCACTGTCCTGGTGCTCCAGGGCCTTCAAAAGTGTAATAGGTAGTCAAGAATTTAGATGTGTAATTTATGTTCCTAGAACACCTGACAGTGCTCCCTGCATGTTGGGCCTCTCTAAGTGGCTAGGCTGTGGAAAAGTCCCACACATGTGGTATCGTAATTCTCAAAAGGTGTAGCAGAATTTATTTTGGGGTGTCATTTGTGGTATGCACATGCCATATGAGAGAAATAACCTATTACAATGACAATTTTGTGGAAAAAAAATCTTAATATTTCAAAGAATTGTGGGAAAAAATGACAACATCAAAAACCTTACTTAGTAAATACCTTGGAATGTCTACTTTCAAAAAAGGGGTCATTTGGGGATATTTGTACTTTCCTGGCTTGTTCGGGTCTCAGGAAATTAGATAGGCTATCAGTACATCAGGTGTGATCAATTTTGTATGATTTGCACCACAGCTTTTAGACTCTCTAACTTTCACAAAGACCAAATATTATCCACTAATTTGGGTTATTTTTACCAAAGATATGTAGCAGTATAAATTGTGCCCAAAATGTATGAAGAAAAATTAAGAATTTGCTAAATTTTATCACACAAACAAAGAAAAATTAGCTTTTTTTCCAAATTTTCGGTCTTTTATGATTTATAGTGCAAAAAAACTACAGAAGGTGACAGACACAAAACCAGTCACCCTACACAAAGAGTGAGAGCAGCAATGACTGGTCTTTACTACAGGACGCTTCTGCACAGAGGTAAAGTTTCACACTGGATTACTGCATAGATCTGGGAGAAATACACACAGCACACCAGGATTCAAGTAAGGATACACCTGACTTTTATATTAAGACAATATTTGCTTATCCTAGAGTTGAGCTTTAACATGGAACATACAGCAACCAAAGGCAGTAATATTTTCTGCCGCATGGCTACTGGTAAATGAGAGTGAATACAAAGTATATAGTTTTATTTTCCCCTTTTGGGAAAATTATGAATTAAGTTCCTAATGGCCCGCTTTCTTTCATAAGTGCTACATTAGAGACCCTACCCATTCAGAGAAAGCAGAAAATCATATCATACTTGACATCTGTAATGTTACAGATA
Source organism: Lithobates sylvaticus (assembly GCA_028564925.1). Classification (NCBI taxonomy): domain Eukaryota; kingdom Metazoa; phylum Chordata; class Amphibia; order Anura; family Ranidae; genus Lithobates; species Lithobates sylvaticus. The sequence continues at coordinate 136,324,867 of CM053028.1, read as the reverse complement.
TAATTTGTTACCCTATCTATTGAATTGTGAATATATTAAGGAATCTTGAATGATTTCCTTTTCAATCTTTAAAAAAAATAAAGTTTCACTAAATGATGAGTTCTGAAAACAAACTTACTAATGCCGCGTACACACGTTCGGACTTTGTCCGCCGGACTTAGTCCAGCGGACAAACCACCAGACTTTCCGAGGGGGTGACTTGCCCACACACGCCCGGACTTCCGAGCGTGTGACTTGCCCACACACGCCTGGACTTCTCCGGCGGACAATCCGCGGGAAAAAGTCTGCGGGACTTTTGCTAATGAACGGACTTGCCCACACACGGAGCAGTCCGTTCATTTAGAACGTAACTGCAGGTAGACGGGGCTAGCGAAGGCAGTGAATGCCGACGCACTAGCCCCGTCACCTGTAGGGATGGGCCCAGTGCTCGATGCGAACCCATGTTCGCATCAAGCACCGGGTGTTCGCTCGCGAGCCCAGAACTATTTTGGCCGCTCGCATCACATTCGTGTGATGCGAGCGGCCCGCAATGCATTGCGGCCGGCGCGGCCGGCGCAGTGCATTGCTGGCTGATGATTGGCCAAGCATGCACTGTGACCCCGCATGCTTGGCCAATCACAGCGCCAGAAACTCGGAGAGCCATAATTGGCTACAGGCAGGACGCCTGTAGCCAATTACAGCTCAGGGGCTTTAGTACACGCCCCCTCATTTAAAAGGCCGCCACGCCGTCGGCGCCGGTCACATGAGTTCCGGCTTTAGGAGAGATCAGGCTGATTCTGTGTCACTCTTTGCTAGATTCATACAGAAAGATTTGCTCTACTTTGCTAAACCATTGGCTATTTATTTGCTAAACCATTGCTACCTGTCATTGATCGTCCATTGCTGCTGCTGGTTAGTGTGTTTTTAGCTGCTGGGGGTTAGTCTGGTACGTGTCTTACTGTTAGTACAGTATTTCAGTAGTACCAACCGCAGTGCTGTTAGTACAGCACTGCACCCCAAAAGCACCCATAGGACTTCTAGTGTGTTAGTGGCAGCAAACAGAGCTCCTATATTTTCTTCCCAGAAGCACCCATAGGACTTGTACTGTGTTAGTGGCATCACACAGAGTTCCTATATTGTCTTCCCAGAAGCACCCATAGGACTTGTACTGTGTTAGTGGCATCACACAGAGTTCCTATATTTTCTTCCCAGAAGCACCCATAGGACTTGTACTGTGTTAGTGGCATCACACAGAGTTCCTATATTTTCTTCCCAGAAGCACCCATAGGACTTGTACTGTGTTAGTGGCATCACACAGAGTTCCTATATTTTCTTCCCAGAAGCACCCATAGGACTTCTAGTGTGTTAGTGGCATCACACAGAGTTCCTATATTTTCTTCCCAGAAGCACCCATAGGACTTGTACTGTGTTAGTGGCATCACACAGAGTTCCTATATTTTCTTCCCAGAAGCACCCATAGGACTTGTACTGCGTTAGTGGCATCACACAGAGTTCCTAAATTGTCTTTCCAGAAGCACCCATAGGACTTGTACTGTGTTAGTGGCATCACACAGAGTCCCTATATTTTCTTCCCAGAAGCACCCATAGGACTTCTAGTGTGTTAGTGGCATCACACAGAGTTCCTATATTTTCTTCCCAAAAGCACCCATAGGACTTGTACTGTGTTAGTGGCATCACACAGAGTTCCTATATTTTCTTCCCAGAAGCACCCATAGGACTTGTACTGTGTTAGTGGCATCACACAGAGTTCCTATATTTTCTTCCCAGAAGCACCCATAGGACTTGTACTGTGTTAGTGGCATCACACAGAGTTCCTATATTTTCTTCCCAGATGCACCCATAGGACTTGTAGTGTGTTAGTCCCATCACACAGAGCTCCTATATTTTCTTCCCAGAAGCACCCATAGGACTTGTACTGTGTTAGTGGCATCACACAGAGTTCCTATATTTTCTTCCCAGAAGCACCCATAGGACTTCTAGTGTGTTAGTGGCATCACACAGAGTTCCTATATTTTCTTCCCAGAAGCACCCATAGGACTTGTACTGTGTTAGTGGCATCACACAGAGTTCCTATATTTTCTTCCCAGAAGCACCCATAGGACTTGTACTGTGTTAGTGGCATCACACAGAGTTCCTATATTTTCTTCCCAGAAGCACCCATAGGACTTCTAATGTGTTAGTGGCATCACACAGAGTTCCTATATTTTCTTCCCAGAAGCACCCATAGGACTTGTACTGTGTTAGTGGCATCACACAGAGTTCCTATATTTTCTTCCCAGAAGCACCCATAGGACTTCTAGTGTGTTAGTGGCATCACACAGAGTTCCTATATTTTCTTCCCAGAAGCACCCATAGGACTTGTACTGTGTTAGTGGCATCACACAGAGTTCCTATATTTTCTTCCCAGAAGCACCCATAGGACTTGTAGTGTGTTAGTCCCATCACACAGAGCTCCTATATTTTCTTCCCAGAAGCACCCATAGGACTTGTACTGTGTTAGTGGCATCACACAGAGTTCCTATATTTTCTTCCAGAAGCACCCATAGGACTTCTAGTGTGTTAGTGGCATCACACAGAGTTCCTATATTTTCTTCCCAGAAGCACCCATAGGACTTGTACTGTGTTAGTGGCATCACACAGAGTTCCTATATTTTCTTCCCAGAAGCACCCATAGGACTTGTACTGTGTTAGTGGCATCACACAGAGTTCCTATATTTTCTTCCCAGAAGCACCCATAGGACTTGTACTGTGTTAGTGGCATCACACAGAGTTCCTATATTTTCTTCCCAGAAGCACCCATAGGACTTGTACTGTGTTAGTGGCATCACACAGAGTTCCTATATTTTCTTCCCAGAAGCACCCATAGGACTTGTAGTGTGTGTTAGTCCCATCACACAGAGCTCCTATATTTTCTTCCCAGAAGCACCCATAGGACTTGTACTGTGTTAGTGGCATCACACAGAGTTCCTATATTTTCTTCCCAGAAGCACCCATAGGACTTCTAGTGTGTTAGTGGCATCACACAGAGTTCCTATATTTTCTTCCCAGAAGCACCCATAGGACTTGTACTGTGTTAGTGGCATCACACAGAGTTCCTATATTTTCTTCCCAGAAGCACCCATAGGACTTGTACTGTGTTAGTGGCATCACACAGAGTTCCTATATTTTCTTCCCAGAAGCACCCATAGGACTTGTAGTGTGTTAGTCCCATCACACAGAGCTCCTATATTTTCTTCCCAGAAGAACCCATAGGACTTGTACTGTGTTAGTGGCATCACACAGAGTTCCTATATTTTCTTCCCAGAAGCACCCATAGGACTTGTACTGTGTTAGTGGCATCACACAGAGTTCCTATATTTTCTTCCCAGAAGCACCCATAGGACTTGTAGTGTGTTAGTCCCATCACACAGAGCTCCTATATTTTTCTTCCCAGAAGCACCCATAGGACTTGTAGTGTGTTAGTCCCATCACACAGAGCTCCTATATTTTCTTCCCAGAAGCACCCATAGGACTTGTAGTGTGTTAGTCCCATCACACAGAGCTCCTATATTTTCTTCCCAGAAGCACCCATAGGACTTGTAGTGTGTTAGTCCCATCACACAGAGCTCCTATATTTTCTTCCCAGAAGCACCCATAGGACTTCAGTTGTGTGTTAGTGGCATCACACAGAGCTCCTATATTTTCTTTTCAGAAGCACCCATAGGACTTCTAGTGTGTTAGTGGCATCAGACAGAGCTCCTATATTTTCTTCTCAGCAGCACCCACAGGACTTCTAGAGTGTTAGTGGCATCACACAGAGCTCCTATATTTTCTTTGCAGAAGCACCCATAGGACTTCTAGTGTGTTAGTGGCATCACACAGAGCTCCTATATTTTCTTTGCAGAAGCACCCATAGGACTTCTAGTGTGTTAGTGGCATCACACAGAGCTCCTATATTTTCTTCTCAGCAGCACCCACAGGACTTCTAGTGTGTTAGTGGCATCACACAGAGCTCCTATATTTTCTTTGCAGAAGCACCCATAGGACTTCTAGTGTGTTAGTGGCATCACACAGAGCTCCTATATTTTCTTCTCAGCAGCACCCACAGGACTTCTAGTGTGTTAGTGGCATCACACAGAGCTCCTATATTTTCTTCTCAGCAGCACCCACAGGACTTCTAGTGTGTTAGTGGCATCAAACAGAGCTCCTATATTTTCTTTGCAGAAGCACCCATAGGGCTTCTAGTGTGTTAGTGGCATCACACAGAGCTCCTATATTTTCTTCTCAGCAGCACCCACAGACTTCTAGTGTGTTAGTGGCATCACACAGAGCTCCTATATTTTCTTCTCAGCAGCACCCACAGGACTTCTAGTGTGTTTAGTGGCATCAAACAGAGCTCCTATATTTTCTTTGCAGAAGCACCCATAGGGCTTCTAGTGTGTTAGTGGCATCACACAGAGCTCCTATATTTTCTTCTCAGCAGCACCCACAGGACTTCTAGTGTGTTAGTGGCATCACACAGAGTTCCTATATTTTCTTTGCAGAAGCACCCATAGGACTTCTAGTGTGTTAGTGGCATCACACAGAGCTCCTATATTTTCTTTGCAGAAGCACCCATAGGACTTCTAGTGTGTTAGTGGCATCACACAGAGCTCCTATATTTTCTTCTCAGCAGCACCCACAGGACTTGTACTGTGTTAGTGGCATCACACAGAGCTCCTATATTTTCTTTGCAGAAGCACCCATAGGGCTTCTAGTGTGTTAGTGGCATCACACAGAGCTCCTATATTTTCTTCTCAGCAGCACCCACAGGACTTCTAGTGTGTTAGTGGCATCACACAGAGCTCCTATATTTTCTTTGCAGAAGCACCCATAGGACTTCTAGTGTGTTAGTGGCATCACACAGAGCTCCTATATTTTCTTCTCAGCAGCACCCACAGGACTTCTAGTGTGTTAGTGGCATCACACAGAGCTCCTATATTTTCTTTGCAGAAGCACCCATAGGACTTCTAGTGTGTTAGTGGCATCACACAGAGCTCCTATATTTTCTTCCCAGAAGCACCCATAGGACTTCAGTTGTGTGTTAGTGGCATCACACAGAGCTCCTATATTTTCTTTTCAGAAGCACCCATAGGACTTCTAGTGTGTTAGTGGCATCAGACAGAGCTCCTATATTTTCTTCTCAGCAGCACCCACAGGACTTCTAGAGTGTTAGTGGCATCACACAGAGCTCCTATATTTTCTTTGCAGAAGCACCCATAGGACTTCTAGAGTGTTAGTGGCATCACACAGAGCTCCTATATTTTCTTTGCAGAAGCACCCATAGGACTTCTAGTGTGTTAGTGGCATCACACAGAGCTCCTATATTTTCTTTGCAGAAGCACCCATAGGACTTCTAGTGTGTTAGTGGCATCACACAGAGCTCCTATATTTTCTTCTCAGCAGCACCCACAGGACTTCTAGTGTGTTAGTGGCATCACACAGAGCTCCTATATTTTCTTTGCAGAAGCACCCATAGGACTTCTAGTGTGTTAGTGGCATCACACAGAGCTCCTATATTTTCTTCTCAGCAGCACCCACAGGACTTCTAGTGTGTTAGTGGCATCACACAGAGCTCCTATATTTTCTTCTCAGCAGCACCCACAGGACTTCTAGTGTGTTAGTGGCATCAAACAGAGCTCCTATATTTTCTTTGCAGAAGCACCCATAGGGCTTCTAGTGTGTTAGTGGCATCACACAGAGCTCCTATATTTTCTTCTCAGCAGCACCCACAGGACTTCTAGTGTGTTAGTGGCATCACACAGAGTTCCTATATTTTCTTTGCAGAAGCACCCATAGGACTTCTAGTGTGTTAGTGGCATCACACAGAGCTCCTATATTTTCTTTGCAGAAGCACCCATAGGACTTCTAGTGTGTTAGTGGCATCACACAGAGCTCCTATATTTTCTTCTCAGCAGCACCCACAGGACTTCTAGTGTGTTAGTGGCATCACACAGAGCTCCTATATTTTCTTTGCAGAAGCACCCATAGTTCTTCTAGTGTGTTAGTGGCATCACACAGAGCTCCTATATTTTCTTCTCAGCAGAGCCCACAGGACTTCTAGTGTGTTAGTGGCATCACACAGAGCTCCTATATTTTCTTCTCAGCAGCACCCACAGGACTTGTACTGTGTTAGTGGCATCACACAGAGCTCCTATATTTTCTTTGCAGAAGCACCCATAGGGCTTCTAGTGTGTTAGTGGCATCACACAGAGCTCCTATATTTTCTTCTCAGCAGCACCCACAGGACTTCTAGTGTGTTAGTGGCATCACACAGAGCTCCTATATTTTCTTTGCAGAAGCACCCATAGGACTTCTAGTGTGTTAGTGGCATCACACAGAGCTCCTATATTTTCTTCTCAGCAGCACCCACAGGACTTCTAGTGTGTTAGTGGCATCACACAGAGCTCCTATATTTTCTTTGCAGAAGCACCCATAGGACTTCTAGTGTGTTAGTGGCATCACACAGAGCTCCTATATTTTCTTCTCAGCAGCACCCACAGGACTTCTAGTGTGTTAGTGGCATCACACAGAGCTCCTATATTTTCTTCTCAGCAGCACCCACAGGACTTCTAGTGTGTTAGTGGCATCACACAGAGCTCCTATATTTTCTTTGCAGAAGCACCCATAGGGCTTCTAGTGTGTTAGTGGCATCACACAGAGCTCCTATATTTTCTTCTCAGCAGCACCCACATGACTTCTAGTGTGTTAGTGGCATCACACAGAGCTCCTATATTTTCTTTGCAGAAGCACCCATAGGACTTCTAGTGTGTTAGTGGCATCACACAGAGCTCCTATATTTTCTTCTCAGCAGCACCCACAGGACTTCTAGTGTGTTAGTGGCATCACACAGAGCTCCTATATTTTCTTTGCAGAAGCACCCATAGGACTTCTAGTGTGTTAGTGGCATCACACAGAGCTCCTATATTTTCTTCTCAGCAGCACCCACAGGACTAGCGACTACAATGGCTGGAAGACCGCCAAGGGGAGGCAGAGCATGCAGAGCCAAGAACACAGGGCAGGCAGGCTCTGTTTCTAGTGGACGTGGCCGTGGCCGTGGACGTGGTCGTGCATCGTCATCAGCACGTGACCATGGGACACGCGCGTCTTTGTTTTCGGCAGCTGGACATGTGGAGCCGCATCATGCTGAAGGCTTGGTAGAATGGATGACCAAGCCCTCCTCATCCTCCTTATCCTCTCTCACCCAGGCTCAGGGTACTGGCAGAGCAGCTGCCAACGCGTACTCATTGGCATCATCAGCCACCCCTTCCCTAGACCCACCATGTCCTCCTGAGGAGTCCCCCGAACTGTTTGAGCACAGTGTTGGGTAAATGCTCCAGGAGGATGCCCAACGATTCGAAGGCTCGGATGATGATACCCAGCTTGAGGAAGTCAGTAGTGTGCGCGCAGAGAGAGGGGATGCTGAAGGACAGCAATCTGCCAGTACTGTTCCACCAGCTGCAGCTTACTGCCAGGTTTGCTCTAGTGGTGAAGAGGGAGAGGATGATGAGGTCACTGACGCCATGTGGGTGCCTGGAGGGAGAGAGGATGAGGAGGAGGACGAGGAGGAGGAGGATGCGGCGTCACATGTCCAACGAGGCAGGATGCCCCCTGGAGGCCGGCTAGAGGCCAGCACAGCAACTGTACAACACCGCAGAGCTCCGCCTGTGCAGGGCGCTGCCTCTGCACGTTATCAGAAAAGTTCTTTGGTGTGGGCCTTTTTTGAGACGAGTGCATCAGATCGCACCACTGCTATTTGCAATATTTGTCTCAAGCCTATCTCGCGTGGCCAAAACATCAGCCGCTTGGGCACCACAAGCATGAGCAGACATATGTCGACCTGCCATGCAGCTCGTTGGCAAGCACACATAAAAGACCCACACCAAAGAACAAAGCGGACCTCTCCTTGCTCCTCATCAGCTGGGATCTCCATCCCCACTACATCTTCAGTCCTCTCTGAAAGCTGCTGTGAGAGGACTGAAGGTGTAGAATTAGGTGTGTCACAACCAAGTACTTGCAGTACACCGACGTCCGATAGTAGCAGGCAAATTTCCCTGCCCCAGCTGCTGGACCGTCGAAAGAAGTACACTCCCAGCCATCCACATGCCCAGCAGTTGAATGCTAGCTTGGCTAAATTGCTAGCACTTCAACTGCTGCCTTTTCAGTTGGTAGACTCGGCCTCCTTCCGTGAGTTTGTTCAATGTGCGGTTCCTCAGTGGCAGGTTCCCAAACGCCACTTTTTCTCACGGAAGGCGATTCCATCTCTCTACCGGCATGTGGAAGGCAATGTCCATGCCTCGCTGGACAGGGCGGTCAGCGGTAAGGTGCATATTACCGCTGACTCATGGTCCAGCAGGCATGGACAGGGACGTTACCTTTCTTTCACGGCCCATTGGGTCACTCTATTGGCAGCTGGGAGGGATGCAGGACAAGGTGCAGTAGTGTTGGAGGTTGTTCCGCCACCACGCCTCCAAAATGCTACTACTGCTACTGGTTGTGACACACCTCTCTCCTCCACCCCCTCCTCTTCTTCTTCCTCCAGTGCTCTGTCCTCAGAACCAGCGGTGCTCCGTAGGCGTACAAGGGGCTACGCAAGTACGCAGGCAAAAAGATGCCATGCCGTGCTTGCGCTGGTGTGTTTGGGGGACAGGAACCACACTGGGGCAGAGGTTCTGGCATCTCTGCAGGGGCAGGCCGAGAGGTGGTTGACGCCACGCCAGCTTAAGCCAGGAATGGTCGTTTCTGACAATGGCACCAACCTCCTCTCCGCCCTGCGACAGGGGCAGCTCACCCATGTGCCCTGTATGGCTCACGTCCTCAACCTGGTGCTGCAGCGGTTCTTGGGCAGGTTCCCAGGCTTACAGGATGTCCTGAGGCAGGCCAGGAAAGTCTGTGTGCATTTCCGCCGATCTTATAATGCCAGTGCTCGGCTGACTGAGCTGCAAAAGGAGCTGAACCTGCCCAAGAACCGCCTAATATGTGACATGCCCACCAGGTGGAACTCAACGTTGGCCATGCTGCAGCGACTGCACACGCAGCAGAGGGCCATCAATGAGTACCTTTGCGACTACGGCACCAGGACAGGGTCAGGGGAGCTTGTTTTTTTTTTTCCCCACGTCAGTGGAGCATGATCAGGGATGCATGCACTGTCCTCTCACCATTTGAGGAGGCCACGAGGATGATGAGCAGTGACAGTGCATGCATCAGTGACACTGTACCTCTTGTCCACCTGTTGGAGCATACGCTGCGTGGGATAATGGACAGGGCACTTGAGGCAGAACAGAGGCAGGAAGAGGAGGACTTCCTTGCCTCTCAAGGCCCCCTTTATCCGGACAGTGTTCCTTCTGTCCCACCCATCACACAGGAAGAGGATGAGGAGGAGGAGGAGGAGGAGGAGGAGGAGGATTGTGTGAGCATGGAGGTGGAGCCTGGCACTCAGCATCAGCAGCAGCAGTCTTTTAGGGATGATGTACAGTCCCAACAAACCAGTGGACTTGTACGTGGCTGGGAGGAGGTGGCTGGCGATCATGTCATCCTCAGTGACCCAGAAGACTCTGGACCGAATGCCTCAGCTAACCTACGCTGCATGGCCTCCCTGATCCTGCAAAGCCTGCGGAAGGATCCTCGTGTTCTTCGGATCAAGGAGAGGGACCATTACTGGCTGGCCACTCTCCTTGATCCACGGTACAAGGGTAAGGTTGCGGACCTTATCTTGCCGTCGCAGAGGGAGCAGAGGATGAGACATCTCAGGGAGGCCTTGCAGAAAGGTCTGTGCAACGCGTTCCCAGAAACTGGGAGGTTACAAACTCCTGGTCCTGGGCGACGAGTTGCTGAGGCTTCGGTCAGTAGCAGAAGGAGCGGTGGGGAAGGTGGACGTCTGACCGATGCGTTCAGACAATTTTTTAGTCCGCAGCCCCAAGGTATGATCGGTTCCAGCAACCATCGCCAGCGTCTGATATACATGGTGCAGGAATACCTTGGGGCAAGGTCAGACTTGGACACCTTTCCCACCGAAAATCCTCTGGCTTACTGGGTCCTGAGGATGGATCACTGGCCAGAGCTTGCACAGTATGCAATTGAGCTACTGGCCTGTCCTGCCTCCAGCTTTCTTTCCGAACGCACATTCAGTGCTGCTGGAGGATTTGTCACCGATCATAGGGTGCGCCTGTCCACCGACTCGGTTGATCGACTGACCTTCATCAAAATGAATCAGTCTTGGATCACCACCAGCTACCAGGCACCTGAAGCGGATATAACGGAATAATTTATAATATCACATCCCTTCAAGACTGCCTATGCTGATGCTGAGTGACTGTCCTGTTATGTTCACTGACTATCCTCTTCCTCCTCCTCAATGATCCATGCCACCACACCAGTGCCTAAGGCACAATTTTTCTGCCCCTGTATAACAAGGGCGTGTACTTACAATTTTTAAAAAAAATGCTTCGCAACACGTGTGACTGCTGTGCTCCAAGTACAGTATCTGTGAGGGGTTGCAGTGTTGTGGCACCAGCACCAGTGCCTAAGGCACAATTTTTCAGCCCCTGTTTAACAGGGGCGTGTAATTACAATTTTTTAAAAAAATGCTTCGCAACACGTGTGACTGCTGTGCTCCAAGTACAGTATCTGTGAGGGGTTGCAGTGTTGTGGCACCAGCACCAGTGCCTAAGGCACAATTTTTCAGCCCCTGTTTAACAGGGGCGTGTAATTACAATTTTTTAAAAAAATGCTTCGCAACACGTGTGACTGCTGTGCTCCAAGTACAGTATCTGTGAGGGGTTGCAGTGTTGTGGCACTAGTGCCTAAGGCACAATTTTTCAGCCCCTGTTGGGGCATGTAATTACAATTTTTAGGCAATGTTTTGCAACAGGTCTCATTGCTGTGCTAAGAGTACAGTATCTGTGAGGGGTTACAGTGTTGTGGCACCAGCACCAATGTCTAAGGCACAATTTTTCAGCCCCTGTTTAACAGGGGCGTGTAATTACAAATCTTGATTTAATAGTTCACAGCAGGGCCCATTCCTGCGCCCACCAAGAGTAACTATGAGGGCCTACAGTCTTGTGGCAACACCGTCCACCACCACCGCCAAAGGCCCAATTTTTCTGCCCTATTCAACAGGTGCATGCAATTACAAATCTTGATCTAATAACTCACAGCAGGGCCCATTCCTGCGCCCACCAAGAGTAACTGTGAGAGCTTACAGTCTTGTGGCAACACCGTCCACCACCACCACCACCACCACCACCAAAGGCCCAATTTTTCTGCCCTGTTCAACAGGTGCATGCAAGTACAAATCTTGATCTATTAACTCACAGCAGGGCCCATTCCTGCGCCCACCAAGAGTAACTGTGAGAGCTTACAGTCTTGTGGCAACACCGTCCACCACCACCACCACCACCACCACCAAAGGCCCAATTTTTCTGCCCGGTTCAACAGGTGCATGCAAGTACAAATCTTGATCTATTAACTCACAGCAGGGCCCATTCCTGTGCCCACCAGTCTTGTGGCTACACCAACATCTAATAGGGCAAATTTCTGCAGAGTATATACGCCAGGCCCCTACTTTCAAACATCCAACTTACAAACGACTCCTACTTGCAAACGGAAAGAGAAAACAGGAAGTGAGAGGAAATCTACCCCTAGGAAGGGAAATTCTATGCTGTTAGATTTAATTTGGGAAAAAAGGTATCTCCTCTCTACTGATGCTTTATCACCAATCCTTGTTTCAATTCAAACCCCACTTTTCCAAAAACATTTGTCATTGGGACGGAAAGTGAGGTGACATGTTCTGAACAGATGTGCAAAGACAGCAAATGTTACAGGGGTGATAACCCCTCCCTATGTTCTCCAAAAAGCTTAAAAATAGATTTTTTTGGGATGGAGCTACACTTCATAATGTACCTGTTCAGATTCTACTTAAGAACAAACCTACAGTCCGTGTCTTGTTTGCACCACCTATATACTGCTGTTCAGAGTATATAGGGTTGTAGGTATAGGGTATTATTTTGGGTGCGGGGTCCCCCTTAATATCCATACAAGACCCAAAGGGCTGGGGTGGGGGGGGGGGGGTGATGGGGTAGCCATGCCATTTTTCTCAAGGATTTTCAGCCATATGGCGGCCAGGACAAGACATGCCATTAAAGCCGCAAGTGTTTTTAAATGGCTTCTTTTTTTCCTTTACAAATGTCATTTTGTGCAAGGACAGTTCTAAACACGGGAAACACATGCCACTTCACAGGCATACTTTAGACACCCCCCAGGTACCATATTTAAAGGAAAATTTCACTTTTTTTTTTTTCACTTTATGCATCATTAAAATGACTGCTCCCGAAAAAAACGTTAGTTTTTAAAAGTTTTTTTTTGCATTGATATATGTCCCCTGGGGCAGGACCCGGGTCCCCAAATCTGTTTTATGACATTAACATGCATATTGGCCGTTGTAATTAGCACTTTTGATTTTGAACGTTCGCGTCCATTATAACGTATAGGGTTCGAAAATTCGCGCGAACTTTCGGTCGGTTCGAAGGTTCTGGTTCGAACTGAACCCGGGGGTGTTCGGCTCATCCCTAGTCACCTGGCATGGATTTAAAGGGAATCCCCACGCCGAACAAAATGGCGTGGGGGTCCCCCCCAAATCCATCTCAGACCCTTATCTGAGCACGCAGCCCGGCAGGCCAGGAAAGGGGTGGGGACGAGCGAGCACCCCCCCTCCTGAGCCATACCAGGCCGCGTGCCCTCAACATGGGGGGTGCCCTGTTGATGAGGACAAGGGCCTCTTCCCGACAACCCTGGCCGTTGGTTGTCGGGGTCTGCGGGCGGGGGCTTATCGGAATCCGGGAGCTCCCTTTAATAAGGGGGCCCCCAGATCCCGGCCCCCCACCCTATGTGAATGAGTATGGGGTACGATGTACCCCTACCCATTCACCTAAGGTGTAAAGTGTAAAGAAAAAAACACACACTTTTTAAAAAATATTTTATTGCACTGCTCCGGGGGTCTTCTTCCGTCTTGGGGGGTCTTCTCGCCGGACTCCTCCGCTATTTACCTAGCTCTTTTACCGAGCAGAGGAGGCCGGCTACCTTCTTCATCGTCGACGCCGTCGTCTGGGGGTCTCAATCCGCCCTTCGGGGGTCTTCCGGGGTCTCTTCTGTTCTTGCCGCTGCGCCGCCGCCTTCTTCTTCTTCTTCTTCCTCTTCCGATGTTGACCTGTCGCTCTCTCTGGCCGGAATGCCAGAGCCGCGCTGTGCTGGGACTTATATAGGGACAAGGGGACAGGGTCACATGCTCATGTCACATGGTGACCCCGCCCCCCTGTGATGTCACAGTCCCAGCATCCTCCGGGACTGTGACATCACAGGGGGGCAGGGTCACCATGTGACATGAGCATGTGACCCTGTCCCCTTGTCCCTATATAAGTCCCAGCACAGCGCGGCTCTGGCATTCCTGCCAGAGAGAGTGACGGGTCAACATCGGAAGAGGAAGAAGAAGAAGAAGGCGGCGGCGCAGTGGCAAGAACAGAAGAGACCCCGGAGGACCCCTGGAAGACCCCCGAAGGCGGATCGAGACCCCCAGACGACAGCGTCGACGATGAAGAAGGTAGCCGGCCTCCTCTGCTCGGTAAAAGAGCTAAGTAAATAGCGGAGGAGTCCGGCGAGAAGACCCCCCAAGACAGAAGAAGACCCCTGCAGCAGTGCAATAAAATATTTTTTAAAAATTGTGTGTTTTTTTCTTTACACTTTACACCTTAGGTGAATGGGTAGGGGTACATCGTACCCCATACTCATTCACATAGGGTGGGGGGCCGGGATCTGGGGGCCCCCTTATTAAAGGGGGCTCCAGGATTCCGATAAGCCCCCGCCCGCAGACCCCGACAACCAACGGCCAGGGTTGTCGGGAAGAGGCCCTTGTCCTCATCAACATGGGGACAAGGTGCTTTGGGGTGGGGGGGGCGCATGGCCCCCCTTTCCCCAGGGCACCCCCCATGTTGAGGGCACGCGGCCTGATATGGCTCAGGAGGGGGGGGCGCTCGCTCGTCCCCACCCCTTTCCTGGCCTTCCGGACTGCGTGCTCGGATAAGGGTCTGAGATGGATTTGGGGGGATTCGTTTTTTCGGGATGGGGATTCCCTTTAAATCCATGCCAGGTGACGGGGCTAGCGCGGCGGCATTCACTGCCTTCGTTAGCTCCGTCTACCTGAAGTCACGTGCTAAATGAACGGACTTTCCGATGATCGGCAAGTCCGTTCATTTCCAAAAGTCCGGCGGACTAGCCTACTAACGGTGGGATTGTCCGCCGGACTGCCAAGTCCAGCGGATAATTTTAAAACAAAACTTAAAACCTAGTCCGCCGGACTTTTGGCGCCAAAAAGTCCGCCGGCGCCGCCCACACACGGGGAATTGTCCAGCGGACTCGAGTCCAGCGGATAATCCCGCGGGAAAGTCCCTTTGTGTGTACGAGGCATTAAAAAGGAGAATTAAGCAGGAGCACAGCAGGTATTTGCAAATGTTGAAAAAACATGATACTTATGGTCTTATTTAGTAAATCATTGTTATTATTAAAGTGTATCTAAAGCTTAAATGTTTTATTCATTTTGGATTGATTGGTGAGGGACTACAACCTCATGACAGGTTTCGATTACTGTCTACATTCCCTCTAGAGAGATTGAGGCAAAATCCTAAATTTAGCAAAAAAAAATTATTTATTCTGAATACATCATATGGCTTTTTTGCTGTGGGTAATTGCACCTGATAATTAGAAATCTTTGTTCAAGAATTTTGTAATTCTCACCAAGGACTTGTTTAAATGAGCACCAAAGAGGAGCCCTTGATGCATGTTTTTGCTGCGGTATCACATAGCCCTATTGTCAGTCACTGAAAATGTTATACAACTGTACATTATGTTGAAACTTTTCAGGGTAAAGGAGGAATGTTTATTAGTCTATATGTAAGGACCTATTTATGATAAAAAATCCTGGGCTATTGTCACAATCATTTTCCAAGCTCTCTTGAATTCTGCCTGTATTTTGATTCATATAGTGATTTGCTATGATTGTTAAATCTATGTGGTGACCATAATGCAGTATTTTAACGATTATGGTATTTTTAGGAAAAATATGGCTACTAGATAGGAAATCGACAAATTAAGGAAAATGCAGTCAGAATTAATTCGTACAGTGAATTTGTTATACAGTAAATAGGTCCCTTAATATATGAGGCAAAGGACTATTAAAAAGCAGAAAATTCCTGGGGATATGCCCAGTAAAACTCAGAATCTTGCATTTATGTTTGCAATAGAAAATGCATGGTGGTAGCTCTGAATGTGTAGATAGGAGTGTAGCACAGGGAGAACGCCCAGGAAGTTACCTGCTTACAACTTCACTGGCAAGAATGAACCAATATTCTGCGCATATCAGACAGATATCACAAAACAACTATTTTTTAACAGACCAAAGTAGCAAATAAGGGGTGAGGGTTTACATATCCTTTAACTTGAATAACTTTCCTCAGCACTAAATGCTATGTTTTTAGGTAAATTTCTGAAATTGTATGCACATTTCTATTTAAAAATACAGAATTTAAAGTACAGCTTACTGACGTATTCCTTAATGTTCCTACATGTAATCATTGTAAAATTATCATAATACATGTTGTTTTTATGCTTTCATATGCAAATGAGCTCAATGTTTTGTTCAACAGTGCAAAAAATTGCTTGGTGTATTCTTTAGAATTAAACTACAACGTAAATATAGGGTTAGTGCACAATGCAGATCTACCAGTCCTAAAACAATCACAGCACATGAAATGCTATAATTGCATGATCATTTTGTTTGGTATTGATATTTTTTTTATTACATTTGGATTTCAAAGTAGTTGCAGCAGTATGAGCTAATGCCTGAAGCCTGAAAATCAGAAGCCTGGAAATACCAGAAAATGACATACTTTGGAGCCTTAGGGAGTGAACCATTGAATATGTTTAATGAAGCTAGAAACCAAGGGATAAACAATTTTTTCATTTTTATCCAAAGTGGAATGTTGTCATATGAAGTTCTTTTGTGCTCTGCATAAAACTTTTAACGTTAAAAGTGTATATAAAATAAATATTAATCTGGTCTGGCTTTTTCCCTTTTGGCACACTGACTATATATACTCTGTTTGAGAGCTTGAAAATGTTTTATGTGCATATACATGCATTTTTTGAGCATGAACTTTATTCCAGGAAGATTCAGCCTTAATAAATCAGTACTGTGCGCTAGGACCCTTATTGTTGTAATAAATCATTGTAAAAATGAATTTCAGATATAAATATAGGCTCATCTTGCACATTGAGGGCTGCATTAGCATGCTTTTGCTCATGTCAGTACTTCTCCCAAATGAAGTAGAAAATGCAAAAGCATTTTGAACCAGGTTGATGGGGCTTAGAAGGAGGTCAACACAAGTCAGAAGAACCAACTGCAGACCAAATCCATTGACCAATGACCCGTGGATGATCTTAGAATCACCTCAAACTGATCTCAAATGTAAGCAGAATGCAGCTGAAAGCAAACTGCATGTGCCCATCAACTCATGCACTTACACACATCTATTGCCTGGGGGGAAGGCAGAGTTGTGATACCAATCAAACAGTGGTGTGGTTTTAATATGTACTGTGACAATAAAGGCTGACAAGATAACCTTCCAAGATGCTTTATCCTACTGATTCCTACTGTATATTTTTTTTTCTGATGCACTGTCCCAAAATCTGTAAACTGATTTTCTATGTACACTTTTTAGGAGATTTAAAAAAAAAAAAAAAATAACTAAAAACAAACTTGAACATCGTAAAATTCATAGATAATTACTTCAGTATTACAAATGGTGCAATAATGATTGCCAAATCTATTTTAGACAAAAGCCATCAGGGATCATTCAGAAGCTATAATAAATATTACTGCATGTTATTTGCTAAAGTAGAGCTTTAACGTACAGTAGGTTTATATTTTCTTTCATTTCAATTTAACATACAAAACATTTTAGGTAAAATTCCAATCCTCCTATATGAGTCATGAATGTATGCACATCAGACTTAAGATCCAGCTAATATTTGCTATGCCAGGTACAGATATATCCTTATGTATTCCATGAAGCATTATAAAGATTATACATCATTAAAATTTGATAACCACAAAAACACAACTCTATGAAAGAGGAAAAACAAGAAAAAAAGAAATGAAAAGAACAAGAAAGAAAAATTGATCCTGTATATAATACATACAGTAGACTACAAGTAACCATAGAAGCGTAATATACATTGCATCTTTTTCTCCATGTAAGAGGAGAGAGAGTACACGGGCAGGTTGTACAGTGACTGATCACTGTGATAGCCAATCGTGGGCTATCACAGCAATTGTGTGATCAAGAGCCAGTTCTCCCCACACCCAATTGTTAGTACAATAGCCAGAGCTTTCAGCGACAGTGCGGTCTCTTTGCTGGGAGTTCACTGTGCAGTATGCTCTCAGCACAAACACGGGTACACCCATATGTGGCCCATAAGAAGAATACCCACTTCCATGAGGCTGCATATATACTTGTACTTTGTGGGAAGGGGTTACACTAACATCCTTGTACATTACAACTTGCTCATTAAAATACATTTCTTTAAAAAAAAAATTCAATTCATCTATTTCTCTTGACAGTTTAAAATGTTGATCTGTTCATGTAGCTAAATATTTATTTTACATTACAATAAAGTATCTGAACACTATTTGCGACTAGGGTATGCTTTACAAGGGTTATAAAAAAGAATATTTACCAATGCATCAATTTTGAAAGGCATACAATATATTTATAAAAAGCTAAGTGTAAAAATTAGGTGTTGCTACCAAGCAATATGTGGACCTGGGAGGCTTTACCACCAAATGTGCTACAAAGCCTTCAGGAAAGGTCTTCTTTTTTTTTTTTAAATTGTAGTTTTTATTGGATTTTTCAAAAAAGGAAATTGTTACAGAGTATACAAATATCTGAATTGTAACAAAGGATATAGAGGTACAAATAAAAATGTCCATGTATACAGAGCACAGCGGTGATCTGTATGTCATAACAGAAAATAAGAGCAACTCACAGGTAATAACAATAGACAAAACAGAGGTCAAATTTAAAGACAAAAGCAATTTTATGGTAGGAGCAGGGAGCTCAGAAGGATACCAATCTGTATGTAAAAAACAGACCATAGGGAAACTTAAGTTCGACTCAAACATCGGATGTTCGCCTGTTCGCCGAATAGCAAACAATTTGGGGTGTTCGCGGCAAATTCGAAAGCCGCGGAACACCCTTTTAAAGTCTATAGAAGAAATCAAAAGTGCTAATTTTAAAGGCTTATATGCATGGAATTGTCATAAAAAGTGTTTGGGGACCTGGGTCCTGCCCCAGGGGACATGTATCAATGCAAAAAAGGTTTTACAAACAGGCGTTTTTTTTGGGAGCAGTGATTTTAATAATGCTTTACAGGCATACTATAGACACCCCTCAGGTACAAAATTTAAAGGGATATTTCACTTTTATTGTTTCACTTTAAGCATTATTAAAAATAACTGCTCCCGAAAAAACAGCATTGATACATGTCCCCTGGGGCAGTGCCCAGGTCCCCAAACACTTTTTTATGACAATAACTTGCATATAAGCCTTTAAAATTAGCATGTTTGATTATTCATGTTTGTGTCCCATAGACTTTAACCGCGTTCGCATGTTCAAACTACTTTTTTGCCTGTTCACATGTTCTGCTGCGAACCGAACCGGGGGGTGTTCGGCTCATCCCTAATGATGTACTGGTTGGCAAAGGTGTTCCATAATCCGTTTGATCCCAAGGTTCCCAGATTTTATTAAATTGGAGAATGCTGTCATGCACAGAGGCTGTCAAATATTCCATCCTCTGAATCTCAGCTATCAATTGTAAAAATCTAGACCACGGAGGGGGTGTGTTGAACAGCCAACACAATGGAATGAGCCTTTTGGCAGCTAGGAAGATGTATGAAATCAGCCTATTGTCTTTTTTGGTAATACCCGAAAAAGGAAGGCCTAAAAGATCATTTAGAAGATCAAGCGGAAGGGACACATCTACCACCCTTTGTATTAATAGCATCACTTCATACCAAAAGGGCTGGATCATAGAACATTACCAAAAAATGTGAAATAAAGAGCCAACATCAGTCCCACAATGCCAACAATGTGCTGGGATTGAGGGGTCATATTTGTGAATAACTTCAGGTTTTTTTTTACCAGAACATGAGAATCTTGATGGATGTTTCCCTATGTAGTACACATTTTGAGGACTTAAGTGGAAGACCATATCCTATCCCATAACTGGGAGCTAATAGGTCTGCCTATCAAATGAGTCCATCTCCTCATATATAGATGGGTTGTCTCAGTGAGAGGGGTTGACTCATGGAGGATATGGTGTATAGAGGATATTAGATGTAGTTGCTGGGGACCCTGAGCACACAGGTACTCAAAGGGGGTAGGTTTATCTAGAGTCAGAAGTGGAGACTGGGAATGAAGAAATGTCTGATCTGAGAGTCTGTGTGAGATGAACTAAACTCCGAAGCTGAAACAGGGAAGCATTTATCCATGGGAAGACCCTACCCAGGGACAAACTATCTGGTATGGATGGGTTGAAGAGCACATTCATGAGGGGAGGACATGGTGAGATAAGAGAGAAAGTTTTGAGGCACTTACGCCATATAGCTAAAGTGAAGTTCATTGGAGCAGTACATTGACGTCTGTAAATTGGATCCATGGAAGGAGAGGGAGTCCATGCTAAAGAGCATGGGTGAACCAGATATAACACTTCTTTCTCGATGGTGGACCAATGATTAGGTGCTTGTAGAGAGGACCAGGAGACAATGACCCTTAGATGTGAGGCGTAGTAATATTTAACAATATCTCCAATAGCTCCCAATCCCCCCCGGATCACTTAGCAAAAACCACCAATCTCGATATGCGATGAGCCCTGCCATTCCATATGAATTTTAGGAAGCTTCTCTGAATTGTTTTAAGTTGGGGAGGGGAATTGCAACTGGTAGTGTTTCAAAATGGTACAATAACCTAGGTAAAATGGGCATTTTCAGTACGTTAATCCTGCCTAGAAGGGATAGGGGAAGTTTTGTCCAATTTTGTAGGGATTTGTTAATGTCCAGGATCAGGGAGGGGCAATTCACAGAATAAAGGGAGGAGTAGGAGGAAGTAAGAAGGACACCCAAGTACTTGAGGGAAGTAGTACACCACTTGTAAGGATAGGATTCCTTGAGCTGGGATAGCAAAAAGGTGGGATGTGTATCGGAAGAGCTTCAGTTTTGGAGGTGTTAACCTTATAACCCGAAATGGTGCCAAAAGAGGAGAGTAAAGTGTGTAGTGAGGGTAGGGATAACAGTGGGCTAGTGATAGTCATCAGTATATCATCTGCAATGAGTGATAGTTTATGTGTGTGGGGGGGTTGGCCTTTGAGTAGAGATTCATAGAGACTCAGCATGTGGGGAGACAGTATGTCAAGGAATGTTTTATAGTAAAAGTAGGGTAATCTGTCAGGACCAGGTTATTTATGTAACGGGAGATCTTTAATTATAGTTAGGAGTTCTTCTGCCGTTATGGCTGTGTTTAAGCTAGCTAGGTCTGATGAGGACAATTTTGGAAGCTTTAGGCTGGAGAAAAATTTCTCAAATTTTTCCTGGGTATAATTAAAATTATTGTCAGGAGTTAAACAATTGTGAAGTTTGTGGTAAAATTTACCAAAGATTTTGGACATCTTTTGGGGCAATGGGCTTTGGTTCCATCAGCTTGGGAGAGAAAGTCAGGGAATGAGTTAAATGGACATTTGTTGACTAAAATCTTATGGAGCTTATTGGAATACTCATAAAATTTTTGTTTCATCCAGAGTAGGGATTTAGCTGCCCTTCCGAGCTGTACTAATTTGATTTGTTCTCTAAGGGAGGTAACCTTACGTAGCTTTGACACTGTGGGACTGCACAACAGCTGCCGTTCAGCCGCCGCCAGAGAGGCTGACAGGGACTGCAAAAGTCTATTTCTGTCTTTTTTCAGACGAGAACTCTGCTATGCGCTCACCATAAAAGACAGCCTTGTGAGCCTCTCACAGTGTAGAGAAATCAGGTCCAGACCCTACATTAAGCTGGAAGAATTATTTTAGGCCTGTTGCCAATTTAGTGCGTGAGACCTCAGATTGTAGAAGGTGGTCATTAAGTCACCAATGACATGAACTAGTGTGGGTCTAGGAAAGCGCAAGGTCTAGTATGATGGGAGCATGGTCAGACCATGTAATGGGGGATATATCAGATTCAGTAACATAGGGGATGAGTGGGGCAGAAATAAAGAAATGGTCAAGGCGGGAGTACATTTTATGGGCCATGCAATAGAATGTGAATTGCTTAGCGGAGGGGTGTTTGATCCTCCATGAGTCAAACAGTTGTTGGAATCTAATACATTTACGAAATTAATTTGCTTGGGATGTAGTTTTCCTCAAGGGAGTATTGTTAAACAGAGTTTGTCTGTCTCTAGTGGTGGACATGACCAGATTGAAGCCCCCCCCCCAACAATCATGAAGGGTTGAGAGCGGTATTGAATAGAGTCAAAAAGTTTGTTGAGGAAATTTAATCTGCCCAGTATTGGGAGCATATAGATTGACTAGGGTGAAGGAGGAGTTCATAGAATCAAAATCTAGGATGAGAAACCTCCCATGAGGATCTACATGGGTGTTTTTAACCTTAATAGGACACGATTTCCTAATCAGGATTGCTACTCCTGCCCTGCCTGTGGAGTCAGAGGCAAGGTAGGAGACGGGGAAAAATTTTGAGGCAAATTTGAACGAACCGCCTGTACGAAAATGTGTCTCTTGAATCGTTATCACATCTGCTCCTGAGGATCTAAACTCCTTCAGAGCTGCCCAACATTTCCAAATGGAGTCAGACCCTTTACATTATATCACATGATCCTTAATGCCATATGTGTGGTACTTTCATTAATGCTCGTGTAAGAATAGAAAACATAAGCAAAAACAAAACATAGAAGGCATAAAAATGGGCGTAAGGTTGGGTAGGATCACAGATGAACAGATTAGCCCTTCGGTACCTAAGCAATAACAAATATACCATGTAGAGGGAAAAACAGCATAAAAGAAAAAAAGAAATAAGAAAAATTTGCGACCCCAGCCTACAGAGCTGGCATCTGAGCATGGACAGGAAAAAAAACAGAGCCATGAACACACAACAACAACAGAAAAAAAAAGAAAACCTGTGTTTGAGTGCCTGGGACATAGCCATGTCTCAGGGGGCCCTGAAGAACATCAGAGGCCAGGTAGGGACACATGAGGACTTCCATCAGGGGATTCCAAGGAGAGAGAGGGGATCCATCTACTCTCTCATGAACTTGGCAGTAGCTGTAAAAGTCAGACAGGAGAGATCCTGATATAGAAAAAAAGAAGGTCAGCAGAGAGAAAAAAAAAAACAGGGACAACTGTCAACACGATGGTAATGACTGTAACATTAATACCCCATGGGTTGGGAAAACCTTACCCCAAGTAAAATACGGGGTAACTTAAAAACCTTTAGTCCAGAGCACTGAACTGTGTTTCTCTTGGCCTATGGAGAAATCAGAAACAATTTTGAGCCTGAGAGTTCCATGTGAGGGCATCAAGGAAGTTGTTTGGAGGTTTGTGGACATTGAGGTGTGGATAGTTGTTTCTTCGATCGGCTCCTCACAGTGGTCCAGACCCCACTAGGGGTGGTGGCAAATGGACAAGCCTGGACATGAGGAGGTATTAGATCTTCTTCAGGTATAGGGGGAGACCGAGGCTTTTAATGAAAGCTTCTCCCTCTTGAAGGTCACGGAGACTATGTTGGACACCATCTTTGGATACAATGAGGCGAAAGGGAAATCCCCAGTAATATGGGACTTGATGGCGTTGCAAGTGAGATGTTATTGGGCATAGATTCCTCTGCTTAGCAAGGGTAATGGGAAAGAGGTCACTGAAGATCTGTAATTTTGCCCCTTTGTATACAAGCTGAGATTTATTTTGTGTGGCCAGGGTTAGTGCCTCTTTGCTGTTGTAATAGTAAAACCTCATGATAACATCTCTGGGCCTAGCTCCAGCCAGAGGTTTTGGGCCCAGAGAGCAGTGGGTCCTGTCAAGACGCCAGTCTACATCCACTACTGTGGGGGCCAGGGTGTTAAAGAGACCCAGGAGATAAGGGCGCAAAGCGGGGTCCCCCACTATTTCAGGGATACCTCGGAAGCACAAGTTCTACCTTCTCTCCCTGTTTTCCAAGTCCTTTTGTTGCAATTGTAGCTGGGACACTGAATGTCTAAGATTATGGTTTTCCTACTCAATAGCCTGCACATAACCATTTCCTCAAGTGTGTATTCAAGGGCATCAGTATGTTCCCCAATTTGATTTATTTCCCCTCTTAGTTCTGCCGATAACTTGCTCACCTCTGCTGAAACTGTATGGGTGATATGCTGGAGTAGAAGCTGCAGCATACAGCTTGGCATCCAGGATAGCTGGGGTGAGAACCTCTTGTGGAGGAGAGGGAGTGGAAGCCAGGGTCTGGGTGGTAGCTGGTGGATGGTTATCGGCTTTCTCCGTCCCCAGAAGCAGCTTCCTAAATAGCGGTTTATAGTACTGCTGCTGCTGGCCAATTTCGCCCATGGGGTGCCCAAAGGGTGTAGCGATCAATTAGGCTTACCCCCGGTGCTGTATGTGGCTTTTGTAGCTTCTTGGAGGTCTCGTAGATTCAACGGAGCCTGGAGCTCACTCAGAAGACGACCTCCATGTTAGAAGTCACGCATGCGCCCCAGGAAAGGTCTTTTTAAGATTTGTAAAAAGCAAAAAATGTCTCCATATCAAAACACACACCCTGGAGCCTCTCACCATGTGTAGATAAGAAACTTAAATTACACATACTGTATATGCTATTAGCAACCCTGTCAGCCAGTGTCTCACATAACCTTCCTTGTTGCTCACACCTGTGGGAAAGATCACATTTAGTCAATATACTATAGATGCATGACAGTGTATCAGCATTTTTTGCTGGTATCCTGGCTCGTGTTCTAAATAAAATTTTAAGTCTTTCAGAGCCAAAAACCATCTTGTGACCTTTGCTTTGTTCCCTTTGTTCTCTGTCTTCCGTGCCATCCACTGTAGTGGAAAATAGTCTGTAATCAACACCAAATATCTGTCCAAAAGGTAATACCTGAATGACATTAGTTACCACTTTATAGGCAGACACTCTCCCATGCATAGTTCTTTTTTGTAGGTGTTAATTTCCAGGTAAGGTATAATACTAGAAGTTCTTCCTCATTCATTTCCTGTTGTCATGTATAAAGACTGCTCTCGGGTTAGCATCAGAGGCATCTGTTTGTACAAAAAATCCTTGAATAATGTTGGGGTCGGTTAACACTGTTCCCTTACAATCAGGTTTTAAAACACTCCATTTCCCTTTTGATAATATTTCATCATGGTGGAATTGCACCCTTTTAAGAGATCAGTAAGTGGAGCCACTGTAGTAGCAAATCAGGCACAACCCTCTGGTGGTATCCTACAATCTCCACAAAGGCTCTAACCTGATTTATTTTTAACACTGGTTGGGACCAACTTTTTATTGTTTCTAGTCTATTAGAGGCTTTTGGACTTCACCTTCATCCAATGCTGTAACCCAGATACCAGGCTTCTCCCTATTGCACATTTTTTGAAATGACTGTTAACTTGGCCATATGAATGGAATATAAAACTGCCTAGACATTCTGTAAGTAGGAATCCCAGTCAAGACTGAAATTGCTAACAATATCTACATTTACCAAAGCATAGGTTTGGGGGCTCAAGAATGTGGCTCCATATAAACCTAAAAGTAAAATCCTGTACTACTACAACCCATCATTAAGATCCATCACTTCTTGTGGATTGTTAGAACTGGTGTGTGTTTATACTCTGTTCATCTTTCCTTTTATAGATCATATTCTTTTCAATGTGCAGATAACATAAAGGGTCAACTATCCATTGCATACTAGCTCATTATGAAATACTTACCTAGGAACGAAACGCTGCAGTGTGTTACGTACCTACTATCCATCGCATACTAGCTCATTATGAAATACTTACCTAGGAATGAAGCGCTGCAGTGTGTTACATACCTACTAGTTATTGGATTGTAGAGGATAGTCTCAAGACCCCTGGTAGTGAAGACAGGGGCGCAGGAGTGAGAAATGGTACGAGTGCCTGGTAGGATCAACAGCAGAAGATCAGTCCTGTGGTTCAGGAGACTCAGGTAGGAGTTGGAAGTGCAGACTGGAATCAAAATCAGAGGACAAGAATCAGAACAACTGGAACAGCAGATAGGCTGGAACTGGATCAGCAGACCGGAACCAACAGCAGATGGATAAGGTAGCAGGCAGAGCAGTCTGGATGGCTCATCAGACAGGTATAGCAGACTTGATGGCTCCACAGACAGGTATGGCAGACTGGATGGCCCAGCAAGTAGGAGCAGCAGACTGGGGCTGGAGCTGGATGGCTTCAGCAGGTAGGTATAGTAGACTGGTAGATAGTCTTGGAAGGTCAGGCAAGCCGGGTCGGTTATCAGGCGGGCCGCAGAAGAACAAGAGGAGCAGGCAGAAGAATTGTCAGACAAGCCGAGGGTGCAGGTGGATAGCAGGAATAGTCTTCAGACAAGCCAGATCAAAGTAGAAACAGGTTTCAGATGATCAGAGAACACACGGAAAGCTGCAGAGCAAACAGCAACGTTTACCTGTAACAGCCAGGTTTAAATAGCCCGCCAGACGCTAACGGGCATGCACGCATTCCCGTGTGCGCATGTGCATAGGCACCTGCAATTGTGCACCAATAGGTCTGGATTGCCCGTTACTGGCAGGATCTTCCTGACATTGTGGCACCAGCACATCGCTGACACGGCTGAAATCTTCTCCGGTGTTTCTTCTGGGTTTGTGGGCTTCAGCGCTGTGATTGGCCAGGGATTAAATTACATCACTCCCACACAAACGCGTGGGAGCCACCGGTCACGGCACAGGCCATGAAGAAATAGCAGGGGCGGCCGTTCCTTCAGGGCACATGGGCCAATGACGTAATCAGCGCAGTATACAATAAATATCTCCTAAACAGTGCAAGTTTAGGAGATATTTACAGTACCTATAGGTAAGCCTTATTATAGGTTTACCTATAGGTACAAACACACAAGGGGAGTTTACTTCCTCTTTAATGCTTGTGAGGAGAAATTCCAACACACTTGGTTCTATTGGATGGACTTTTGATACTCTCCTGACTATCAAGCATTTTTGTAACTAGTTCTCCTCCTGTTCTAAACCACCAAATTTTACACCTTCTGGAGTACCAGAGGATCTTCCTTGTGGAGTCTTCTCTTTCCCCTTGTTTCTTTTTCACCGCATCTCCTTTTTTTTTTTTTCCATAAAGTTTTTATTGAGTAGCAGTAACAAGGAACAATGTACCGAATACAAAAGAAAGTCAGAACATATCTGCATTTTAGACACGGCATAAAAAAAAAAAAAAGCATAAACCATAAGCCCGAAGATGTCTCCAGGACACATGTGGACAGTTAGCGGGGAACAGTAGGGCCGAAGCCTTTATTATCTCGATTTCAGTTCCGACTGCAAATTAACCTTGCTATATAACTGAAAGTGTCGGGTGCCTGAGGAAAGGCAATCATAGGATAGTAAAGGGGAGACAAGGGGGAGAGGGGAAGCCGGCTAGAGCGATGGGAGGGGGGGGAGGGCACAAAGCAGTAGGGGGATGGGAGAGGGGAGGGGGAGGAGGGGGGCAAGGGGGAAAAAGGAAGGGAGTAGGAGGGGGGTTAGCGGGGGATGTACGGACAAGTAAGAGTAGAAAAAAGGTATAGAGGGGGGGAGATGGAGGGGAGGTGGGGGGATGAAGAAGAGGGGGGGTAGGGACATGGGCTAGGGGAGTGACCCCTCAGACGGGCCTCCGCAGGTGGAAGGGGGGCAAGCCACCCCTCTAAGGGAATTTCCTCTAATCAGGGGGGATGTGTTGTCTGTACTCCGGGGTTGTTTTGAAGTGAGACCAGCATGCCCAGGTGGTCGAAAATTTCTCCAATCTCTCCTGTGAGATGTGGATCAGCTCTTCCATGTCACATATTTTTGAAATGGTCATAAACCATTCTTTAAGTGATGGCTTTTGGTTAGTACGCCAATGTTTGGGAATACATAGTCTGGCCGCGTTGACCATGTGCATAGCCAGGGATTTGTAATAGGCCTTTCTGGATAAAGATGTATGGTGTAGGAGAAACTGCGCTGGGGAAAAATCTAAAGTATAGGTGCTAATTGAGGAAATGAGTCTATGAACCTCCTTCCAGAATGGTTGGATATGTATGCAACTCCACCAGATGTGTAGCATGGTACCAACCTCTGCGTTACATCTCCAGCAGGTGTTGGGTATTGCTGGTGAGAACTTATGTAGGCGGGAGGGGGTTCTGTACCATCTAGTCAGCACTTTATATCCATTCTCCTGGATGGCGACGTTCAACGAGCCCCTGTGTGTGTATTCATGTACTCTGGACCATTCCAGAGATGTCAGGGGAACGGGCAGGTCCTTATTCCAAGAGATCTGAGATGGGGAGAGGGTCAAGTCATTGGGTTCTACAAGTAGGGCGTAAAGAAGGGAAATGAGATGTCGTTGAGGCGTCTTTCGGTGGCACAGGGTTTCAAATGGGGTGAGCTGTCTCGTCCATTTGTCTTGGGTAGTGTGTGTGGATAGAAAGTGGCACAGTTGTCTGTAGGTCCAGAAAGGGAAGGTCAGTGTGTTGGATAAGTTCTTAAGATACTCTATCGAGGCAAGTTTGCCCTCAACAAAGAACTGGGCGGCGAGTATGTCCTGGAAGGGCCACTCCTGTTTGAGGAAGTTTGGTGAAAGACCCGGGGGGAAGTCTGGATTCCCTCTCAACGTAGTCATTGGGCCCGGGGTCGGCGCAAGGGTTCTACCCGTTGGAGATTTCCTCAATAGAGATAATGATGTGTAGATAAATGGGTGAGAGGCTAACGGTTGGGGCCATTGTTTTGAGAGTAGCCATGGAAGGAGATGTAGTGGAGTGGGCGAAAAGGCGTTTTCAATGGAAACCCAGACCTTTTCAAGGGAGTGTATGTTCCAGTCTGCGATCCTGGTAAGGTGGCAAGCAACATAGTACTTGTGTAGGTCTGGGAGAGCAATGCCACCTTTGGATTTAGGCAGCGTGAGTCTAGTGTATTTAATTCTAGGAGGGGAGTCCTTCCAGAGGAAGGTAGAACAGGCCTTTCGATAGGATGAAAAGAAGCTTGAGGGGATGGCCATTGGAATGGATTGAATCAGGTACAATAATCGCGGTAAGATGATCATTTTAATCAGGGCGGCTCGTCCGAACCAGGAAACATTCAGAGCCGACCATTCCTTGAGGTGAGTTTGGGCACTCAACAGGGCAGGGTAAAAGTTAAGAGCGTAAAGATCTGAGAGGCGGGGAGGAATCCGAATTCCGAGGTATGTGATGGCAGTTTTTTCCCAGTGGAAAGGGAAGGATTCTTGGCAGTGTGTAGCTTCTTGGGAGGGGAGGGTTATATTTAGGGCGTGAGATTTTGAATAATTAATCTTAAGATTCGAGATTGCACCAAAGGCTTCCAAGTCCTGCAGGAGAGACGGGAGTGAGGTGCGTGGGGATGTCAATGAAAGCAAGATGTCATCCGCGAAAGCGGCAACTTTAAATTCCCTACCTTTGACCATCACCCCCTTAATATCCGAGTTTTCTCTAAGTTTGTTCAAAAGGGGTTCGAGAGTGAGGATGTAGATCAGAGGGGAGAGGGGGCACCCTTGGCGTGTGCCATTGCTAATGGGGAAGGCGTTTGACAGGTGGCCGTTGACTCTCACAGCTGCCGTGGGGCCGGAGTATAGTGCCATTATAGAAGAGAGCATGCGGTCTTCCAGGCCCAGGCTTGATAGTGCTGCCCGCATATAGTCCCAGGCCACTCTGTCAAACGCCTTCTCCGCATCGAGTGAAAGTATGAATCCCTGTGTGTTGGTGGAGGTGAGCCAGTGATGTAGATTGAGAGTTCGGGAGGTGTTGTCTCGGGCTTCCCTGCCCGGGACAAAACCCACCTGGTCATTGGAAATAAGGCCGGGAATCAGGGGCATCAGTCTGTTGGCGAGTATCTTGGCATAAATTTTTATATCCACGTTAAGGAGTGAGATCGGCCTGTAGTTGGCTACCTGGAGGGGGTCTTTCCCTTCCTTCGGGATCACCGTGATATGTGCTTCCAGTAACCTATGTGGACGATTTTGTGGGTTGGCTAGGGCATTAAAGGTCTGTAGGAGGTTGGGGTTAAGGACATCCGAGAAGGATTTATAGTACTGGAGTGTAAACCCGTCAGGGCCAGGGCTTTTACCCAATTTCATTTGCTTTAGTGCAGATTCTAATTCCAGGGATGATATTTGCCCTTCCATAGATTGTGCTTGTTGGGAGGAGATGGGTTTGGGGCTATATCGGGAAAGAAAATCTGCGATTAGCGTTTGGCGTGTCTCTCCGGACGTGCGGGGCGGGTGGCTGGGGTGAAGGTTGTAAAGCTTAGAATAAAAACTTTCAAACTCCTTTGCAATTTCCTCACTTTTGGCTAGCATGACACCCCTCGGGTCACGTATGGCATGTATGGTGGATGATGGTTTGGCAGATTGAACTGACCTCGCCAGGAGACGTCCACTCTTGTTGCCATGCTCATAAAATATCCTCTGGCCAAGAATGTAACGTCTCCGCGTGCGTTTACCCAACTCGTCCGCTAGGAGTGTGCGGGTATGGATTAGTTCCTGTAGGGTGTTTTGTGCTTGTGTCTGTTTATGAGATAGTTCTAGCGCACGTAGTGACTTAAGAAGGGTATTGATTCGTTCCTGATGACGTTTCTTGGCCTGGGAGGTGAGGGTTAACAGCTCCCCCCGTATTACGCATTTATGCGCTTCCCAGAGGGAGATAGGGGACATGTCCGGGCTGGCATTCTCCTGGAAGTACAATCTAATGCGTGATCGAATCTGTTCCAGGGTGACTGGGTCCTTTAATAGAGCAGGGTTGAAGCGCCAGACTTTAGATCTAGGGTAGGATTCCGGGAAAGAAAGGGTAATTGTGATGGGGTGGTGGTCTGAGAGGAACATTGGCTCAATGGAAGATTGGTATAGGGCGGGGAGGTCAGTCTGGGACAGGAAGAAGAAGTCGATTCTGGAGTATTTCTGGTGGGGGGGTGAAAAATAAGTGTAGTCTTTGGTTGAGGGATAGAGGGTGCGCCAGGCGTCATGTAAAGTCAGAGTCTGGAGTTGGGACTTGATCTGGCGTAGGGCCTTGTAAGTAAGAGAGGACGTGCCCGTGGAAGTATCCAGCAGTGGGTTCAGGGGCACATTGAAGTCGCCACCCAGGAGAACCAGTCCGCTCTGAAATGAGGACAGGAGTGCGCAGGTCTTGCGGAAAAAGGTAACTTGATGTTCATTAGGGCAGTAAATGTTGGCCAGGGTGACTGGTTTAGAGGCGTATGTACCTTTAATGAAGATAAATCTGCCTTCTGGATCCACTAGGGAATCGGTCAGGAGGAAGTTTGCGTGTCTTGAGACCAGGATTGAGACGCCCTTTGATTTCGCGTCAGGATTAGTAGCATGGAAGGCAGAGCGGTACACGTGGTTAGAGAGCTTGGGGATAGCATCGGATCGAAAGTGAGTTTCCTGGAGGAAAATAAAATGGGCTTTTTGTCTGGTAAGGGAGGATAAGACCTGAGATCTCTTTTCAGGCACATTCAGGCCTTTCGCGTTAAGTGATATACATTTCAACGTCAGTGGGCTACTAGAATTAGGATTAGTCTGCATTGTGGAAAGTTCAGGAGAGGGGAGGGATTTGTTCCCTGCTATCTCACGAGTTGGGTACTATGTAGAGGCTGTAAGAGAGGGTCACTCCCCTAGGAGGGGAGGGTAGGTGGGGTGAGGGAAAGGAATAAGGTGGGCAGTGAGTGGGAGGGAGGGGAAGGTTAGAGAGGGAGGAAGGGGGGTCAGGGGGACGAAAGGGGGAGAGAGGAAGCAAAGAAGAGTAGTTGTGGGATCAAGAAAGGAAGTGAGGGGGGGGGGAGCAAGTAATAGATACAGGGGGGGATAGAAGTACCAGAGGTGGGTGTAGCTTTGCTATCCACCTGGGAGGGTTGGGAGAGATTCCTGGTGTGTCAGCAAAGTCTCGGCGAGACCGCTGTGTGGGGGAAGTAAGGTGAACGGTGACCACAGCCTAACTGCGGACACGGGAGTCAAAAGGTGGTGAGGAAGGACCTCATCAGATATGAGGTCCATTGTAGCGTATTAGGGAGCCTACCGTAAATGTGAAGCAGTAGCAGAAAGCAACGTGGGTAACATAACAGTCTAAGCAACATAACCTTGTAAGCTTAGGCCACTGGGCCTGAGTCAGTGTAAATAAACATTACAGAACCAATATACAACTCGGAAACAGTAAATGCAAAACGGACAAGGGTGGGAGCCACAACCTATGAGTAAACGAAGGTAGGATGTTGGTCTTCCAGGGACCATCTAGGGGGCAATTCCAAGGGAATAAAAAGGCTAAAGAGTATGGGGGAGGGGGGAAGGGGTAGGGGGGGAATGGGTGGGGGGGGGAGTTGAAGGGGGAGGGGAGGGGGGAAGATGGAAGGAAGGGGGGGGGGGGTTGGAGCTTGAGGAGGCCCTTTGCGGGGGATTGGTATGAGGGGCACCCTGGCAGCAGCACTTGGTTAGAGCGCCATGAGTGGACCATGTGGTATGGTGTGAGTCATGGGGCATCAATTCAGGGTCTGCCTGGAATCTTGCAGGGTAGGAATTGCAATTTGGCAAAAAATCGTGTGAGGGTAAATAGATTCCTGAAATGCACACCCAAAATCAATAAAGCAAAGAAAAAAAAATAGAATAAATAAATACATAAATACATAAATAAAAAGGAAGAAAAACATTGCCTGAGACGAGGTAAAGTTGGCATCGGGCAGTGGCGGTCCCGGAGAAGGCGAGCTTGAGGGATGAGGAGCTGATGCGGGTCCATCTGCCTAGCGACAAGGGAAAAGCAAATAAAAAGGAAAAAAAAAAAAGGGGAAAAAGAAAAAAACTCCCCACATGGGTATATTAGTACATGGAGGTGCCTTTCGGGGGAATTGTGCCAAAGTCAACCGGGTAGCATGAGTCAAAGTCAATCTCTGGTCAGAGGCATCCGCTGGGTGTCCGTGGAGAGGCCTCAGCAGGCACAGGCAGGTTTACCTAGATTCAGGCAATACCATAGTTCAGGAGAGACCGGTCAAGGACTAAAGGCAGCATGGGGGTGACCGACCTGCGGGCGTGTATGTTTCAGTGAACCGTCGAAAGTAGGGTTGCAGGTTTCGACCCAATTGGCGTATTTTCCGTCTTCCATGAGGGCTGGTTCTATGGTCGGGCCACTAGCCGATCGTTGCATAGAGACAGTGTGGTCATGGTTGGGGATCGAACGTGGCAGGGCCCAGGGAGGGAACTACACGTGTAGTCGTCCGGACATCACGAAGATCTGGGATGGTGCATGGTCGGTTGCCGGAGAGGCCACATAACCGGGTGGGGGAACCGATGGATTCAAAAGAGGCCTAATGGGTCTTTTTGGAGGAGCGTCCAGGGTCTCTGGTGCGGTAAAGGGTGGGAAGCTCAGGGTGTGAAGGGAAGGGTACTCACAGGTTGTAGATCACAGTCCGTGGCGCCATCGCTCAATCTTCCGACTCTTCTCGTCTCATGTGCGGAGGCGAGGGGCTGTGCTGGTGCAGGTCTCGTCGTGAGGAGCGGGCGTTCGGGGACAACGGTCCCGGTCTGCGGCGGCGCGATCTCTGGCGGGAGGCTTTCGGCGATGGGTTGAGTGAAACAGGAAGCCAGGGTTCCGCCGGAAAGTAGAGCGCGTACCACTCGGGAAGCTCAATGCTAGGTAGATCGAGTTGGTCGCAGAATGCCTGAAGGTCCTCTGGCGTGCGTAGCAGGGCAGAGCGCCCCCTTGCAGATGCAGACAGACCAAATGGAAATTTCCAGCGATACTGGATGTTTCTGGATCTTAATGTATCTAGTAGTGGACGTAAAGCTCTTCTATTTTGGAGGGTAATTTGTGAAAGGTCTTGAAACAACTTCACCTCCGTCCCATTAAAGAGAATGCGTCCCCTCTCCCTGGCTTTGCGGAGAATCTCTTCTTTGAGGGGAAAGTTCACGATGCAGCAGATGATGTCTCTCGGAGGCTCATTGTCGCGTGGTGGGGGACGGAGAGCACGATGAGCTCTTTCCATGTCAATAGGAGAGTCGGCGGGGCGTTCGATGAGATCGTTGAAAATGGCGCTGATGGTTTGCTGTATCGCGCCTGGATCGACACTCTCGGGGACACCCCGCACCCTAATATTATGCCTCCTTCCCCGGTTATCGAGGTCTTCCACGTGTCTGTGTAGCTCGAAAACCTGGGCAAGCTGGGAGTCGTACGCCGACTGTACTTGGCGAATGGCTGCCGCATGTGTTTGCGTGGTCTGCTCCACGTTGTCGATGCGGTGAGCGACGGCCTGCATATCCACCTTCAGGTCTGCAATCGCCGCCGTTACCGTGTTTTTTATGTCAGATGCAACCTTTTCCAGGTCGAAGAGGCTGGGGGGAAGGGCCCCGCTGGGGCTAGGTGACGCCGTTCCCGGCATGAGTGCGGATGACAGTCCGTCAGGCAAGGCCGCGGTTTGGGCCTGTAATGGCGCGGGTGCTTGCGGCCTTTGGGACCGAAAAATGTCCGGGATATTCCTCCCCAGGTGAGTATGAGGGTCCTTGGGGGTGCGGGAGGTGGACGAGCTTCTGGTGGACCTGTGCATAGCAAGGTAGAACCGGTAGGCTCCCGGTTAGGTAGGTATTTCGTCCCGGTCACGCAGGAGCTCAAAGATTAAGCAGCCATCTCAGTCTCCGTCCAGGCCACGCCCCCGCATCTCCTTTTACATCCACCCTTTCTTTTCTTCCCTTGTACTTAACTTAGCTTTCCCTCCTCCCCTCTACCTGTTTACCTCTCTTCTTCCCTATTTCTAGCTGTCTCTTTTTTTTTCATCATGCACTAGCCTCAGCCCAATGTTCTTTACCTCCACATTTGTTAAAACCCTTTTCCCATGTGCTTAGACATTTTCGTTTGCCTCTCACTTTAGTGTTCATATACTATCTTTTCCAGGCTATAGTTCTCTGGTTGATAAGTAACAGTTTCCAGCTGTATTTCAACTTGTATTTGGGAGATTATTTGCCTTTAGATCCGGAAGTCATCCTTTTTTGCGGCATTTTAACTGCAATATATTTTCCTCATGTCATACTGTAATGCCGCGTACACACGGTCAGAATTCTCGTCGGAAAAAGCTCTAATGGTTTTCCCATAGGAATTCCAACGGAATTTCGCTCAAACTGTCTTGCCTTCACACGGTCACACCAAATTCCGACAGCGGCATAAAACACGTTCGACAGCACTATAAAAGGGAAGTTTAATACTAGAGCATGTGTCGGAATTTTGCGTGTCGGAATTTCCTACACATGATCGGAAAATCCGATAGAAAGGTTTTCCGTCTGAAAAATTGAGAACAGGTTCTCAATCCAAAGTCCATCGAAAATTCCAACAGAAAAAGACCGTTGGGCATACACACGGTCAGAAAATCCCATGAAAAGCTCCCATCGGACTGTTTTCATCGGAAATTCAGACCGTGTGTACGCCGCATAATTTAACCATTTGTGCTGCCAGTGATGTAAATCATAAGGCAGTACAGAACTGATTCCAGTTGGCCAGCTCCATAAGTTTTTTTATTGCTAGTGTGCTCCCTTCTGCTATAAGCTCATGGTTACTTAGTGATATATAAAATGAATGCAGATTTTGCTAAGAATGTACTATATCTACCATTTAGAATATATATACAGTATACATATATACAGTATATATATATATATATATATATATATATATATATATATATATATATATATATATACACACACAGTATCTCACAAAAGTGAGTACACCCCTCACATTTTTTATATCTTTTCATGTGACAACACTGAAGAAATGACGCTTTGCTACAATGTAAAGTAGTGAGTGTACAGCTTGTATAACATTGTACATTTGCTGTCCCCTCAAAATAACTCAACACACAGCCATTAATGTCTAAACCACTGGCAACAAAAGTGAGTACACCCCTAAGTGAAAATGTCCAAATTGGGCCCAAAGTGTCAATATTATGTGTGGTCACCATTATTTTCCAGCACTGTCTAAACCCTCTTGGGCGTGGAGTTCACCAGAGCTTCACAGGTTGCCACAGGAGTCCTCTTCTACACCTCCAAGATGACATCACCGAGCTGGTGGATGTTAGAGACCTTGCACTCCTCCACCTTTTGTTTGAGGATGCCCCACAGATGCTCAATAGGGTTTAGGTCTGGAGACATGCTCGGCCAGTCCATCACCTTTACCCTCAGCTTCTTTAGCAAGGCAGTGGTCGTCTTGGAGGTGTGTTTGGGGTCATTATCATGTTGGAATACTGTCCTGCAGCCCAGTCTCCGAAGGGAGGTGATCATGTTCTGCTTCAATATGTCACAGTACATGTTGACATTCATGGTTCCCTTAATCAACTGTAGCTCCCCAGTGCCGGCAGCACTCATGCAGCCCCAGACCATGACACTCCCACCACCATGCTTGACTGTAGGCAAGACACACTTGTCTTTGTACTACTCACCTAGTTGCCGCCACACACGCTTGACACCATCTGAACCAAATAAGCTTATCTTGTTCTCATCAGACCACAGCACATGGTTCCAGTAATCCATATACTTAGTCTGCTTGTCTTCAGCAGACTGTTTGCGGGCTTTCTTGTGCATCATCTTTAGAAGAGACTTCCTTCTGGGACGACGGCCATGCAGTGCTCAGACAACGGCATATGGTCTGAGCACTGACAGGCTGACCCCCACCCCTTTAACCTCTGCAGCAATTCTGGCAGCACTCATACATCTTTTTCCCAAAGACAAACTCTGGATATGATGCTGAGCATGTGCACTCAACCTCTTTGGTCAACCATTGCAAGGCCTGTTCTGATTGGAACCTGTCTTGTTAAACCGCTGTATGATCTTGGCCACCATGCTGCAGCTCAATTTCAGGGTCTTGGCAATCTCTTTACAGTCTAGGTCATCTTTATGTAGAGCAACAATAATTTTTTTCAGATCCTTAGAGAGTTCTTTGCCATGAGGTGCCATGTTGAACTTCCAGTGACCAGTATGAGAGAATGAGAGCTATAACACCAAATTTTTGACTCAATAGATTTTTATTGAAAATTTTCAAGCAATACAGGAAAATATGCAATGTGATAGTACATCAAAGATTTGCAACTCAGTTTAGTAACAGTGATGGGGAGAGAGGGGAAGAAAAATAAAAAAGAAAAAGAAAAACAGAATATGGGGAGAGGGGGGGGACGTCAGAGTATGCGGTACATAACAAACATAGCAAACATAGTATGCAATTTACTAAGCTATAATTTAAACTTGTGGGTTTTGAAGGAACCATTGCGTGGGTACCAGATATACGTTAGTAGATGAATTTTCTAGGTATCTCTTCCACTCGAGCACCCCTGGTAGGGTTCTGTTCTGTGCCCGAGTGGAAGTGTCCCCTACTAGAGGCTAGGATCCCCTTCAGTCAAAGTGGTCTGTGAAATTTGAGGTTTTAGTCCAGTCCGTCCACGGGCTCCAGGTTTGGGAGGCAGATTTCCGCCCTCCTCTGAGTGTCAGTGCAGTTTCGTAGTCAAAGTGGGTTTGTACTGTGTGTAGTACCTCCTTAACGGTGGGTGTTTCTGTATTTTTCCACTTTCTGGCAATGTTAAGTCTAGCTGCTAGCAGGATGTGGGTCGCAATAGGTTTCATGTGGGTAGGGTACCGGTCGATATCTAAGGATAAGAGAGCCAGTGAGGGGTTACCAGGGAGGGGGACGTTAGTGACTTCCTTCAGGATGCGGAATATTTGTTCCCAGTATGATCTGAGTTTGGGGCAGTTCCAAAAGATATGTAAAAGATCACCTTTATAGCCACATTTCCTCCAGCAGTTGGGTTCTGTATTCTTGTCAAATTTGGATATTCTGTCGGGTGTTAGGTACCATCGATATGTGAGTTTATATGCCAATTCCCACAGGGAGGAACAACAGGTGGCTTTGTAGATGGATTTGCAGGCTGTCTCCCATTTGTCTGTTGAGTAAGTGTGTTTCAAGTCAGCTTCCCATTTGAGTAGTGGGGGTGTTTTGGCGAATGAATTTTTGTGATTCAGTAGATTATAGAATAGTGAGATGCCCTTACGGTGAGGTACTGGAGCTTTATAGAAGATCCATGCCTCTTGGGGGATTGGACAAGACCGGAACTTCAGGGACTCTATACAATGGCGAGTTCGGAGATAGAGGAATATGTCAGAGTTAGGTAATTTAAATTCGGCTTGGAGTTCTGGAAAGGTTTTAATCTTGCTGCCATTGGTTAGGTCGGTAATCAGGGTGATTCCGTGACTCTTCCAGGACCTAAAGGAAGTATAGTCCATCAGGTATTGGAGGGAGTCTATTGGGATCTGTAGTGTGGCTGGTATCGAGTGCTCAAACGAGGATTGTGTAATTTTGGACCAGGCTTTATATGTCGCTACTAATGTGGGAGAGATGTGGGGTGGGATCTTCGCGCCTAACGAAACGGCATGTAGCCAGGCTGGTAGGTTTCCCGCCTGTACCGCTGCAGCTTCGATCTTTCCCCAGATCGTGGGGAGAGGGGGAGGGAGGAACCATTCTTTGGTCTGTGATAGTATGGAGGATATGTAGTAATCTTGGAAGTCTACATATCCTACGCCGCCTGCGCGCCTATGTTTAGTTAATTGGAGGTGTTTGCACCGAGATTTTTTCCCCAGCCAAATGTATGCAGACAATATCGATTGTAATGTTTTAAAAAAATGCAACGGTAGAGGGATGGGTATGGTGCGGAAAAAGTAAAGTATTTGTGGCAAGTGAAACATGTTGAATGCTGCTAGGCGTCCCAACCACGAAAATTCTACAGTCGCAAGTTTGGTCAATTGGTTTTTGAGTTTGAGCTTCAGTGGTAGGTAATTAGCAGAAAACAGTTCTTTCGTTGTTCTTGTTAGTTGAATACCTAAGTATGTAATGCTATTAGTTGCCCATGCGTAGGGAAAGTTTTGTTTGAGACGGGTGCGGGTTTTGTCGTGTACATTCATGTCTAGGATATTTGATTTAGCTTCATTTACCTTATAGTAAGATATGTCGCTGAAACAGGCGAGAGTTCGCTGGATTTCAGGCAGGGACCGTTCCGGATGGGTGATCATAAGGATTACGTCGTCCGCAAAGAGGCTAATTTTATGTTCCATACTCCCTATTGAGATTCCGGAGATCAGTGTATTGGATCTAATGGATGCGGCCAGGGGTTCCATAATAAGATTGAAGATGAGCGGTGACAGGGGGCAGCCCTGTCTAGTACCGTTGGATATAAGAAATGGGGTGGAGAGTGTGTCTGCGGAGTATACTTGGGCGGAAGGGTTGGAGTATAAGTCCATTATTGCATTATGGATTGGTCCTATGATGCCGAATTTGTGCAGGACTGCAGATAGGTATCCCCAATGGACCC
The DNA here is from genome assembly GCA_028564925.1 of Lithobates sylvaticus. Classification (NCBI taxonomy): domain Eukaryota; kingdom Metazoa; phylum Chordata; class Amphibia; order Anura; family Ranidae; genus Lithobates; species Lithobates sylvaticus. The sequence continues at coordinate 136,286,177 of CM053028.1, read as the reverse complement.
TATCGAATGCCTTTTCGGCGTCTAGGGAGAGGAGGAGGGATGGAGTTTTGGATAGATCTAGGTGGTGGATGACATTGATCATGCGTCTAGTGGCATCTGAAGCTTGGTGACCCTTAGTGAAACCCGATTGGTCCTGGGAGATAAGGGAGGGTAGGATATTTTCGAGTCTATGAGCAATAATTCGTGCGTAGATTTTGATGTCGGTGTTGAGGAGTGAAATTGGGCGGAAGTTCTTGGGTGATGAAGGTTCCTTACCAGGTTTCGTCAAGGTAACGATCATGGCTTTAAGCATTTCCTTCGGGAACGAAGCAGATGATGCTGCCGAGTTAAATACTTGGCAGAGGGAGGGGGCTAGCAAGTTTTGGAACTTTTTATAATATTCCCCCGTGAAGCCATCAGGGCCCGGGGATTTGGAGTTGGGTAGTTTGCTTATCACAGTATTGATTTCAGCTATAGTGAAAGGATCATTGAGGGAGGTGAGTTGTTCCTGTGAGAGGGACGGGAGGTTCTGTTGTTTCAGGAAGGACTGTATTGCCTCACTGGAGGGTTGTGTGGTATTCGGGTCGTTTTTGAGATTGTATAAGTCATTGTAGTATGTACTGAACGCGTCGGCTATCTGCTGTGGTTTGAGGAGTTTGTCATTAGAGTGGGGGTGATGAATGTAAGGGATTTTGGTTTTGGATCTAAAACCCTTGACTCTTAAGGACATGGCTTTACCGGCTTTATTTCCCGTGGTGTAAGAGTTAGCCTTAAGTATCTTATATGATTTTTCGAATTTTTCAAGTAGGAGAGACCTTAACTCGTGGCGGAGGGTGAATATTTTTGCCTGTAGGGTAGGGGAAGGGTGAGTCTTGTTCAGAGATTCGGTCGTGTCTAGGTCGTTTGTCAAGTCGTCAAGTTTCTGGGAACGTTTTTTCTTAGCTCTGGCTCCCATTTGCAGGAAAATGCCTCGTAGTACCGCCTTGTGGGCGTTCCACACCACCAGCGGGTCAGATACTGAGTTCTGGTTAATAGAGAAGAATTCTTCTAATTTTTGTTTGATGGGGGTTTGGTAGCATGGGGTGTTGAGGAGATGGTTATTCACCCTCCATATATACGTGGCCGTTTGGGGTAATTCCCCAGAGATAGTGATGCTGACGGGGGCATGATCTGACCAGGTGGTGGTGTGGATGGTAGATTGCGAAATAGAATGCAGTAATCGTCTCTCAGTTAAGAAGAGATCTATTCGTGAGTAGGTGTTGTGACGCGGCGAGAGAAAGGTAAAGTCCCTCTCGCTCGCATGACAACACCTCCATACATCATACAATTCGTTATCAGTAATAAATTTGTCCAGAGGGGACACATGACGTCTAGCAATAGCAGTGGAATCAAGAGAGCTGTTTGGTACCAAATTAAAATCCCCGCACAGTAGCAAATGGCCCTTCTGCAGTTTGCGTGCCACACGGAGCGTTTTTCTGAGAAAGGTCATTTGGCCCATGTTGGGAGCGTATATGGAAACCAGAGTATACTGCACGTTGTTAATGGAACACATCAGTATAATGTAGCGACCCTCTGGGTCAAGAACGCTGTGGTGTAGTTGAAAGGCCACCGTGTCTTTGATAGCAATCATCACTCCCCGTTGTTTTTTGTGGTATGAGGAATGAAAAACATGCGGGAAGTTCCTATTCGTACATTTGGGAGTTGCGTCAGCAGCGAAGTGGGTTTCCTGTACGCAGACAACATCGCATGCTTGAGAAAGTGCTGTCTTCCAGAGGGAAGCCCGCTTAGCCGGGTGATTGAGTCCCTTTGCATTGATAGAAAGGATTGTGACCCCCATGGTGGATGTAGGATTAGGATATGTATGTGCTAAGGTCACTTACAGTTCGTTGATCAGTGTTCGATGACTTGAGATCAGAGCGATGTGGGATGAGAAGGTCGGTGGATGTTGTGGAAGGAAGCCGTCGGACGAGGAACAGTTGAGAGGATGTGTTGCAGATTCAAAAAACCTGATGATGCTGGACGAGAAGGTTGGTGCTGGAGATAAAGATTTCAGCCCGGATGGGGCGACAGGGGTCCGCTAGGATAAAGTACAGGTTAGTGCAATAACAACAAATATTGAGCTTTAACGCTTTAACGGTTTGTCCGCTGTCGTGGGGTGGAGACGGATGGTCTCAGGAGGGGAAGAAAAAAAAAACACAAAAGGGGGAGAGAGGGTGAGAAAGATGGAAACGAAAACTTGAGGTCAGTAACAAACAACTGACAGCCAGGTGGTTCAGTAAGGTGTTACCCAACTGAATGGCTGACCAAAGTGTGGGGAAAGTTCAGCAAGCAGGTGGTGGTGGCCAGGCCCAGACCGGTCCGGGTTGGAAGTCTACCGTAGCATTTGGACAGATGATTCAGTGCATTCTGTGTTTAGGGTTGACTCGATCAGACCCAAAGGAGAAGGGGTTCGGCTTGTCGTGAGATTGTTGTAGGTTGTGGGGGAGATCAGGGATGATTCCCCAGGAGTGGAGTAGCTTCATTCCTCCTTCCAGAGTGGAGATGGTATGAGGGATACCATTATGGGTAACCAGGATCGTAGCAGGATGGCGCCACTTGTATATCAATTTGTGGTTGTTGAGAGCCTTGGTGACCGTTTTAAGTTGTCTCCTCATTTGGAGAGTGTATTGGGATAGGTCAGCATACAATTGAATGTCCGAGTAGGGTGGGGGTAGTGGTGACAGTTCCCTGGCTTTATGTAGAATTTGTTCCTTGGCCTGGTAAAAATGGACCCGCAGGAGCACATCCCTGGGTATGTCCGCCTTAAGATGGCGGGGCTTAGGCAGGCGGTGAATCCTGTCGATAGTTAGCTCGATTGGAGACAGGTCAGGGAGCATGCTGGAGAACATAGTGCTGGCATATGTATGCAATTCTTTGGGTTGGACAGACTCAGGGATGCCTCTAATTTTTATATTATTGCGTCTGGAGCGGTCCTCGAGGTCCGCGAGCTTTGCTTTGACCCAAAGGGAGTCCTCTTTCTGTTCAGTGTATGCGTCCACGAGTTCATTAATGGTGTCTGTACAGTTCTCCATTTTATGTTCCATAGCTACCACCCTATTGTCAACGTGCTTCAACTCCAGGGAGAGTTGATTAATCAAGGTGGAGAAGTTAGACATGAGGGAAGATTGCAGGGACAGTAGCATATCTTTCATAGTAGTGTCTAACACTGGCTGGCCTGTTGTGGGGAATTGAGCTATGGATGACTGGAGAGATGTGATGGTGGTCATATCAGGGATGGCTGTACTCACTGTGCCTGAGGCCTGCTGCCGCATATCAAGCTTCATCCTGGATTTCGCCGGGCTGTGGACATCAGGGGTAGTTGGAGACAGGCTAGGTGATGTTGATGTGTCCATTCCCGGGTGTATTGGCTGTGGATGCCGACCGTGTCTGGCTGAGGGTTCCAGGGCCTGAGGCGCGGTATCTCCGTCGGCGCCATCTTGGATTGTGCTGTGAGGGCGGCGCGGCTGGAAAGAGAAGGATTCCAGCCGCTTCGGTCCGGTCTCCTGGTTCCGCTTGCGGGACATCTTCGTCTGCGGGCTTCCAGGGATCACTTGTGTGGGTGGGGAGCCGGGTGTCGATGCTGTGAGGTCCGTTCGTCGCTTTCCCGGCCGGTCTGGATGGCGGAGCTCACCGCTCAAGCGACCATTCGTGTCCGCGCGCAAGCCACGCCCCTATAACACCAAATTTAAAGGGGTTGTAAAGATAAAAATGTTTTAACCTATTACCACTCTCTGTTACATACTGATTTCTAATAATTTAATGATTTCCTATTTTATCACCTGTTAAATTTGTATGTAATAATCGTCCTCCTGCTATCCTCCAGCAATTCTTTCCTCTACTTTGGGGTTTGCGCTGCGTGTGCATTAAAGTGACGTCACGGCAACCACGGAACTACATTTCCCATTGTGCATGCGCAGTGCCCTTTTTGTATATTTCATCTAACGAGAACGAGCAACATTCTCATTCACACGCGTGGACACGCCCACTAACCCCCAGCCGCTGTGTCTCTGTGATATGTAGAGAGCATCTCCACGCAGGGCTGTAGTCCTAGGGAGGGGGGGGCGAGCACGATCACTCACCACCAGGCAAAACGGCTCGACTGATGGTGACAAGCTCCATGAAGACCAACAGGAAGTGAGGATTTCAAAAAAGGATTAGTGACATTTAGAAGAGAAATCGAAGGAACAGGTAAGTGAACTAGCACTGCATTAGCTTAAAGGAAGCTAGTTAGCAAATAAAAAATGTACCTTTACAACCCCTTTAACACACCTGCTCCCCATTCACACCTGAGACCTTGTAACATTAATGAGTCATGTGACACCGGGGAGGGAGATGGCTAATTGGGCCCAATTTGGACATTTTCACTTAGGGGTGTAATCACTTTTGTTGCCAGCAGTTTAGACATTAATGGCTGTGTGTTGAGTTATTTTGAGAGGACAGCAAATTTATACTTTTTTACAAGCTGTACACTCACTACTTTACATTGTAGCAAAGTGTAATTTCTTCAGTGTTGTTACATGAAAAGATATAATAAAATATTTACAAAAATGTGAGGGGTGTACTCACTTTTGTGAGATACTGTATATATATATATATATATATATATATATATATATATATATATATATATATATAATATATATATATATATATATATATATATATATATATATATATATATATATATATATATATATATATACATACATATATATACACACATACATACACACACACACAAACACACACACAGTTTGTATATATCGATCACTTTCTAAATTAAGGAAAAAATTAACCCTTTCAGACTGCACCTTTACTGACTTTGTCCAGCTTGCTGCCATCCATCAGTAGCTAGGGTCACATATCCTGATCAATATTTTTTTAATGGGCTAGACTTCTTGCACACTTGATGAATAGCTGATGTCAATACCACTTACAAGAACACAATTCAAGCAGAATTGCCTATCACAACTTTAACCGTGCTTATATGATAGATTTCCTCCCATAAGTTTCATCTAAACAAAGTCTAAATGAGCATTATAAAAATCTGGGAGTTTTGGATATTTTAGAAGAAAAATTAATAGGACAAAAAAAAATCCATCCCTCATATTAGAATTGTTTAACCACTTTAATACAGGGCATTTATACACCCTTTCTTCCCAAACCAATTTTTAGCTTTCAGCACTCACACTTTGAATTCCAATTACTCAGTCATGCAACACTGTACCCAAACAAAATTGTTATCATTTTTTTCATACAAATAGAGCTTTCTTTTGGTGGTATTTAATCACCACTGGGTTTTTTATTTTTTGCGACATAAGTGAAAAAAGAGCGAAAATTTTGAAAAAAAAAAAAAACACTTTTTGTTAGTTTCTATGATAACATTTAGCAAATAAGTCATTTTTTTTCAAAAATTTGGGCCAAAATTTATACTGCTACATTTCTTTGGTAAAAATAACCCAAATTAGGATTGGGGGTGCGGCGCGGGACGCGTGCCCGACCCTTGCACCGCATTGTTTTGCGTGCTCACACGACCGCCCTGATGGAACGGTCTTGGCTGTTTTTGTTTTTGTTATGTTTTGTCTCCCCCATCCCCCCTGACCTTCCCAATACCTCCCCCATCTCCATCCCTTCCCTCACCTGCCCCCCTCTCTCACACCCTCCTCTCTTCTCCCGCTTTTCTCGAGGCTCTGCCTGGGCCCTATGGGAACTATATGTGGAAATGTATTCTGCCCTGATTGTGAACGCGGTACACCCCCAGGAACCACCATGACCCAAGCAAAATTAATTTCATTTAATGTCAGGGGCCTCCACGCCCCTGGGAAGAGACATGCCCTTTATAGAGACCTTGACCGCCTTAGGGGTGATATAGTTTTCCTACAGGAAACTCACCTCACACACACCACCACAGTTAAACTGCACTCCCCCTCATACCCCACGTGGTATTACAGCCTGTCTGATCTCCACAAGTCCAAAGGAGTGGCCATTGGATTCCGCAAGAGTACCGCGTTCACTTTTGGCTCTATGTTAAGCGACCCTTCGGGGCGCTTCCTGTTTGTAAAGGGCACCCTGGGCACCATGCCATGCACCCTGGCTAATCTATACGCACCCAACAGAGACCAAGCACGTTTCATTGCCGACACGCTCAGGAAATTGCGTGAATTTTCCGAGGGATGCGTCCTCCTAGCTGGGGACTTTAACACACCCCTGGAACCATCCCTAGACACCTCCAGAGGTGGCTCGACAATGTCGCACAAGAAATTAAGGTTCATCCGCAGACAAATGCATGACTCCCAGCTCATGGACGCCTGGAGGCTCATGCACCCACGCGAGCGTGACTACACACACTTCTCCACGGTACACCAAACGTACTCGAGAATCGACCTAATCCTAATTGACCACCAACACCTCCCCCTTCTAGTCAAATCAATAGTAGAGACCTCACCCATTTCGGACCACTCGCCCATATCCCTCACCATTGACGTCCGCTCACTACCCCTGAAACCAACTAATTGGAAAATGAACGATAGCTTACTCACTGACGAGATAGACGCGAAAGCGATAGGGGAAGAATTGACACACTATTTCAGAGATAATGCGACCCCTGACATCTCACCAGGAACTCTGTGGGAAGCCCATAAGGCCCATATTAGAGGGAAACTTATCGAACTTGGCGCCAGGAGAAAGAGAGAACGCACTCATAGACAGACCACACTACTCGCAGAAGTGAGACAGCTCGAACAACTCCATAAGGCCAGCCAGGCCATGGCTCTACTTCAGTCCCTCACTGAAAAGAGGGAGGAGCTGAAGTCATTGCTACACCTGGAACACAAGCAGCGCACACACTTGATATCCCAACAGTTCTATGAATGGGGTGACAGACCCAGTAAACTTCTTGCACGCTCACTGCAACAACGGAAAGCTGCGTCATTTATTCCTAAGATCCGGGGCTCCTCCGCGGCCTTGGTGTATGACACGCCGGGGATCGCGAAGGAGTTCAGGGAATTCTACCAGCACCTTTACCAGGTCCAGCACTCTATAGACAACAAGCAGGAAAAAACACAACGAATCAGGGACTACTTGAGCAAGGCTAATCTTCCCAGCCTCTCCCCCGAGACCCTGGCGACATTAGAGGGAGAACTCACATCAGACGAGCTCCACCAAGCCTTAAAAGCCATGGCAAGTGGCAAAGCCCCGGGACCTGACGGGTTCACGGTGGCATACTACCGAGCATTCGCGGACACCCTTATTCCCCGACTGACAAACTATGCCAACGTGACTGCAGACGGCAGCCAGCTCCGCTCTGAGACCATACATGCACACATAACAGTCATCCCCAAGGGAGGTAAGGACTTAACTAATTGTGGAAGCTACCGCCCAATCTCACTCTTAAACATTGACGCCAAGATCTACGCTAAGGCTATAGCGAACCGCCTGCTCCCCCTGATCCCTCAGTGGGTGTCGAGGGACCAGACGGGCTTCATACCAGGACGAGAGGCCCGGGATAATTCCCTTCGCACCCTATCCCTCATAGCCCATGCCCGCAGGGACTCCCAGCCCACCCTCCTACTATCTACGGATGCTGAGAAAGCGTTTGATAGGGTGGACTGGGAGTTCCTCATGGCGACACTGACACACCTGGGTATCAACACCCCCCTCCTTCACCAAATCGAAGCTCTTTATAACTACCCAACAGCACAACTGCGCATTAACGGTACGCTCAGTGAACCATTCACTCTATATAATGGCACGCGCCAGGGATGCCCCCTGTCCCCTATCCTATTCGCCCTTTCGCTAGAACCTTTCCTATCCACGGTAAGACTCAACCCCAACATACATGGGATAGTGGTGGGCGAGACGGAACATAAATACGCGGCCTACGCCGATGACATTTTATTTTACATCAGACAGCCCCTAATCACTATACCCAACCTTATGTCAGAATTCACAGCGTTCGGTGAAATCTCCAACTTCAAAATTAATAGAACAAAATCAGAAATCCTGAACCTAACTGTCCCCCCTCACGCAACCACTCACCTTAGACAATCCTTCCCCTTCACCTGGCAAACTAAGCACATGAAGTACCTAGGGATACAGCTCACCCCCAACCCAGCAGCCCTCTTTCGGACAAATTACATTCCTCTTCTCAACGCGTTACGCTCAGACCTGCATAAATGGACGCAACTTGCACACTCTCTGTTGGGTCGGGTGGGGGTCATAAAAATGAACGTGTTGCCCAGGGTGCTCTTCCTACTACAAATGATCCCGTACAAAATCCCGATAGGTTTTTTTTCACTGCTGAACTCCCTGACGACGAAATATGTATGGAACAGGAAGAGGCCAAGACTTCCGAGGTCTCTCCTTATTAAACCCAAAAATCAGGGCGGCCTCGCTCTACCGGACTATAGCCTGTATTACCGGGCGGTTATATTAAACAGACTCTCCGACTGGAAGTACCGACAGGAAACTAAACTGTGGGTATCACTCGAATCTGACCTATCCGGGTCCACACTCTCTACACATATGTGGATACCCAAGAAATTTAGGTTCTTGGCCCCCACAACCTCTCCTCTCACCCTGTCTACGCTAGCGGTGTGGGACTCCATATGTAAATCAAAAGCATGGCACTATAACTCTCCTCTACTCCCCCTCTTGGGCCACAACTATTTTCCACCGGGCAACATACCATCTAGCTCTCAACAATGGTACCTGGGGTCGAAAACTCTACTACACCAAGTTACCTCCTCATCAGAGTTACTTCCACTACCAACCCTACTTAGCACATTCCCCATCTCCTTCATGGATCAGTGGAAACACCACCAACTTTCTGCCTTTGTCCATTCCCTCCCGAAGCCTCTCAGATCGGTAACCGACCTGACGCCAATCGAGTTGGCATTCTCCGAACACCAACCTGTTGAGAAACCCATCTCCTACTTCTACCAAGCCCTCCTCTCACTCCAATCTGTCGGCAACCCGGCATTTATTCATAGCTGGGAGCTTGACCTCCACAGGACTTTATCTCCGGATCAGAAGAAGAGCATCCTAATAATGGCACACTCCTCATCAGGGGCTTCCAAAATGGCAGAGGTTAACTATAAACTACTATCCCGATGGCACTACACCCCCGCCATTCTACACAAGCTGTTTCCAGAAACTTCGCCCCTCTGCTGGAGGGAATGTGGAGAGAGGGCGAACCACGCCCATATTTGGTGGTATTGCCCCAGACTCCGTCCCTTTTGGTTGGCAGTTCTATACTGGATCAAAGAAATCCAGGGTTGGGATGTTCCCAATGACCCTTGGTATGTCCTATTTCACTGTACAGGCAAACCAATCGGCCCTTACAAGCGTTCGGCGACCCCCCACCTACTCAACGCGGCTAAATCACTCATCCCCAAATTTTGGAAGACGAGGACCATACCGTCCCTACGTCAGTGGTTATTGAAAGTAGACTACATACACAGAATGGAGGACATGACCCTCACATTAAGGGGGAAAGCTGACCTCGCGAAGCAGATCTGGGCCGGTTGGTTTGCCTTTAAATATTCCACTCCCTATGCGGAAATCGTATCCTAGCATATATCTCTTAGCACCTTACATGTCTCGAAGGGTTGTTATCCACCCAACCAGCCCAGGCAGAGTCCCCCTGTCCTCTCCCGCTTTCCTCTCTCTCTCTTTTTCACACTCTCTCATCCCTTTTCCTTCTCCCCTTTTCCACTTCCCCCCCTCTCCCCCTTCCCTCCCCCCGGACCCTCTGCCCTACTAACTCTCTGCTCCCCCTCCTACCTCCCAACCTCCCCCCCCCCCCCTTCCCCCCGATACCCCCATCTAAGTTTTCGTTTATGTTCTGTTAACCTCCCCAAAATGTGAAGGAAGATGTACTCATTGCTATTTCATTTCATACAATGTACTCTGTACATATGTCATGCCCTGTATGTTCTTCTTTCTTTTCAATAAAAAATGATTAAACAAAAATAACCCAAATTAGTGGATATTATTTAGTCTCTTTGAAAGTTATAGAGTCTACAAGCTATGGTGCAAATCATTGAAAATTGATCACATCTGATCACACCTGACGGCCTATCTCATTTCTTGAGGCTCTGAAATGTCAGGAAAGTACAAATACCTCCCAAATGATCCCTTTTTGAAAATTAGACAGTCCAAGGTATTAAGTAAGAGGCATGGTGAGTTTTTTGAAGTTGTAATTTTTTCCCACAATTCTTGGGAAAAGGAAGAATGTTTTTTTTTTTTTTTTTTTTTTTTACAAAAATGTCATAATATCAAGTTATTTCTCACACACAGCATATGCATACTTCCAACTACACCCCAAAATACATTCTGCAACTCCTCCCGAGTATGGCGATACCACATGTGTGGGACTTTTACACAGCCTGGCCACACAGAGAGGTCCAACATGCAGGGAGCACCGTCAGGGGTTCTTGGAGCATAAATGACACCTCTAATAACAACTTATTACATTTGTGAAGGCCCTGTAGCACCAGGACAATGGAATTACCCACAAAATCACCCCATTTAGGAAAGCAAACACCCCAAAATCTATTCTAGGAGGCATAATGAGTCTTTTGAACAGTTCATTTTTTTCCACAAGACTTTGGAAAACGTGGAAAGAAAATGAAAACATATATTTTTTTACACAAAGTGGTCAGTTTATAAGATATTTCTAACTTAAAGCATGAACATAGCAAAAATGACACCCCAAAATACATTTTGCTACTCATCCTGAGTATGGCAATACCACATGTGTGTGACTTTTACACAGCCTGGCCACATACAAAGGCCCAACATGCAGGGAGAACCGTCAGGCGTTCTAGGAGCATAAATAACACCTGTAATTTCCTAACGACCTATTACATTTGTGAAGGCCCTGGAGCACCAGGACAATGGAATTACCCACAAAATTACCCCATTTTGGAAAACAAACACCCCAAAGTATATTCTATGAAACAGTATGAGTCTTTTGAACCGTTCATTTTTTTACACAAGTCTTCAGAAAACGTGGAAAGAAAATGAAAATCTTTTTTTTTACACAAAGTTGTCCATTTATAAGATATTTATAACACATAGCATGTATATAGCAAGAATTACACCCCAAAACACATTCTGCTACTCCTTCTGAGTATGGCAATACCACATGTGTGAGACTTTTACACAGCCTGGCCATATACAGAGGCCCAACATTGAAGTAGTACCTTCAGGCGTTCTAGGAGCATAAATTACACATCTGATTTCATTCCTACCTATCACACTTTTGAAGGTCCTGAAGCACAAGGATAATGGAATTACCCCCAAAATTACCCCATTTTGGAAATCAAACACCCCAACATGTATTCTATGAGGCATGGGCTGCAAATAGGTACTCGGAATCTGATGGGCTTGAGACAGGTTCTTGGTTACTCCAATGGGCTGGTGACAGGTACTCGGGTACTCCGATGGGTTGGTGACAGGTACTCGGGTACTCAGATGAACTGTGACAGGTATTCGGGTACTCAAATGAACTGTGACAGGTATACGGGTACTCAGATGTGCTGGGACAGGTACTTAGATGGACTGTGACAGGTACTCGGGTACTCAGATGAACTGTGACAGGTATTCGGGTACTCAGATGAACTGTGACAGGTACACGGTTACTCAGATGGGCTGGGACAGGTACTCGGGTACTCAGATGGGCTGGGACAGGTACTTAGATGGACTGTGACAGGTACTCGGGTACTCAGATGGGCTGTGACAGGTAATCGGATACTTAGATGGACTGTGACAGGTACTCAGGTACTTGGGTACTCAGATGGGCTGTGACAGGTACTCAGGTACTCAGATACTCAGATGGACTGTGACAGGTACTCGGGTTCTCGGATACTCAGATGGACTGTGACAGGTACTCAGGTACTCGGGTACTCAGATGGGCTGGGACAGGTACTCGGGTACTCAGATGGGCTGGGACAGGTACTCGGGTACTCAGATGGGCTGTGCCGGGTGATGACAGGTACTTTGATGGCTGGTGACAGCTAATTTGATGGCTGGTGACAGGTCCTCTTTATTAGGGGGGGTAATCAGTGTGTGTTGGTGTACACTAAGCGGTAACGAGATGTTACCGCAATCTCCTTCTCACACACGATCGGTGTGTGAGGAGGAGAACCCGGTAACTTCTCGTTACCACGGTTTGTTGACATTCTGTGACCGGCTGTGATTGGACACAGCCGGTCATGTGGTAAAGAGCCAATTTCATTGGCTCGTTACAGTGCTCAGGGTTGGGCTGTATCAGGGTGACAAGCCTCATCTCCGATCGCCGCTCTGCACGCGCCCTAGGGGCGTGCATGAGTGCCGTTCATGTAGACAGTACATGTGACCGGCTGTGATTGGACACGGCCGGTCACGTGTATCGGGGATACTAATCACACGCATCGTGGATGGGCTGTGTCCGAGGGGGCCGCAGGAATGGCGAAATACCGAGGACATCATATCACGCCCATGTCATTTGACTATGGCCCAGTATTCAACTGGTTAAAATAATTTCTAATGGTAGTTTATTACTTCCCAGAATCAATTATTAAATGGAACACATGTGTACTATAGCTGTAGCACTGACCCCCGAAGGAGCTGGTGATATTTTAATTCTTTTGGGCTTACCGTTACCTCACTGTTCCACTGTGTCCGTCATAGGGGTCCCATTGGACAGTTGTTCACAGAGGTCAGCTCCAAACACTTAGCCCCCGTACACACGGTCGGAAAATTCCGATGAAAAATGTCCGATCGGACCGCGTTGTTGGAAAATCCACCCGTGTGTGTGCTCCATCTGACTTTTTCCATCGGAATTTGAGATCCTGCTCTCAAATTTCCGACAACAAAATCCGATCAGACTTTTTCCGATCGTGTGTAGAGAATTCCGACGGACAAAGTGCCATGCATGCTCAGATCAAATGACAAGACCAAAGCTATTGGCTACTAGCCTCTACGTAGTTCCTTCGTACGCAACAAATGTCACCACGTTCAGAATGATCGGATTTTCCGACAACTTTGTCCGACCGTGTGTATGAAACACCAGTGTCGGACAAGATCCATCGGAAAAAGTCAGATGGATTTTGTGGTCGGAATTTTCGACCATGTGTAGTTTCTTTTTTCAATGCTTTTATTAACAAGAATCAAGTTTAGGGATGGAGGGTTAGGGAGATTCAGGTACCTTGTACTGCGGATCATGGTTACTTCTTTGATCCAGAGGACAAACAGCTTCCACAGACTGGATCTAGCAACCACCGGATAGGCCTCTCTCACTGACCTAGCATCCGGTGCGATGCTCGGTCATAGTCTCTGCCACAGACTTGAACAACATAGTGGAATCATTGCTCAATCCTCTGCCACGGGATTGTGTAGCCAATAACCCTTTGCAAAGTCAAAGTACAGTCACACAGTACCAGTTTCTTTTAGCCAAGCCGGCGGTACTGTGAGGTAGAATGATCCGGTATGCGTCCTCCAATTGAGTCCCCAGGCTCTTCTTGAGATACCAACCTTGTTGCTTGGTCCTCTCTGAGAAAAGTCCTCCCCTGGTTCCTCCAATTGCTCGGCTTCTCCCCACAGGCAAGACAGCACAGGACCACCCCTGAATCAGAAGGCCCCAGAACTTCTGGGCCTACATTCAGTGACGAGGCCTTGGGCCAGCCGGCCCGAGAGAGTTGAATGGTTATGGTACACTTTAGGCCAGGAGGGCCATTAGGTCAGGGAACCCAGCGGAACCCGGTGTCTGTCCCTAAAGTACCCTCTCCCAGGAAGCACAGCGGGTAAACCACTCCCACTGGGCTGTTTCTGGGCAAAGAGGTACTCAAAACACCCAGCCTGCATTTCCAACACTTACCGATGATGGGAGCGCCACTCACGGCCAAGTGGATAACTACACAACCCAGCTGAACTGGAACAGAAACCAGAAATTTAACATAATCAGTCTGAACTAAACTACAGCTTAGACAATTCTAAATTTACACTTATAGCGACTGCCCATTATGAGCAGGGTGCTACATAGCCAAAACATTTTTTGTTGTTTTTTTTTTTTTTTAATTATAATCTTTATTTATTTTTCCATCGATAAACAATGTTTACATCTCATTGCGGTATTTAGTAAGAGATGTCCTATTTACATACGTATTATTCTAATACAAGCATATACCTCTTTAAAAAAAAAGCTATCCATACTCCCTCTACTGGGAAGGAGGGAGCCGATCTCAAGGCGACACTTCCCGAATTTAGTCCTAGCTCGATATCCCCCCCTATCCCTACTGCATTTCCCGCCCCCCCTCCTCTCTCCCCCCCCACCCCCCTCTATTCTATCTGTATCTGGTGTATTCCCTCTATCCAAGGTCTCCACATCCTATCAAATTCCTTCATATTGTGTCTCCTTATATATGCGGCTCTCTCCTTCGGGAGTGTTTCATTCACTATATCAATCCAATTTTTTACTGTGGGTGACGCCTGTGATTGCCATCTCATCATTATCATCTTCCTGGCTTGATACATGCCCCTTAATATTGCCACTGTTGTACTTTTCGTTTCTCCCTTTTCCTGTCTATACCCCAAAATGCAGAGTCTAGCTTCCCTTTCCAATTCCTTTTTGAATATACTCTTCAGTACTTCTATCACCCCTTCCCAGTACCGGAAGAGCTTGGGGCATCTCCACACCATGTGGATAAGATCCCCGACCCCTGGCACCTCGGGCATTTATCATTGGGTCTTTTGCCAAATTTGCATAGCCTCTTTGGGGTGTAATACGCTCTGTAAGGTAGCATTAAGTGCGAAAATCTCTGTGCAGGCGAAACTGATATCATCGGGCTTAGTTCCAATATTCTCTTCCATTGTCCCTGTGGTATGGCCCCTATGTCCTGTTCCCATTTTACTTTCACCTCCGGTAACTTTTCTTCTCCTAGAGTCTCTCTGTTCAATAGTTTATATATTACAGATATTGATCCTTTAGTGGATCCTAGCTCCCCAATAATCTGTAACACTGGTAATTCCTCCCATACCATAGGTTGGTTTCTAAACTGGGCTTCTAGGGCATGGTTAATTTGAAGATACTTAAACTGTGTATTCTGGGGGATATTAAATTCCCTTTTTAGTACTTCAAATTTTTTAATAGCCTGACCCTCATAGAGTTGGCTCACTTTTTTAATTCCCCTGTTTTCCCACTCCCTGATTTTTCCCATTATGCTTAGTTCCTGTAGGTTACTATTATTCCAGATTGGGGTATATATGTTAGTCTCCTTATATTTTAACTTTTTTTTAACGGCTTTCCATATTTTACTTACCATTTTTATTGTTGGGTTCTTAAACCCAAACGACCCTGCCTCTAGGGTTTCTATTATAGTCTCATGCAGAGCGCCCGTTAGAAGGATTTTTCCATTAGGCGACCCCCCCTCTTGGGCGCAACATCCAGCTAATTGTTGTAGTTGAGAAGCTAAGTAATATGTCTCAGGGTTGGGCAGTGCAAGACCCCCTTCCCCTAATGGGAGTTGCAGTGTACGGAGCCGTACCCTTGCCTGTCCCCCTTTCCATACCAGTTCCCTAAATAGACTCTCTACCTTATCAAACCATTTTCTGGGGATCCATATAGGGGCTTTATGAAGCACATACAGCAGCTGGGGCAGCCAAATCATTTTTATCAATGAGCATCTACCGGCTCTGGACAGTGGGAGGGATTTCCAGATTTTAATTTTCTCCTTGAACTTCCCCAGTAATGGTATTAAATTATTATGCACATATTAATTGGGGTCTCTTGTTATCCTAATCCCTAGGTATTTAAGGGAGTCTACAACTGCTAATTTAGGGCTATCCCATAACATCCCTTCCCTTATTTTGGCCATCGGAAGGAGCTCTGACTTTGTCCAGTTAATCTCTAGGCCCGTAAATCTACCAAACCTCTCCACAGCTTTCATTGCTTCCTCCAATGAGTGATCCATGTCCCCCAGGAGGAGCAATATATCATCAGCATATAATGCTATACGTTCCTCTCCTGAGATCCTACAGAAACCTGTAATGTCAGGGCTCCTTCTGATGTGCTCCGCAAGGGGCTCCATTGCTAACGCAAAAAGCAAGGGCGACAAAGGGCACCCTTGCCTAGTTCCCCTTTCCAATTTTATTTGATTTGAAAATCTGTTGTTTATTTTTAATCTAGCTACTGGTCTATCATAGAGCATTTTGATCCACCTGATCAGTGTAGGCCCAAATCCAAACTCTTCCAGGATGTGCCAAATATATTCCCACTCTATGGAGTCAAAAGCTTTGGTCACATCCAATGATAATATCGCCTTCAGCCCTTCATTGTCTGTTGGTGTTTGTAAGTTTAAAAAGGCTCCTTATGTTTGTACTGGTTGATCTGTTTGTTATGAACCCAGACTGGTCAGGGTGAACCAATTTCGGGATAACTTTGTCCATTCTGGCTGAGATAACTTTTGCTAAAATTTTAGCATCCGTACATAAAAGGGAATTGGCCTATATGAAGCAGCATCTAGGGGATCTTTCCCTTCCTTATGGAGTACTATGATGGTTGCTTCTCTCATTGAATCAGGGAGATAACCCACCTCCATTGCCCCCCCTAAAGCTTTTAATAGTTCTGGGAGCAGAATATGCCCATAATGTTTATACGTTTCAGTTGGTAAACCATCCGAGCCCGGTGACTTTTGATTTGCCATGTCGGCCACTGCCTGTTGTAGTTCAGAGAGTGTTATTGGGGTATCCAGACCATCTCTTTCTTCTTGTGTTATCTTTGGGAGGGCTAAGTTCCCCAGAAAGCTCTCCATTGTTGTTCTCCCAGCTCCCCTTACTCGTGCGGAATATAGGTCCCTATAGAACTCCTCAAAGCTTTCCACTATACTTTTGGAATTCGAGGTTACCCCCCCCCCCCCTCTCTACTCTGGATAGCTAATACATTACTGGGGGCCCTGTTCGCCCTTGCCACCTGGGCCAACATTCTCCCCACCATTTCTCCTTTTGTTGGTTTTAGAGTATAAAAGTGCTAAAAACCATGTACATGTAACCAATTTACTTTTTGATGATGCAAAAGGAAATGATGTAAAAACACTAGAAAATGAACCCCCTCCAACCTTAGACAGTTGTCATCAAAACTGGTGTCCCTTTTGGCAGTTTGTCTAACACCTCCTGTTTTAGTGACAACTCTAAAACTTTGGATTTAGCATCACTTTCTATTTTCAGTAACAACTGTCACCAGGACAAATAGGGGAAGGTGAATCTTCCCAGTGAGAACACAGATGGCAAGCATATATGCAGAAATTATATTTGGGGCCAAATGATCAAAATGGTGAGTTATAGATGCATTACTTTTTTTTGTAGGTGCAGGGTTGGTGGCGTTGCCTGTCACCTGAAGGATGATCCTCTACAGTGAATAACTCTTTTCGGGTGAGTGTGCAAGAAAAGGAGGGGTAGTTCTCACTTCCCTCACCTGAAAAGTAAACCACTATTTGGGTCACTTTTCCCAGGTAGAGGGTGAAGGTGAAAAGTGTTTTCCATGTTTTCTTTACCAAGGAATTTTTATGTGTTGATTTGTGCTCCTTAGTTATGTGATATTATATCATTGTAATTACTTTGTGCTCTGAAAATAAATGTGCAAGTACAAATGACAAAATCATGATATTTTTCTTATCTTATCAGCATATACTTTCTGATTAAATCAGAGATATCATACATGATGACCCTTAGCAAGCGTGAATAATAATTCCTTATATGTGAGAGAATATAAAAATAAACCAATCATAAACAGTAATCAATGGTAGACATAAAAATAAAAATAAATATGAATATAAAAGATGAGAGTCCCGTGAAAAAATTCCTTAGAAAAGCAAATTCTAATACATTATAAATGATATTCAAATCGTAAAGTCCAATCAAAGGTATTGCATTTAGTGTCAAAATTTCCAGTGACTTTTGTGCTTTAACCAGGATGATTTGTGCCTAGATTTGGCCAAGAGTGTACCATAGAACAAGTGACACCCATGCTCCCCTTCAGTTCCCCACTCACCAGAACCCTGCACCCCTGCAGGGATAGAAAGCGTGTGGTGTGGTGTGTAGGCAGTTCCCAGGATGGTCACCTCCTCCTTGGCTCAATAGACACTGGGGTATCTGGACACCTCAACCCATCCAGGGGCTCTCCACCTCGAGTGAATGAATTGCAGTGAACACCTCTGCGGCTCCCTATAGCGTATCCTCATGGATGAAAGAGACGGGCACTCATAGTGTAAGTCTGAATGGTCTGTTTTATTTAAAATATTTTAAAAGGTTTATGAATAAAACTTGACACAGTCAAGTGTAACAGCTGGCATATCCTGGTTGCAGGCAGTGAGCTTCGGACCGACGTGCATTCCCACGGAACGTAACTTCGCAACCGGAAGTGACGTGAGTGTGTACCAAGCTCCGTCTTAAGCATTTCATCACAGGACGTCGTCTGAGGTGGTGTCATCTTGGTGCACCTCACGTAAGTTATAGCGTGTTGTCTGCAGGGTCCACCCTTATGGGGGCAGGTTTGGAATTGAGAACAGCTGATTCACACAGTTTTCCTCTATACACCCTTAGACCCCTTTCACACGGGGGCGTTTTTCAGGCGTTTTTCAGGCGCTTTAGTGTTAAAAAAAGTGCCTGTAAAGCACTTGAAAGAAGCCTCATCTGCAATCCCAATGTGAAAGCCTGAGTGCTTTGAGTGAAAAGCGCCTGAAAAGTGACTGCAAAGCACTTTTGGCAGTGGCGCTTTGTGGGCTCTTTTAACCCTTTATTTGGCCACTAGCAGGGGTTTAAAGCGCCCCACTAGCGCTCGAAAAACGATGGTAAAGCGTCACTAGTTTAACCGGTTCCCGACCGGCGCACGCCGATGTACGTCGGCAGAATGGCACGAACAGGCAGAAGGGTGTATATATAAGTCCCTTTTTAATGCCGTCCGTGCCATCGGGAGAACGCCGGGAGCGGCGCGCTCCTGCGCCGGTCGGGACCCCCGTGAGGCCGCTCGCGGGTCCCGTGGACTCGATCGCCGCGGAGACACCCGCGATCGTCTCACGGGAAGGGTGAACGGGGAGATGCGGAAATAAACAGCATCTTCCCCGTTCTGCCTAGCAACTAGTGACGCCGATCTCTGCTCCCTGTGATTGGAGCAGAGATCAGCATTCACTAGCTGACAGCCACGCCCCCCCCCACAGTAAGAAACCTACCCCTAGGCATACTTAACCCCTACACTGCCACCTAGTGGTTAACTCCTTCACTGCCAGTGTCATTTATACAGGAATCAATGCATTTAAATAGCATTGATTGCTGTATAAATGACAATGGTCCCAAAAATGTGTCAAAAATGTCCGATGTGTCCGCCATAATGTCGCAGTCACAATAAAAATCGCTGATCGCCGCCATTACTAATAAAAAAAAAATATTAATAAAAATGCTATAAAACTATCCCCTATCTTGTAAACACTATAACTTCTGCGCAAACCAATCAATAATCGCTTATTGTGATTTTTTTTTTGCAAAAATATGTAGAAGAATACGTATCGGCTTAAACTGAGGAAAAAAAATTTTTTTATATATTTTTGGGGGATATTTATTATAGCAAAAAAATAAAAAAGAATGCATTTTTTTCAAAATTGACGCAATTTTTTGTTTATAGCGCAAAAAATAAAAACCGCAGGTTCGATCAAATACCACCAAAAGGAAAGCTCTATTTGTGGGAAAAAAAGGACGGCAATTTCGTTTGGGAGCCCTGTCGCATGACCGCGCAATTGTCAGTTAAAGCGACGCAGTGCCGAATCGCAAAAAGGGGCCTGGTCCTTTGGCTGCAAATTGGTCCGGTCTGAAAGTGGTTAAGCAGCGATTTACAAGCGTTTTTTGGGCGCTGGCAGTGTGAAAGGGCTCTTAAAGCACTTGGGCTTTCACATTGGGATTGCAGATGAGGCTTCTTTCAAGCGCTTTACAGGCCCTTTTTTTATAGCGCTAAAGCGCCTGAAAAAAAAAAGAAAAACGCCCCAGTGGGAAAGGGGTCTTAGTGTTAGCTTCCTATTATTGCTAGGGTACTCCCTTTGTATCACAAAGGTAATGTGTTGTTGCAATCCTCCTCTCTATCTACCTTGGCTGATTATTGGCCACTATACCTGGTTATTCCAACCTCAAAACGCGGCAGGTGGTCAAATTTGGAACAGTCCCCTGCAACCCCGCTCTTGGTTACAAGTCAGATATTAGCCAGTAAACATATATAATATACGTATAAAATTATAAAACAATATTATTAACTATGGAAAGGCTATTACAATGGTACTGGAATGGAGTAGTACAACCATACATGCTGGCCTGGGAGAAGGATCTACATACTGACTGGGAACTGGTAGACTGGTATGAGAACTATTCTCGATCGATCAAAGGCATCTACTATACCTCTCTCACTGAGGCTAGCATCAAAATATTTACAAGATGGTACTTAGTTCCTACAAAATTAGCGGCAATGGATTCTTCCACTTTGCCTCTATGCTTTAGAGGTTGCCAAGGACTGGGCTCTATGATACACATTTGGTGGGAATGTCCCAAACTCCGGGGATTTTGGAATAGGGTCTTTCATATTATTAGAAAAGTTACAGGTTATGCTGTCCCCCAAACACCAGCGATTGCCTTGCTCAATGGATTAGTGCCGCACATGCCTAAAAACACTCGTAGACCGATTCTATTTATATTGACGGGAGCCAAATTAACCATTGCAAAAGATTGGAAGAAGCTCTCGGTATCTGTATTGTCCATGAAAAGGAAAATTTCATGGATAATGGAACAAGAGAAAATGGTCAGCTCCCTATTGGATAAGACCACACAATTTGAAATCATATGGGATCCCTGGGCTCAGTATCTGGGTATTTCACTGATGCCAGGCACAGATAGCAATACTAATCACTGATCTTTGGATCTTTTATAGGACATAAAGGCATCATCTTCTCTTCTTCTTTCTATCTTTTCTCTCTCGTCTCAGTTTTTAGTCTTTCCTCTTTATTTTTCTTTTGGATATTATTATTTTTATTATATATATATATTTTTTTTGACTAGAATATCTTTCCTTGAATTACCTAGGAATTGACAGGTTTTTTACATTAGTATGTCTTACTAAATATAGGATTTTTTCCTGGGCTTAATCCAGTGAGAACATGATGTTGTATCCATGTTAGAATGTACAATTTTATTTTGTCTGGGCAACTCGAAAAGTTAATAGTATTAAATCTGGCTTCTCAGAAAGAAGTTATATAGTAAATTCTATACGTTCGAGAGGGGGGAGGGGGATGTTTGCACCTCCTTGGACACAGCTTGATCCCGGTTGGGGTGTCGGAGGGGATGCGGAGTTCCTACCCTTCTTGGAGTGTTCTGGGATATAGCATACTAATGAGTTGTCAAAGCTTAAGTTACATACTTATTTCTTACTTTGTTAAATTCTCAATGTCTCAGTGATATGTTAACTAGTCACATTTGTTGGCTTTACTGTGAATTCTTCTGTAATGATTTAACTTTGTGAAAATAAAAATCTTAATGAGGGAATGGAGTAGTACATCCTCCATTACTCCAATTCATTATTTTAGTTTTAACCACTACCGGACCAGCCGCCGCAGTTTTACTGCGGCAGCTTGGCTCGGCTGGGCGAATCGACGTTACCTTACATCGCTTTTCCTTTTGGCCACTAGGAGCGACGCACGCACAGCTTGTTCCCAGAGCCGACGCGAGTGCTCGGTGGGCGCGATGACTGCCGGGCACCCACGATCTGGACAGAGTGAGAACCGGGATCTGTATGTGTAAACACACAAATCCCCGTTCTTTCAGGGGAGTAGAGAGAGATTGTGTGTTCATACTAAGTATGAACACAGATATCTCTCTCCTCCTAGACAGTCCCACCCCCCCTACAGTTAGAACACAGTGAGGGAACACAGTTAACCCCTTGGTTGCCCCTAGTGTTAACCCCTTCCCTATCAGTGACTTTTATACAGTAATCAGTGCTTTTTATCGCTGTATAATTGTCAGCGGTCCCAAAAATGTGTCAAAACTGTCCAATTTGTCTGCCGCAATATTGCAGTCCTGATAACAATCGCAGATCGCCGCCATTGCTAGTAAAAAAATAATAATAATTAAAATGCCATAAATCTATCCTCTATTTTGTAGACGCTCTAACTTTTGCGCAAATCAATCAATATACGCCGATTGCAATATTTTTTTACCAAAAATATGTAGAAGAATACATATCGCCTAAACTGAGGAAAAAATATGTTTTTTTGAAAAAAAATGTAGGATATTTATTATAGCAAAAAGTAAAAGATATTGGGGGTTATTTACGAAAGGCAAATCCACTTTGCACTACAAGTGCACTGTAAGCGCACTTGAAAGTGCAGTCGCTGTAAATCTGAGGGGTAGATTGGAAATGAGAGGAAGCTCTGCTGATTTTATCATCCAATCATGTGCAAGCTAAAATGCTGTTTTTTATTTTCCTTGCATGTCCCCCTCGGATTTACAGCGGGTGCACTTGCAGTGCACTTGTTGTGCAAAGTGGATTTGTCATTCGTAAATAACCCCCATTGTGTTTTTTTCAAAATTGGTGCTCTTCCTTTGTTTATACTGCAAAAATAAAAACCAGAGAGGTGATCAAATACCACCAAAAGAAAGCTCTATTTGTGGGGAAAAAAATAACGTAAATTTTGTTTGGGTACTGCGTAGCACAACCGCGAATATGTCAGTTAAAGTGACACAGTGCCGTATCACAAAAAATGCCTGGTCATTGAGCAGCCAAATATTCCGGGGCTGAAGTGGTTAATTTTATATGCTATTGACTTAAACTTACTTTGCAACTAGGGGAAATCAGTATAATTCACATATGTGACATTGGTTGACCATAATGATTCCCACCTCTCCTGCGTGGTCACCATGTATTCTTAAACTTTTACTTCTTTCTCATAAGAAGAGTCATAAATAGAACCAAAAAGTTACAACAAGTTTCACTACCCTGTCTATCTTGCCTCGGGTATACTATGATATTGGGCACTGATGTTTTGGGAAAAAATATATTTTTATGCTTGGAAGTTGGATACAGGGTGAAAAATAATTATGTTTAGAAGTTTGATATAAAACAGTTGAGGTCAATCACAAGGTTAAGGCCCCCCGGTGCCAGGGACCCCAACCTATATATCCACTTTGTCTCATTCTGTGAGACAAGGACGTATTTATTACTGCCTGTTCAGTGGTCATTAATTTGATCTATTCCAAAGAATATCAGTCCTGTGGGGTCCCTGTGATGTACTTCCTTAAAATGCTCTCATGGTTATGCAGTAATCTTTCTCTGTCAGCTTACCTCTCCTCCATGTGTTCACCTTTAGTGGCCAGCCACCCTCACCTGACTGCTTATATAATCTTTGCTCAGCACAGCTCCACCTCAGCCTCTAATTAGGAACACTATATTAACCTGTACATTGCAAGCCAACCTTGCTGATCCATCATTGTGTGTTTGGCTTCCTGTTTCCTGCTTGCCGTGTGGTCTACGCTTGTCTCTGTTACCGACCTTGGTGTGTTCTTGACTATTCCTGTCTGCTCATGACCCTGACATTTTGGTGTGTCCCAGACAATCCCTGTTTGCCTGTGACCCTGAACCTTTGGCGTGTACTCTGTTATCCTTGTCTGCTAGTGGCCCCGACCTTGACTTATTCCCTTACTATCCTTGTTGTTCCAGTCTGCTGCTTCCTTCCCCTATCTCCTGTAGTCTACCGTGAGTGTGAGCTGTGAGACCCTGGGGGCCGTTACCTGGAGCCAGACTGCAGCGCAGTCCATCCTCACCACTAGAGGCTCTGGTGAACACCTGCTGGCTCTTAGACTCTGCGCCCTGGGGAATCTATGCTCTAGCTCCCATTGGGATCTGTGTTAGTGATCTAGTAGAC
Organism: Lithobates sylvaticus; assembly: GCA_028564925.1. Classification (NCBI taxonomy): domain Eukaryota; kingdom Metazoa; phylum Chordata; class Amphibia; order Anura; family Ranidae; genus Lithobates; species Lithobates sylvaticus. The sequence continues at coordinate 136,262,232 of CM053028.1, read as the reverse complement.
CTGCTTCCTGAACCTCCCAGGGTTCAACCCGCAGCAGTCAGTCCTAGGGTCAACTACCTTAGCGGTGCACTCCTGACTCCTACGGAGTGCATCTGTCACCTGAACTTAGGTGACCTGACAGTTTGATCAGCCATGGACCCGGCTGACATGCCGCTTCCCACAGAGGCTCCATTGCAGGGCATAGTCCGCAGACTTGAGACCTAGGAATCAAATCAGACTCAGGTGATGCGATTCCTCCAGGATCTGGCTTTGCGCTTTGAGCAGCTTCAGGCCTCCCTGGGAACTCTGAGTCAGCAACCTCAAGTACAACCAGCAGCTGCACTTATTCCATTAGGCCCCTTTCACACTGGGGCGGGAGCGGCGTTGGCGGGAAAGCAGCGCTATATTTAGCGCTGCTTTACCATCGTTTTTGCCGCGGTATTCGGCCGCTAGCGGTGCAGTTTTAACCCCCGCTAGTGGCCGAAAAAAGGGTTGAAAACCCCCCGCAAAGCGCTGCCGCAGCCGGTATTGCCGTGGTATTACTGCGGTGTCCCATTGATTTCAATGGGTAGGAGCGGTATAGGAGCGGTGAATACACCGCTCCTTCACCGCTCCAAAGATGCTGCTAGCAGGACTTTTTTGACCGTCCTGCTAGCGCACCACTCCAGTGTGAAAGCCCTTCGGCTTTCACACTGGAGTGAATGGGGCCGGATTTTTTCAGGCGCTGTACAGGCGCTATTTTTAGCACTGTAGCGCCTGAAAAACGCCCCAGTGTGAAAGGGGCCTTACTCCGAGGACCCCAAGGCTTGTAGGGGGTTCCTTATCCAGTGTACAATTCATTTGGAACTCCAGAACTCCAGCCCTAAAACTTCCTGTTCGATTGGGCAAAGGTATCCTATATTATATCCCTCCTGTCCGGCGAGGCGTTAGCCTGGGCTGCCCCTCTGTGGGAACTGAATGACACAGTGGCATCCAGCCTGTCTGACTTCTTGAAACTTTTTTCAGAATATCTTCGAGGAACCGGGTCGTGTCTCCTCAGCGGCCAGCGCCCTATTACGTCTCCGTCAAGAGTCCGCTTCTGTGGGACAGTATGCTCTTCATTTTCATACTTTGACTGCTGAGCTGAGCTGAAATAATGAGGCCTTAGTTGCAACTAAGTGAAGGATGAAGTAGGATGAAGGATGAATTAGCGGGAAGAGCTATCCCTGCTGATCTGGACGGTGTAACCAGATCGATATTCGCTTTCAGGAGAGGATGCTGGAAAAAAGACGCCATCACTCCCCATTCTTTGAGCAACCTGAGCTCCCTGTCCCCTCTCTTCGACCCCAGGAGCACCTCCTGCCTACTGAGGAACCTATGCAGCTGGGCCGGATCAAGCTATCTCCTGAAGAACGCGCCAAGCACAGAAATCTGGGCCTGTGCCTCTATTGTGGGGCCAAAGGTCATTTTCGTGACATTTGCTCTCTTCGTCCGGAAAAACGCTTGGGGCTAATACATCTGGAAGGTGGCATATTGGACCCTGAAATATCATCTTCTCGTCTTCTCCTTTCTGTGTTCCTTCATGTCGGCGCTTCCTCTCATTTGGTCTTTGCATATCTGGATTCCGGAGTCGCTGGCAATTTCACGGACTGGGGAACTGTATCTTCCATGAGGCTTACCCTTTTGCCCCTCACAACGCCATTTGTGGTCTTGGTGATTGATGGCACTGTTCTACCAGGGGGCCCTATCCGCTTCCAGATTCTCCCTGTTAAGATGTCGGTAGGGACACTCCACCAGGAGTGGATATGCTTCCTTGTCTTACCTAAGGCTTGATCTCCTATAATTTTAGGTCTTCCTTGGTTACGGCTCCATTCTCCACATGTTGACTGGACTGCTTGACAAATCCTGGCTTGGGGTTCCTCCTGTTCCTCTTCCTGCCTACTCAAGGTTGCCCCAAAAGAGAAACTTCCTGTTGCCACCATTCCAGTATCTTCTGCTCTTGCCAATGTATATAGCGATTTCTGGGATGTGCCCTGTAATAGTTGGGCTGAGGCACTCTCTAATAGGGATGGGCCTGGTGTTCGATTCGAACCCATGTTCGAATCGAACATCGGCCATTCGTCCGCTCGTCGAGCCCAGAACTATGTGGGCCATTTGCATCAAATTCGTGTAATGCGAACGGTCCACAATGCACTGCGCCAGTCGCAGTGCATTGCTGGCCGATGATTGGATAAGCATGCACTGTGACCCGCATGCTTGGCCAATCATAGAGCCAGCGGCGAGGAGAGCAATAATTGGCCACAGGCAGGATGCCTGTGGCCAATTATAGCTCAGGGGTTTAGTACACGCCCCACACTATATAAGGCCGCCGCGCCGGCGGCCTCATGTAGTGTGTTTCGGCGTTAAGAACAGTGACACTGTACAGTGTCTGCTTGTGCATTATCTGCTTTATCTGAATTATCTGCTTGTGGATTCTGGGGATTAGTGTAGGGATAGAGGAAAAATAGGCAGGGTAGTTTATTCTTCTCAGTGCTGTTCTCAATCTATTCTCTACCAATCCAGCCACCTGCAGGAGTAGTTAGTGTGTGTGCGTGCTGTGTTAGTATAGCACTGCAACCTTTGACGTGTACTCTGTTGTCCTTGTCTGCTAGTGGCCCCGACTTTGGCTTATTCCCTTACTATCCTTGTTGTTCCAGTCTGCTGCTTCCTTCCTCTATCTCCTGTAGTCTACCGTGAGCATGAGCTGTGAGACCCTGGGGGCAGCTACCTGGAGCCAGCCTGCAGCGCAGTCCATACTCACCATTAGAGGCTCTGGTGAACACCTGCTGGCTCTTAGACGCCACTCTCTGGGGAATCTATGCTCTAGCTCCCACTGGGATCTGTGTTAGTGATCTAGTAGACCTGCTTCCTGAACCTCCCAGGGTTCAACTCACAGCAGTCAGTCCTAGGGTCCACTACCTTAGCGGTGCACTCCTGACTCCTACGGGGTGCATCTGTCACCTGGACTCAGGTGACCTGACAAATGCCTTGAAAGGCTATGTTTCGGGAACCCTTTCTTTATGTTGTTTATATGCTCCCTGATCCTCACACATAGAGGGCGGGTGTTCCTGCCCACATATTGGAGGTGACAGGGGCATTCAACAACATAGTGTACATGGGTACTGTTACATGTGATCAACTCTTTTATTTGGTACTCCTTGTTGTTGACCCTAGATTTGAATGACTCTTTTTTCCATGGCTGCTTTTTGCTCACTCTGCAGGGGATTTCTGACACCTATAGAATTCTTTCATTCCCGAGACTAATTTTACAGGTCTTGGGGGATCGATTACATTATGGACTAAGTGGTTTCTAAGCGTGGGGGCTCTTCTATACATAAATTTGTTTTTTTTTTGTAGGATCCTGGCTAGCCCTCTATCTTCTTTCAGGGTGGGCCAGTATTTTCTAATTATGTGTTCTATTGATTGATATTGAGTATTGAAACCAGTAATGTATGCCACATCCGTATAGTTTCTTGCTTTGTTATCTTTCTTAATCAGCAGTGTGTTCCTATCCATTTTCTTTACCTTAGTTTTCAATTTGACTAGATTCTTCTCCTGATAACCTTTTTCTTGGAATCTATTAGTTTTAATATCAGTTTGTGCTTCATAGTCTTCTAGATTGCGACAGTTTCTTCGTAATTGCATCAATTGACCCTCGGGATGTTCCCTTTCCACTTCGGGTGGTGGAAGCTTGCAGTTAGTATATAGCCATTGCGGTTTGTTGCGGTTTGTTGTTTTAAAGAATGTTTTTGTATATAGGTAATTTCCTTCCTGCATGTCTGTAAGTCTAGATAGTCAATTTGTTGATAGTCCCACTTCATAGTAAACAAGATCCCATAATTATTGTGGTTAATTCCTCTAAGGAACTCCTCAAAAGATTCTGCTGTTCCTTCCCATAAGATAATTAGATTGTCTATGTATCTTCGGTACAGCTTAATTTGGGGTATTTTTTTTGCCATAAATTTATTTTTCCTCCCACATATTCATAAAAAGGTTGGCACATAATCTGCCCCCATGGTCACACCATTCGTTTTGAACATAATAATTTCTCCCATACCAGAAGTAATTGTTTTCCATAGCTAGTTGGAGGCCCCTCGAGAATATATCCGATTTGCTCCTGTTTCAACTTGGTATTCTTGTGTAGAGTTGAGCGGACACCTGGATGTTCGAGTTTGGCGGGTTCGGCCGAACTTCGGAAAAAAGTCTGGGTTCGGGACCGAACTTGACCCGAACTTGACCCCGAACTCCGAACCCCATTGAAGTCAATGGGGACCCTGACTTTTGAACACTAAAATGGCTGTAAAAAGGTCATGGAAAGGGCTAGAGGGCTGCAAATTGCAACAAAATGGTGTTAAGAGCATGGCAAGTGATCTGCAAATGTGGATAGGGAAATAACCTAAAATAACATTAAAAAAAAATAAAAAAATGCTGGAGGACCCCTTCTCAGCAGAAGAGGTACAGAAAGTCATTAAGAACCTCAGAAACTCAACGGCACGATGCCGCACATATGGTGGGAATACCCCAGAATACGCACTTTCTGGAAAAAATTATTCAATTTAATGGATAAGATAGTGGGAAAATAAAATACTTGGAAATTAAAAAAAATGAAAAAATTATAATCTTGACCTAGGAGGACGGAATTCAAATGGAGTAGGAGGTTAAGGTTGCGGTGGATGTGGCGGTGTAGGTGGAAGCGGCGGTGGAGGAGGACGAGGTAGCCAACACTGGTTCACAAATACAACAATGGCTGGGTAAGGCTAGTGGTGAATGATGTGTCGAATTCTGTCCCCCGTCTCATAGTGTCCGCCCTGTACTGCGCTTGCTCAGTACGTAGGACAAGGGGATTTTGAAACTCTCCGAAGACGATGCGCGGTGACTCCAGGTTCAAGCCACATCATCCGAGGTTGAAGCCTAGCCAAGCGAGCCCGTGAGGGGCCCTGTTACTATGTGCTACCGTATGTCCACTTGGATGGTCGGGCTTGAACCTGCACTCACTGCGCAGGCGACGTTCATCTTTGGAGATTTTGTGAATCTCCTTGTCCTCCGTACTGCGGAAGCACTGCACCTGCGCAGTAAGTGGCCGGACACTATCTGATAGCAAGACAGTTTTCGTCAGAACACCGGTATATGTGTCTATTCTGCACAAGGTACGGCCAAGTCCTGTGGGATCCATGCCTGGTTTATTTTAATGAACGTGAGCTTGTCCACATTGGCTCTGGACAGGCGGCTGCGCTTGTCTGTGATAACGCCCCCTGCCGTGCTAAATACACGTTCAGATAATACACTGGCGGCAGGGCAGGCCAGCACCTCCAAGGCGTAAAGGGCAAGCTCAGGCCATGTGCCCAATTTGGAGACCCAGAAGTTGAAGGGGGCAGACCCGTCATGCAGTACGTGTAGGCGTGTGCACACATACTGCTCCACCATGTTGTGAAATGCTGCCTCCTGCTAAGACGTTCCATCTCAGCTGGTGGTGCTGGTTGTTGTGGCGTGCTGATAAAGCTTTTCCACATTCCTGCTATGCTAACCCTGCCTTCCGAGGTGCTGGCAGTGCCCCGGCTGCATTGGCGACCTCTTCCTCCTCCTCTGCCTTCGCCTTGTGCTTCCACCGTACCCCCGCTTCCAAGTGGGAATGCCACCAGCAGCGCATCTACCAGCGTGCGCTTGTACTTGCGCATCTTATGATCACGCTCCAGTGAGGTAATTAAGGACGGCACGTTGTCCTTGTAACGGGGATCCAGCAGGGTGGCCACCCAATAATCAGCACCAGTTAAAATGCGGTCCACTTGGCGGTCGTTGCAGAGACACTGCAGCATGTAATAGCTCATGTGTGCCAGGCTGCCCAGAGGCAAGGAAAAGCTGTCCTCTGTGGGAGGTGTATCGTCTGTGTCCTCTGTATCCCCCCAGCCACGCACCAGTGATGGACATGAGCTGATCTGGGTGCCACCCTGCTGTGAACATGGTTCCTCCCCCATCTCCTCCTCATCCTCCACCTCATCATCCTCCAGAACTGTGCCCTTGCTGCCAGACAATTGTGTACCTGGCCCTTGTTGGTGCAGGAACCCACCCTCGTAGCCACTTGTAAATGACTGCCCTGAAAGCCTTGGAAATGAACCCTCTTCCTCCTCCTCCTCCTCCTCCTCATCCTGTGCCACATCCTCTTCCATCATCGCCTGAAGAGTTTTTTCAAGGAGGCACAGAACTGGCATAGTAACGCTGAGAACGGCGTCATCGGCACTGGCCATGTTGGTGGAGTACTCGAAACAGCGCAACAAGGCACACAGGTCTCGCATGGAGGCCCAGTTATTGGCGGTGAAGTGGTGCTGTTCTGCAGAGCGACTTACTGGTCCACGCATCCGTAGTTAGGTGGACCTTGCCACAGATGGCGTTGCGCAGTGCACACCTGATTTTGTCCCCCACTTGGTTGTGCAGGGAAGGGATAGCTCGTCTGGAAAAGTAGTGGCGGCTGGGCACGACGTACTGTGGGACAGCCAATGACATCAGCCTTTTAAAACTCCTGACACTGCGTCTCCACCAGTTGGAATGACAGCATTTCAAAGGCGAGGAATTTTGAAATGCTGACATTCAGGGCCAGGGATCGCGGGTGGCTAGGGGGGTACTTCCTCTTCCGCTCCAGTGTTTGGGAAATAGAGAGCTGAACACTTCCATGGGACATTGTGGAGATGGTTGGGGACCCAGGTGGTAGTGTCGCTGGCAGATCCTCTGTTTGGGGGTTGGCAGGTGTCACTGTCACTACAGAGGTGGATGAAGAGGCCGAGACTGCAGCAGAAGAGGAAGCAGCAGGAGCCAGAGACCTTTCTTGGTTTTTGAGGTGTATATTCCACTGCATCTCGTGCTTTGCACTTAGATGCCTGGTCATGCAGGTTGTGCTCAGGTTGAGAACGTTTATGCCTCGCTTCAAGCTCTGATTGCACAGGACATTGTCTGAAGAACTGCCACGCTAGGGAACTCCTTGCACCTGGCTTTGGTGTGCTCGGTCCCTTGCTGCGTTGGGCAGTAGCAGACGTACTGTCTAGGGGACGGACGCTCCGCTTTTGCACCCTGCTCCCTCTTCTGCTGTGCTGGTGACTCTGTGCGATCACCACCTCTTCCTCTGAACTACACTGGTCACCTGCATGACGTTGATTCCATGTGGGGTCAAGGACCTCATCGTCCTCCACATCATCTTCCACCCAAAATTCACCCCTGCCCTCCTTGTCGGTCTGGACAATGGCGAAAGCAGCAGCAGTTGGCACCTGTGTTTCGTCATCATCCGAGACGTGCTGCGATGGTCCTCCCATGTACTCATCATGAAACATAAGTGGTTGGGCATCGGTGCACACAATCTCTTCCACTTCTGGGGCAGGGCTAGGTGGATGGCCCTTAGAAACCCTGCTAACAGAGTCATCAAAAAGCAGAAGAGACTGCTGCATGATTTGGGGCTCAGACTGATTGGCTGATTTGAGGTGAAAGACTGATGGACATCGGCTGCAGGTGCCAACTCTGAACTTTCATCAGGAGACTGGGTGGGAGACAATGTGAAGGAACCGGAGGCACTGTCAGCAGCAACCCAATCTACTATCGCCTGTACTTGTCCTGGCCTCAACATTCGTACAGCCTCATTAGGCGTGCCAAAATACTGCTGCAGGCTCTGTCGCCTATTCGTACCTGAGGAAGGTGTTTCACTAGTGCGTGTAGCTGGCACAGATCGACCACGTCCTCTCCCTGCAACAGGAGCGCCACCAGCAGCACCACGACCCAGGCCACGTCCCCTTTTTGATGATCTCCTCATATTTTCAAAACTTATGATCTCGCCATAAATGGGTGTTTTTGTATATAGCAGAATACAAGTACAGTGTCTAAAGCGTTTATGAACACGCAGAAAATGCTATTGGGAAAAAAAAAAAAACACTGCAAAATTTAATTTTTTTGTAATGTTTTTCCAATATCAGAATAAACGGATAGTGTCTAAAGCGTTTATGAAAATGCAGAAAATGCTATTGGGAAAAAAAAACACCACAAAATTAAATTTTTTTGCTATGTTTTTCCAATATCAGAATACACGGACAGTATGTAAAGCGTTTATGAAAACGCAGAAAATGCTATTGGGGAACAAAACACACTGCAAAATTAATTTTTTTTGCAATGTTTTTCCAATATCAGAATACATGGACAGTATGTAAAGCGTTTATGAAAACGCAGAAAATGCTATTGGGGGAAAAAAAACACTGCAAAATTAAATTTTTTTGCAATGTTTTTCCAATATCAGAATACACGGACAGTATGTAAAGCATTTATGAAAACGCAGAAAATGCTATTGGGGAAAAAAAAACACTGCAAAATTAAAATTTTTTGCAATGTTTTTCCAATATCAGAATACATGGACAGTATGTAAAGCGTTTATGAAAACGCAGAAAATGCTATTGGGAAAAAAAAAACACTGCAAAATAAAAAAAATTTTGCAATGTTTTTGCAATATCAGAATACACGGATAGTGTCTACAGCGTGTATGTATGAACACGCAGAAAATGCTATTGGGAAAAAAAAACACAGCAAAATTAAAGTTTTTTGCAATGTTTTTGCAATATCAGATTACACGGATAGTGTCTACATGTATGTATGATGTATGTATGAACACGCAGAAAATGCTATTGGGAAAAAAAAAGCAAAATTAAATTTTTATGCAATGTTTTTCCAATAGCAGAATACACACAGACTATGGTGTATCTCTTAGTATATGCATTGTTGGTCCTAATGGTGCACTGAACTTGCAGGTAAAACTTTTATATTTTGTCTGGCACTGGCCTCATGGCACTGTTAAAAGATTGTGCACTGCACCCCAGCCAGGGTACAATTGATTTAGGAATCTCTTCAATAATTCTCTCTGCCTCTTTCTTTTGCTTATTAAAGAAACTCCCTACTCTAGCTATCTAGATCGCTCACTGATCTAACTAATTAGAAGAAAATTCAAGGAATGTGGACTGACTGACTGACTGATTTTAGCACACTAACTCCTAAAATCCTCTATCTCTCTGCAGCACAGGAACCTGTCTATATCAGAATGACGCTGTGTGCTGTGTGCTGTGTGTGTGTACTATATATAGAAGCTGGGTCACATGCTGCACTGGCCAATCACAGCCATGCCATTAGTAGGCATGGCTGTGATTGCTTCTAAGGGCACACTAGTGAAACTAGCGTCGATTGGCTGCCCTGCAGTTGTTAAAAAGGCGCCAATACATCGCCGAACACCGGACCCGAACCCGAATTTACAGCCAATAGTTCGGGTTCGGGTCCCGAACACCCAAAAGTCCGGTACGGACCCAAACTTAACAGTTCGGGTTCGCTCAACCCTATTCTTGTGTAATGCCTTCTCAACTCCTTCCAGTCCAGCTTTCTGTACGATACTGGTATATAAGGAGTTGACATTGATGATGGCAAGTAAGCAGTTCTTGACTTCGGTGATGTTTTGGAGTTCTGTTATCAGTTGGGTGCTGTCTCTGTGGTGCGAGCTCCCTTTTTGTACCAATGGTTTAAAGAATTGGTCAAGGTACTCTCCTAGGCGAGAAAGGAGTGAGTGTATTCTGCTAATAATTAGTCTTCCCGGCGTTTTTTCTATCCTCTTGTGACACTTCCACACATAGTATATCACAGGGGTCTTTGTGGATTCCGATAGAAAATATCCAGCTTCTCTCTTGTTTAATATTCCTTTATCGTTCCCCTTTTTTATGAAATCTTTCAGCTTCTTTCTATATCACAGTTTAGGGTTCCCTTTAAGTTTCTTATAGGTGTTCACCACTTTAAGTAGAATCTTCATTTCTTACTCATAGTCTTTTTATTCAGTATGACTAATCCCCTGCCCTTATCAGCTGGGGGTATCACTACTTCCTTTTTTTTCCCTATTTCCTTTATAACATTCCATATATTCATACTTTTGGATCTCTTGCCATCTAGTTTTCTCAAATCTCAAATAATGATCTTTAAGAAAGTGCTAGTTTCAAGAAAAAATCAACACCCAAAATTATTCATACTGTATCACGCCATTACAAAAATGTATGTAAATCACACTGCAATGACAATCTTCATCAACCAGCAACTGCACATTATACCACCCAGCAAAAATATAGACTATACCAGCCCATGATATCGCTCACACTAATAGATGTGTCCAGTATAACTGTACCCATAACATTGGTAGCCAGTTTAAATGTGGCCATTAGTTTGAAGGTCAGCATTAATTTTTCCATTACACTGATGTTCAGTGTAAATTAATCTAGTACAATGATGGTCAGTGTAAAAACATTTGTTTCATTGGTAGTCAGTGTTAAATTGGAGGTCAATGTAAATCCGTTGTATTGGTAATCATTGTAAACCCATGTTACATCGGTGGTCAGTGCATATTCTTCCATTACACTGGCAGTCAGCGTAAATTCCCCTGTTGCATTGGTAGTCTGCACAATTCCACACTACACTGATGGACAGTGTAAACTTCACTATTACATTGGAGGTCTGTTTTGATCTCCCAGCTACTGTACCTAATGGTTGAAAGGCCCTGTTATATACATAGTTAATGAAGTGCCCTAGATCATTGGTGATCAGAAAAGCAAGGCCCTGTACATAATGGTTGAAATACTTTCCTACTTCAATTCCTAAGAAAGAAAGTCCATCCACCTGTATCAAAAGAAGGAGATATGTTATTGGCTGAGGTGGTGATCAGCAAAGGAACATACAGGCCCTAGTAGTGAGGTTCAGCTAAATATTAGGTCAACAGCATACATTGATACTTCCCTAAATGTGGTCAGATATCAAGGATAACAGGAAATGACTGGTATTCTGAGTATCAAACCAGGGGCCCCAGAGTTTGCAGAACTTTTTAGGACACCCTCTGGCCTCATAAGACAATTAATACATAGGCAGTGTTTGATTAATAACCTTCTTCCACAGCCCAATATGCAGAATCTCTGTACGGGTCCAATTAAGATTAATCGTCTTAAGGGCAAAGCAAAACAGAAGGCGGAGAAAATGTTTGGTAATATCAGACACTTCTAAGTATTCAAAGACTCCCAACAGACACCACGTAGGACAACAAACATTGGAAAGGTCAAACGTGTCAGTGATAAATGCTGTCACCTGCGACTAGAAGGGTCATATCCTATTGCATCCCCAAACCATTTGTAGAAAATCACCTATTACACATTCACATTTATAACAGATGGGGATGTCTCGCTTATGAATTTTGAACAGGTGGGTCAGACTCTATGTAAATAACATAATTGAACACGTTTGTCTCTGGCTAAAATCACAGTCCCAGAGTGCAAATTAAACAAATCCTGACAGTTTTCAGAAGTGAGATCTATGATGTCTCCCAACCACTTATTCTGTGCAGGAGGTGGGAATCTTGTTTATTCATAGTTTGCGGAGACCAAATTGCGCTTCCACAGTGTGTCTAAGTTGTGAGTAGTCGAAGGACTACTGTACTGGAATATGCAACTTCAGGGGCAACTGTGCATAAGATTTGAACATCCTCCTTGTATGATTGGTGCAGATAGGTTAACTCTTGTCTTGCCCAAAGTTGAAGTGAGGCGAAATGAGGCAAGTGGTTGATAAGGGAAACAGATGTAATCTTGTTCAGCTAGGGAAATAGAACACTGCTTATATTGTATAGAGAAAGGACTTACAGAGAAAAGAGGTGCCAGTGGTAATATGTAAGGATTGGCTAAATAACAGATTGGATATTTTTTCATAGGAAAAAACTATCGCAGCCTCCATAGCGATTGCTGAATTGTTCAGTTGCGGGAACATCCACCAATGTACATATACAGCAGGGGTCTCAAACTGGTGGCCCTCCAGCTGTTGCAGAACTACAAGTCCCATCATTCCTTTGCCTATGGGACTCATGATTGTAACTGTCAGCCTTGCAAAGCCTCATGGGTATTGTAGTTCTGCAACAGCTGGAGGGCCACCAGTTTGAGACCCCTGATATACAGTATATGTTGAGCAGCACGGTAATAGTATTTTAGGGATACAAATGGGTGAGTTAGCTTAAATGTATATACATTTATGCAGAAAACACTTTTTAAATAAGTCCACCCTTCCCATCAGGGATGAGAGCTTAACATATCGGGCAACCTTGGTATGGAAGGAGTAAATGCAAGGTGCCAAATTGTTATCATTGAACCTAGTCAAAGGCAGCTGGATCTCAATCCCCAGATATCTAAATTTGGAGGTGATCTGTAATGGCCAATTGGAGGGCAGACTAAAGGAGGGAATCTCTTCTATTAGAAAGAGATTTGATTTAGACCAATTTACTTTAAATCCTGAGTATCGTCCAAACTGTTGTATTAGGACAAGGACTTGTGTTTCAGTAATCTGGGGGTCCGAAAGATACAATAACATGTCATCAGCATAAAGCAAAACTTGTTCTTTCAGGGTGCCAACTGGGATTCCCTTAACCAAAGGGGAAGTCTGTAAGATTTCCCCAATGGCGCTATGGCCAGGGTAAATAGCAGGGGTGAAAGAATGCACCCCTGCCTAGTGCCCCAGCATATTGGAAAATAATCAGACCATTAACCCTAATACGGGCTTGTGGTTGGGTGTATAATATATGTATCCACTTAAGAAAAACCTCCCTGAAGCCGTACCTTTGGAGAACATGAAATAGGTAGGGTCCTTCTATAGAGTCAAACGCCTTATCCATATTAAGAGATTTGGAGATTGATAAACAGTCTCAGGAAGTGAAGGACTGCACTTTGCTACCATTAACAATGCACAATTTGGCTGAATAAAGCATACTGTAGGCCACATTTTTATCATGCAGCCATTTCTTAACAGTATATACAGTCCAATGTTTCTGAGTGCCAGCAGAAAAATCTGGAAAAATAGAAAAATTGTTCCCACCATTATATGTCAGGGCACCCAGAGTACAGGCTGCCCATGAAATCTGTTCTTTGTCCCTGAAGTGTAGAAACTTGATGAGAAGAGGTCTTGGTGGTGCCCCAGAAAGCAATGGGTGTAGTGGTACCCTTTCAATGGTGAAGACAGCATAAAAATGACCTTCTGGCAGATTTAAACAAATTCCCCATAAAGCATTCAGGATCTTTGCCTTCTGACCCCTCTGGAAAACAATAAAGTGCAAGTTGTTGCAGAGTAGTCTGTCTTCAAGATTATTTAATTTAGCAGAGTGATCAGTAGTAGACAGTTTTATGTCTGCATGTTACATAGTTACATAGATACATAGTTAGTAAAGTTGAATAAATATACCAGTCCATCCAGTTCAACTTGAGTGAGTGTGGGTGCGTGTCTACAATTGTCCCTATCCCCCTCATTGTGTCTCATTAGGATGCTCATGTATTATATTATTATTTTTATAAAAGGTACCCATATAGAGCCGTCAAAAAAAGAATGCGTTTTTTTCAAAATTGACGCTCTTTTTGTGGGAAAAAAAGGACGTCAATTTTGTTTGGGAGCCACGTCGCACGACCGCGCAATTGTCAGTTAAAGCGACACAGTGACAAATCGCAAAAAGGGGCATGGTCCTTTGGCTGCAAATTGGTCCGGTCTGAAAGTGGTTAAAGGCTTCCAAAAACACCTTCATTTCAATCTGAACTTTCCCAAAATTTTGAATTTTCCTCAAAACTATTACCTCTTTTTATATATATTTTTTTTAATCCTATACAGCTATCCAGATGGTGTTTTCTGTTTTTATATTTAGTTATATTCTTTTATTTATTTCACTTCTCTATGCTGTTGGCTCTCTACAGATCTTTCTGCTCATTTATCCAAATGTAATATTATTAAATGTAATCCTTTTTCTCTCTATATATATTAAATGTTTCTAATTGTAATCTTTCTTATCCCACATTGTATTTCTATAATTCTTTCTCCTCATTTTCCATTCTCCTAGTTATCCTTTCTGCAAAAAATTGGAAATCCTCTAACTCTTGAAATGGGACCCGCTATTAGCATTACTTAAAATAAAAGTGGCTACTAAACACCCTTGAGGAGGAAGAGGAAGAAAAATCCTGCATTTTTATTCCATTAGAAGTGGACGCAATGTTCCTTTTGGGGAGGAGGAGGAGAAGGGGCATTTTAGCAGTCTCACAATACATGTCTGCTATGCTTCCTTGAGGAGGAAGAGGAGGGGAAAGGGTCAGAAGCTTTTTCACCAGATTTGCAGCACAAAGTCATTGTCCAAATGTATTTTGCAAATACATAAACATACTGCATGTAAAGAAATAAATACATCAGCCACAAACTCAACATACAGTCTGACTTGTCTCATTTAGATGTTGCTCCCTTCAAGCTCTGTGGTGCAGCACCATCTGTTTTCTTATTCATCTTGCAAATCTACTGTGCAAACTGCTGTTACCTTTACCATGGCTAATACACTGATATGCTGGATGTAGAGGCTGCAGACCACAAAGGTGCTGTTGATAAAAAGGTTAAACTGAGCACTACACTCCTATCAGTTTCATTGATCCTAGTAATTTAAGGACTATATAATGCACCCCACTGTATGTTATAGAAAAAAAGAGATGGGTGGTGTTCTGCAGTCCTGATGCCACTACACGCCTTTGTCTCAGTCTACACGTTCAAAGCTATGACCATGCATTTTCTACTGCAAACATAAATGCAAGATCTGGAGTTTTACTGGAAATATCCCCAGGGCTCTTCAGCTTTTTAATAGTCCTTTGCCTCATTTAATTAGGTGAATCTGTCAAGTAAAATATTAAGCGGCCTATTTATAACAAATTTGCTGGACGAATGTCACAAGCATTTGCCCAGCCCTAATGAATTCTGACTGCATTTAACTTAATACTGTATGTTGATTACCTATGGCTGTCAACTCCATCTAGTGGCCATATTTTTCCTAAAATATCAGATCGCTCAGGGCACACCAAGAACCGGGATCTGTGTGTGTAAACACACAGTTTCCGGTTCTCTGAGGGGAGAACAGACTGATTGTCTGTTCATACAGAGTATGAACAGCGATCTGTCATCTAGCGCGTGCAAATAGTACCAATGTGAACCTAGGCTTAGTGAAACAATTTTTTAAAAGGATTGAAAAGAAGACCATTCAATTTCTACCGCACAGCTCAATATATTTTGGGAATAATTTGGGCTACAGGATGGGAGGGGGATTGGAAATGTGTCTGTTTTGGTACATTCTGTTTTTACCTTTTATTAAACTTTTAAAACAATGCGCTATAGTCTATCAAACTGTTGTGCCACTGGACAATATGTATGATTTTGAAACTTAAATTAGTTTTTCTCCAAGTACAATTCTTTAGAGCTTTTAGACCACTGGTTTATACCTGGTACTGCAGTTTAAAAAAATATGGTGTTGCACCCAAAACTATCTAAAAAGCAACTTTTTTTCTAGTTAAAATTAATCAAATTGGTTGGCTGTTGCTGCTGCTATAATGATGCAAGAAAGCAGTGTTGCTATGTTGTAATTGAAAGGATTAATGTCTTTCCAATGTCAATTATTTCCCCAGGAAAAGGCCCAGCTTCACATTCCCTTTGTAGTAGGTTGTTTGAGTATATATATGGTAAGGAGATACCTAATTTTCAATTCTGTATATGCATTTAGCAATACATTTTTACTCTTACTCTTGAGCAGAACTTTCTTTCTATAACCATGTTCCAGGGAACATCTCCATTCTTCCAATTGGGGAGAATTGTTGGGAAGAAGGCAGCTTGTTTTTGGCATGCAGAAAGATAAGATCCTTATATCACTTTGGTTTAGGAATACAGATTTTTCCCCTCTTGGAAGAGGTAGACACCACCTTCAAGAAAAGATGGGAAAATAATCTACAACAATGTACCAAAACTATGATGAAACTTTTGAGTGGAGAATATCATAAACGCATTATTGCGATGGATAAGGATATCAACCTTATCTATACAAAATGTCAATCCTTTAAGGAACATGAGGATAGAATCAAGTGCCACCTTAAACAGGTCAACACGAGACACTAGCAGTCAAAGAAAAACGTTTTGGAGAGACAAAAAGACCTTTCAGGAGGGGAAAGCATATAGATGGCACCAAGGAAATAGATCCCAACGCCAGAATACTAAGGGGCTGGGACATGCTTCTAGGGGTCTAGGGTCTAGGGTCCAACTCCTCACTTAATTTGTCTGTTTCCTCTTCCTCACAGAATCGACAGTGGAACAGAAGACCATACAAAACTAAACGATCACTCTCAGGCGATGACTCGTCACTAAACAAAAAATGTCCAATATAATCCACTCCTACGCAATGCCCTTCTATCCTTTCCTACCTTGGAGCTGTGGGTAAAGGTAATTTGCGAGGTGTGAATAAAATTCACCCACCTGGGCCTTCTGGTGATGGTCTATCCACATCCTCACATATGGGGGGCCCCTTACACAAGGTATTTCTTCTACACCACTTACTTCTGACTAGGGATGAGCTTCGAGTTCGAGTCAAACTCATGTTCGACTCGAACATTGCCTGTTCGCCTGTTCACCGAACAGCGAACAATTTGGGGTGTTCGTGGCAAATTTGAAAAGCCGCAAACACCGTGTAAAAGTCCATGGGAGAAATTTAAAGTGCTAATTTTAAAGGCTTATATGCAAGTTATTGTCATAAAAGTGTTTGGGGACCTGGGTTCTGCCCCAGGGGACATGTTTCAATGCAAAAAAAAGGATTTAAAAACTGAAGTTTTTTCGGGAGCAGTGATTTTAATAATGCTTAAAGTGAAACAATAAAAGTGTAATATTCCTTTAAATTTCGTACCTGGGGGGTGTGCATAGTATGCCTGTAAAAGGGCGCATGTTTCCCGTGCTTAGAACTTTCCCTGCACAAAGTGTAATTTCTTTTGCAGGAAAAAAAGCATTTAAAAGCACTCGCGGCTATAATGAATTGTCGGCTCCCGTAATACAGAGAACAGTCATTGAAAGTCATTGATAAAAACAAAAACAAAAAATATGCATGGAGTTTCCTCCAAATTCAATTACTAGGCCCTTCAGGTCTGGTATGGATATTAAGGGGAACCCCGGGTCAAATAAAAAAAAAATGACGTGGGGTTCCCTCTAAATATCCATACCAGACCCTTTATCCGAGCATGCAACCTGGCAGACTGCAGGAAAAGAGGGGGGACGAGAGAGAGCCCCCCCCCTCCTGAACTGTACCAGGCCACATGCCCTCAACATTGGGAGGGTTCTTCTCAAAGCACCATGTTCCCATGTTGATGGGGACAAGGGCCTAATCCCCACAACCCTGGCCGGTGGTTGTGGGGGTCTGCGGGCGGGGGGCTTATCAGAATCTGGAAGCCCCTTTTATCAAGGGGACCCCCAGATCCCACCCCCCCGTTTGAAATGGTAAGGGGGTACAAAAGTACCCCTACCATTTCACAAAGAAAGTGTAAATAATTGTTAAAAAACACACTGACATCGTTGGGAAAAGTCCTTTATTAAAAATAAAAAAAGATTCCAGCATTGGTAATCCACTCTTGCTATCCAGCGATGGGTGATCTCTTCTCCGGGGTCCAGCGATGGCTGATCTCTTCCGATGACGTCCAGCACAGCGCATCCTGTCTCCATGGAGACACTGCAGGAATCCCAGGTCTTAGCTGAGGAGGACGGGGGGCGGGGTCGCCCGTACGTCACTGGGGTAGCCAGGTGACGGGTGGCCCGCTCCTCCTCAGCTAAGACCTGGGATTCCCGCAGTGTCTCCGTGGAGAAACCCAGGGGAAACCCAGACTTCCCCAGTGATGTACGGGTGACCCCACCCCCTTTGACGCAAGGAAAAAGCCGGGCTTCCCCAGTGATGTATGGGTGACCCCGCCCCCTCTGACATAACGCAGGTTTCCATTACATCAGAGGGCGGTGGGGGTCATCCGTATGTCACTGGGGAAGCCCGGCTTCCACCTTGCGTCAGAGAGGGCAGGGTCAGGTGACGGGTGGCCCGGTCCTCCTCAGTTAAGACCTGGGATTCCCGCAGTGTCTCCATGGAGACAGGATGCACTGCGCTGGACGTCATCGGAAGAGATCAGCCATCGATGGACCCCGGAGAAGGGATGACCTATCGCTGGATAGCAAGAGTGGATTACTACCGCTGGAATCTTTTTTTCATTTTTTTTATTTTTAATAAAGGACTTTTCCCAACGGTGTCTGTGTGTTTTTAAAAAATGTTTTACACTTTCTTTGTGAAACGGGGGGGGGGGCGGGATCTGGGGGTCACCTTGTTAAAGGGGGCTTCCAGATTCTGATAAGCCCCCCGCCCGCAGACCCCCACAACCACCGGCCAGGGTTGTGGGGATGAGGCCCTTGTCCCCATCAACCTGGGGACATGGTGCTTTGAGGGGTCACAGACCTCCAAAGCATCCTCCCAATGTTCAGGGCATGTGGCCTGGTACGGTTCAGGAGGGGGGGCGCTCTCTCGTCCCCCCTCTTTTCCTGCGGCCTGCCAGGTTGCGTGCTTGGATAAAGGGTCTGGTATGGATTTTTGGGTGGAACTCCACGCCATTTTTTTTTTATTTGGCGTGGAGTTCCCCTTAAAATCCATACCAGACCTGAAGGGCCTGGTAATTGAATTTGGGGGGAACCCCACGCATATATATATTTTTTTTAAAAGCGACTTTTAATGACTGTTCTCTGTATTACGGGAGTGGACAATTCATTATAGCCGCGAGTGCTTTTAAATGCTTTTTTCCTGCAAAAATTACACTTTGTGCAGGGACAGTTCTAAGCATGTTAAACATGCGCCCCTTTACAGGCATACTATAGACAACCCCCAGGTATGAAATTTAAAGGAATATTACACTTTTATTGTTTCACTTTAAGCATAATTACAATCACTGCTCCTGAAAAAACTGATGTTTTTAAAAGTTTTTTTTTTGCATTGATACATGTCGTCTGGGGCAGGACCCAGGTCCCCAAACACTTTTTATGACAATAAATTGCATATAAGCCTTTAAAATTAGCACTTTTGATTTTGAACGTTCGAGTCCCATAGACTTTAATAGGGTTCTAAAGTTCACACGAACTTTAGGTCTGTTCGCAGTTTGGCTCATCCCTACTTCTGACAAAGATTTTTTAGTACTCAGTTTAGATGACACACACAACACATAGAAGAACACAAATCTTCACATTTAGCACATGATCTCACCAATGCACTTAACCACTTCAGCCCCGGACCATTTGGCAGCCAAAGGACCAGAGGTCTTTTTTCAATTTCGCACTGCACTGCTTTAACTGGTAATTGCGCGGTCATGCAATGTTGTAACCAAACGAAATTTGCGTCCTTTTCTTCCCACAAATAGAGCTTTCTTTTGATGGTATTTGATTGCCTCTGTGATTTTTATTTTTTGCGCTATAAACGGAAAAAGACCGCAAATTTTGAAAAAAAAAGATATTTTCTACTTTTTGTTATAAGAAAAATCCAATAAACTCAATTTTAGTCAAACATTTGGGCCAAAATGTATTCAGCCACATGTCATTAGTAAAAAAAATGCCAATAAGCGTATATTTATTGGTTTGCGCAAAAGTTATAGCGTCTACAAACTAGAGTACATTTTCTGGAATTTACACCGCTTTTAATTTATGACTGCCTATCTCATTTCTTGAGGTGCTAAAATGGCAGGGAAGTACAAAACCCCCCCAAATGACCCCATTTTGGAAAGTAGACACCCCAAGCTATTTGCTGAGAGGCATGTTGAGCCCATTGAATATTTTTTTTTTTAGTCCCAAGGGATTGAATAAAGACAAAAAAAAAAAAAAATATTTTTTTTTCATAAAGTTGTCACTAAATGATATATTGCTCACACATGCCATGGTTATATGTGGAGATGCACCCCAAAATACATTTTGGTGCTTCTCCCGAGTATGGGGATACCACATGTGTGGGACTTTTTGGGAGCCTAGCCGCGTACGGGGCCCCGAAACCCAATCAACGCCTTCAGGGTTTCTAAGGGTGCAAATTTTTGATTTCACTCCGCACTACCTATCACAGTTTTGAAGGCCATAAAATGCTAAAATAGCACAAAACCCCCCAAATGACCCCATTTTGGAAAGTAGACACCCCAAGCTATTTGCTGAGAGGCATGTTGAGTACATGGAATATTTTATATTTTGCCACAAGTTGAGGGAATATTACAAACTTTTTTTTTTTTTTGCCCAAAGTTGTCACTAAATGATATATTGCCCACACATGCCATGGGCATATGTGGAATTACACCCCAAAATACATTCTGCTGCTTCTCCTGAGTACGGGGATACCACATGTGTGGGACTTTTTGGGAGCCTATCCGCATACGGACCCCGAAAACCAAGCACCGCTTTCAGGATTTCTAAGGGCATAAATTTTTGATTTCACTCCTCACTACCTATCACTACCTATCACAGTTTTGAAGACCATAAAATGCCAAGATGGCACAAAACCCCCCCAAATGACCCCATTTTGGAAAGTAGACACCCCAAGCTATTTGCTGAGAGGCATGTTGAGCCCGTTGAATATTTTTTTTTTAGTCCCAAGTGATTGAATAAAGACAAAAAAAATAAATAAAAAAAATTTATTCAAAAAGTTGTCACTAAATGATATATTGCTCACACATGCCATAGTTATATGTGGAATTGCACCCCAAAATACATTTTGCTGCTTCTCCTGAGTATGGGGATACCACATGTGTGGGACTTTTTGGGAGCCTAGCCGCGTACGGGGCCCCGAAACCCAAGCACCGCCTTCAGGATTTCTAAGGGTGCAAATTTTTGATTTCACTCCTCACTACCTATCACAGTTTCGAAGGCCATAAAATGCCAAAATAGCACAAAACCCCCCCAAATGACCCCATTTTGGAAAGTAGACACCCCAAGCTATTTGTTGAGAGGCATGGTGAGTATTTTACAGCTCTCATGTGTTTTTGAAAATGAAGAAAGTAAAGAAAAAAAAAAAAAAATTTTTTTTCTTTTTTCAATTTTCAAAACATTGTGACAAAAAGCGAGATCTGCAAAATACTCACCATACCTCTCAGCAAATAGCTTGGGGTGTCTACTTTCCAAAATGCCATCTGGGCATTCCATGGCCTCCGAAACTGTGATTGGCAGTGAGGAGTGAAATAAAAAAATTACACCCTTAGAAAGCCTGAAAGCGGTGCTTGGATTTTGGGGTCCCGTACGCGGCTAGGCTCCCAAAAAGTCCCACACATGTGGTATCCCCGTACTCAGGAGAAGCAACAGAATGTATTTTGGGGTGTATCTCCACATATGCCCATGGCATGTTTGAGCAATATATCATTTAGTGACAAGTTTTTGTAAAAAAAAATATAATTTTTTTTTTTTTCATTATTCAATCTCTTGGGACCAAAAAAAAAATATTTTAATGGGCTCAACATTGCTCTCAGCAAATAGCTTGGGGTGTCTACTTTCCAAAATGGGGTCATTTGGGGGGGTTTGAACTGTCCTGGCATTTTATGCACAACATTTAGAAGCCTATGTCACACGTCACCCACTCTTCTAACCACTTGAAGATAAAGCCCTTTCTGACACTTTTTGTTTACATGAAAACATATTTTTTTTTTGCAAGAAAATTACGTTGAACCCCCAAACACTATATATATTGTTAAAGCAAAGGCCCTACAGATTAAAATGGTGGGTGTTGCATTTTTTTTTTCCACACAGTATTTGCGCAGCGATTTTTCAAACGCATTTTTTGTGGAAAAAATACACTTTTTTTTATTTTAATGCACTTAAACACACTATATTGCTCAAATTTTTGATGAAATAAAAAATATGATCTTAGGCCGAGTACATGGATACCAAACACGACATGCTTTAAAATTGCGCACAAACACGCAGTGGCGACAAACTACATACATTTTTAAAAGCCTTTAAAAGCCTTTACAGTAGGGATGAGCCGAACACCCCCGGGTTCGGTTCGCACCAGAACCTTCGAACCGACCGAAAGTTCGCACGAATTTTCGAACCCTATACGTTATAATGGACGCGAA
The DNA here is from genome assembly GCA_028564925.1 of Lithobates sylvaticus. NCBI lineage: Eukaryota > Metazoa > Chordata > Amphibia > Anura > Ranidae > Lithobates > Lithobates sylvaticus. Next base: position 136,240,273 of record CM053028.1, on the reverse strand, counting down.
CGTTCAAAATCAAAAGTGCTAATTACAACGGCCAATATGCATGTTAATGTCATAAAACAGGTTTGGGGACCCGGGTCCTGCCCCAGGGGACATATATCAATGCAAAAAGAACTTTTAAAAACTAACGTTTTTTCTGGAGCAGTCATTTTAATGATGCATAAAGTGAAAAAAAAAAAGTGAAATTTTCCTTTAAATATGGTACCTGGGGGGTGTCTAAAGTATGCCTGTGAAGTGGCATGTGTTTCCCGTGTTTAGAACTGTCCTTGCACAAAATGACATTTGTAAAGGAAAAAAAGAAGCCATTTAAAACCACTTGCGGCTTTAGGTTTGTTCTTAAGTAGAATCTGAACAGGTACATTATGAAGTGTAGCTCCATCCCAAAAAAATCTATTTTTAAGCTTTTTGGAGAACATAGGGAGGGGTTATCACCCCTGTAACATTTGCTGTCTTTGCACATCTGTTCAGAACATGTCACCTCACTTTCCGTCCCAATGACAAATGTTTTTGGAAAAAGTGGGGTTTTAATTGAAACAAGGATTGGTGATAAAGTATCAGTAGAGAGGAGATACCTTTTTCCCAAATTAAATCTAACAGGATAGAATTTCCCTTCCTAGGGGTAGATTTCCTCTCACTTCCTGTTTTCTCTTTCCATTTGCAAGTAGGAGTCGTTTGTAAGTTGGATGTTTGAAAGTAGGGCCCTGGCGTATATACTCTGCAGAAATTTGCCCTATTAGATGTTGGTGTAGCCACAAGACTGGTGGGCACAGGAATGGGCCCTGCTATGAGTTAATAGATCAAGATTTGTAATTGCATGCACCTGTTGAACAGGGCAGAAAAATTGGGGGTGGTGGTGGTGGTGGACGGTGTTGCCACAAGACTGTAAGCTCTCACAGTTACTCTTGGTGGGCGCAGGAATGGGCCCTGCTGTGAGTTATTAGATCAAGATTTGTAATTGCAAGCACCTGATGAACAGGGCAGAAAAATTGGGCCTTTGGCGGTGGTGGTGGACGGTGTTGCCACAAGACTGTAGGCCCTCATAGTTACTCTTGGTGGGCGCAGGAATGGGCCCTGCTGTGAGTTATTAGATCAAGATTTGTAATTGCAAGCACCTGATGAACAGGGCAGAAAAAATGGGCCTTTGGCGGTGGTGGTGGACGGTGTTGCCACAAGACTGCAGGCCCTCATAGTTACTCTTGGTGGGCGCAGGAATGGGCCCTGCTGTGAACTATTAGATCAAGATTTGTAATTACCCGCCCCTGTTAAACAGGGGCTGAAAAATTGTGCCTTAGGCACTGGTGCTGGTGCCCACAACACTGCAACCCCTCACAGATACTGTACTTGGAGCACAGCAGTCACACGTGTTGCGAAGCATTTTTTTAAAAAATTGTAAGTACCCGCCCCTGTTAAACAGGGGCTGAAAAATTGTGCCTTAGGCACTGGTGCTGGTGCCACAACACTGCAACCCCTCACAGATACTGTACTTGGAGCACAGCAGTCACACGTGTTGCGAAGCATTTTTTTAAAAAATTGTAAGTACACGCCCCTGTTAAACAGGGGCTGAAAAATTGTGCCTTAGGCACTGGTGCTGGTGCCACAACACTGCAACCCCTCACAGATACTGTACTTGGAGCACAGCAGTCACACGTGTTGCGAAGCATTTTTTTAAAAAATTGTAAGTACCCGCCCCTGTTAAACAGGGGCTGAAAAATTGTGCCTTAGGCACTGGTGCTGGTGCCACAACACTGCAACCCCTCACAGATACTGTACTTGGAGCACAGCAGTCACACGTGTTGCAAAGCATTTTTAAAAAAATTGTAAGTACACGCCCCTGTTAAACAGGGGCTGAAAAATTGTGCCTTAGGCACTGGTGCTGGTGCCACAACACTGCAACCCCTCACAGATACTGTACTTGGAGCACAGCAGGCACACGTGTTGCGAAGCATTTTTTTTAAAAAATTGTAAGTACACGCCCCTGTTAAACAGGGGCTGAAAAATTGTGCCTTAGGCACTGGTGCTGGTGCCACAACACTGCAACCCCTCACAGATACTGTACTTGGAGCACAGCAGTCACATGTGTTGCGAAGCATTTTTTTAAAAAATTGTAAGTACCCGCCCCTGTTAAACAGGGGCTGAAAAATTGTGCCTTAGGCACTGGTGCTGGTGCCACAACACTGCAACCCCTCACAGATACTGTACTTGGAGCACAGCAGTCACACGTGTTGCGAAGCATTTTTTAAAAAAATTGTAAGTACACGCCCCTGTTAAACAGGGGCTGAAAAATTGTGCCTTAGGCACTGGTGCTGGTGCCACAACACTGCAACCCCTCACAGATACTGTACTTGGAGCACAGCAGTCACATGTGTTGCGAAGCATTTTTTTAAAAAAATTGTAAGTACCCGCCCCTGTTAAACAGGGGCTGAAAAATTGTGCCTTAGGCACTGGTGCTGGTGCCACAACACTGCAACCCCTCACAGATACTGTACTTGGAGCACAGCAGTCACACGTGTTGCGAAGCATTTTTTTATAAAAATTGTATGTACACGCCCCTGTTAAACAGGGGCTGAAAAATTGTGCCTTAGGCACTGGTGTGGTGGCATGGATCATTGAGGAGGAGGAAGAGGATAGTCAGTGAACATAAGAGGACAGTCACTCAGCATCAGCATAGGCAGTCTTGAAGGGATGTGACATTAAAAATGATTCGGTTATATCCGCCTCAGGTGCCTGGTAGCTGGTGGTGATCCAAGACTGATTCATTTTGATGAAGGTCAGTCGATCAACCGAGGCGGTGGACAGGCGCACCCTATGATCAGTCACAAATCCTCCAGCAGCACTGAATGTGCGTTCGGAAAGAACGCTGGAGGCAGGACAGGCCAGTAGCTCAATTGCATACTGTGCAAGCTCTGGCCAGTGATCCATCCTCAGGACCCAGTAAGCCAGAGGATTTTCGGTGGGAAAGGTGTCCAAGTCTGACCTTGCCCCAAGGTATTCCTGCACCATGTATATCAGACGCTGGCGATGGTTGCTGGAACCGATCATACCTTGGGGCTGCGGACTAAAAAATTGTCTGAACGCATCGGTCAGACGTCCACCTTCCCCACCGCTCCTTCTGCCACTGACCGAAGCCTCAGCAACTCGTCGCCCAGGACCAGGAGTTTGTAGCCTCCCAGTTTCTGGGAACGCGTTGCACAGACCTTTCTGCAAGGCCTCCCTGAGATGTCTCATCCTCTGCTCCCTCTGCGACGGCAAGATAAGGTCCGCAACCTTACCCTTGTACCGCGGATCAAGGAGAGTGGCCAGCCAGTAATGGTCCCTCTCCTTGATCCGAAGAACACGAGGATCCTTCCGCAGGCTTTGCAGGATCAGGGAGGCCATGCAGCGTAGGTTAGCTGAGGCATTCGGTCCGGAGTCTTCTGGGTCACTGAGGATGACATGATCGCCAGCCACCTCCTCCCAGCCATGTACAAGTCCACTGGTTTGTTGGGACTGTACATCATCCCTAAAAGACTGCTGCTGCTGATGCTGAGTGCCAGGCTCCACCTCCATGCTCACACAATCCTCCTCCTCCTCCTCCTCCTCATCCTCTTCCTGTGTGATGGGTGGGACAGAAGGAACACTGTCCGGATAAAGGGGGCCTTGAGAGGCAAGGAAGTCCTCCTCTTCCTGCCTCTGTTCTGCCTCAAGTGCCCTGTCCATTATCCCACGCAGCGTATGCTCCAACAGGTATACAAGAGGGACAGTGTCACTGATGCATGCACTGTCACTGCTCACCATCCTCGTGGCCTCCTCAAATGGTGAGAGGACAGTGCATGCATCCCTGATCATGCTCCACTGACGTGGGGAAAAAAAACCAAGCTCCCCTGACCCTGTCCTGGTGCCGTAGTCGCAAAGGTACTCATTGATGGCCCTCTGCTGCGTGTGCAGTCGCTGCAGCATGGCCAACGTTGAGTTCCACCTGGTGGGCATGTCACATATTAGGCGGTTCTTGGGCAGGTTCAGCTCCTTTTGCAGCTCAGTCAGCCGAGCACTGGCATTATAAGATCGGCGGAAATGCACACAGACTTTCCTGGCCTGCCTCAGGACATCCTGTAAGCCTGGGAACCTGCCCAAGAACCGCTGCACCACCAGGTTGAGGACGTGAGCCATGCAGGGCACATGGGTGAGCTGCCCCTGTCGCAGGGCGGAGAGGAGGTTGGTGCCATTGTCAGAAACGACCATTCCTGGCTTAAGCTGACGTGGCGTCAACCACCTCTCGGCCTGCCCCTGCAGAGCTGCCAGAACCTCTGGCCCAGTGTGGCTCCTGTCCCCCAAACACACCAGCGCAAGCACGGCATGGCATCTTTTTGCCTGCGTACTTGCGTAGCCCCTTGTACGCCTACGGAGCACCGCTGGTTCCAAGGACAGAGCACTGGAGGAAGAAGAAGAGGAGGGGGTGGAGGAGAGAGGTGTGTCACAACCAGTAGCAGTAGTAGCGTTTTGGAGGCGTGGTGGCGGAACAACCTCCAACACTACTGCACCTTGTCCTGCATCCCTCCCAGCTGCCAATAGAGTGACCCAATGGGCCGTGAAAGAAAGGTACCGTCCCTGTCCATGCCTGCTGGACCATGAGTCAGCGGTAATATGCACCTTACCGCTGACCACCCTGTCCAGCGAGGCATGGACATTGCCCTCCACATGCCGGTAGAGAGACGGAATCGCCTTCCGTGAGAAAAAGTGGCGTTTGGGAACCTGCCACTGAGGAACCGCACATTGAACAAACTCACGGAAGGGGGCCGAGTCTACCAACTGAAAAGGCAGCAGTTGAAGTGCTAGCAATTTAGCCAGGCTAGCATTCAACCGCTGGGCATGTGGATGGCTGGGAGTGTACTTCTTTCTACGGTCCAGCAGCTGGGGCAGGGAAATTCGCCTGCTGCAATCGGACGTCGGTGTACTGCAAGTACTTGGTTGTGACACACCTAATTCTACACCTTCAGTCCTCTCAGAGCAGCTTTCAGAGAGGACTGAAGGTGTAGTGGGGATGGAGATCCCAGCTGAGGAGGAGCAAGGAGAGGTCCGCTTAGTTCTTTGGTGTGGGTCTTTTATGTGTGCCTGCCAACGAGCTGCATGGCAGGTCGCCATATGTCTGGTCATGCTTGTGGTGCCCAAGCGGCTGATGTTTTGGCCACGCGAGATACGCTTGAGACAAATATTGCAAATAGCAGTGGTGCGATCTGCTGCACTCGTCTCAAAAAAGGCCCACACCAAAGAACTTTTCTGATAACGTGCAGAGGCAGCGCCCTGCACAGGCGGAGCTCTGCGGTGTTGTACAGTTGCTGTGCTGGCCTCTACCTGGCCTCCAGGGGGCATCCTGCCTCGTTGGACATGTGACGCCGCATCCTCCTCCTCCTCCTCGTCCTCCTCCTCATCCTCTCTCCCTTCAGGCACCCACATGGAGTCAGTGACCTCATCATCCCCTCCCTCTTCACCACTAGAGCAAACCTGGCAGTAAGCTGCAGCTGGTGGAACAGTACTGCCAGATTCCTCAAGCTGGGTATCATCATCCGAGCCTTCGAATCGTTGGGCATCCTCCTGGAGCATGTACCCAACACTGTGCTCAAAGAGTTCGGGGGACTCCTCAGGAGGACATGGTGGGTCTAGGGAAGGGGTGGCTGATGATGCTCTGTCAGTACCCTGAGCCTGGGTGAGAGAGGATGAGGAGGATGAGGAGGGCTTGGTCATCCATTCTACCAAGCCTTCAGCATGATGCGGCTCCACATGTCCAGCTGCCGAAAACAAAGACGCGCGTGTCCCATGGCCACGTGCTGATGACGATGCACGACTACGTCCACGTCCACGGCCACGTCCACTAGAAACAGAGCCTGCCTGCCCTGTGTTCTTGGCTCTGCACGCTCTGCCTCCCCTTGGCGGTCTTCCAGCCATTGTAGTCGGTAGTCCTGTGGGTGCTGCTGAGAAGAATATATAGGAGCTCTGTGTGATGCCACTAACACACTAGAAGTCCTATGGGTGCTTCTGCAAAGAAAATAGAGGAGCTCTGTGTGATGCCACTAACACACTAGAAGTCCTGTGGGTGCTGCTGAGAAGAAAATATAGGAGCTCTGTGTGATGCCACTAACACACTAGAAGTCCTGTGGGTGCTTCTGCAAAGAAAATAGAGGAGCTCTGTGTGATGCCACTAACACACTAGAAGTCCTGTGGGTGCTTCTGCAAAGAAAATAGAGGAGCTCTGTGTGATGCCACTAACACACTAGAAGTCCTGTGGGTGCTGCTGAGAAGAAAATATAGGAGCTCTGCGTGATGCCACTAACACACTAGAAGTCCTATGGGTGCTTCTGCAAAGAAAATAGAGGAGCTCTGTGTGATGCCACTAACACACTAGAAGTCCTGTGGGTGCTTCTGCAAAGAAAATAGAGGAGCTCTGTGTGATGCCACTAACACACTAGAAGTCCTGTGGGTGCTTCTGCAAAGAAAATAGAGGAGCTCTGTGTGATGCCACTAACACACTAGAAGTCCTGTGGGTGCTGCTGAGAAGAAAATATAGGAGCTCTGTGTGATGCCACTAACACACTAGAAGTCCTATGGGTGCTTCTGCAAAGAAAATAGAGGAGCTCTGTGTGATGCCACTAACACACTAGAAGTCCTGTGGGTGCTTCTGCAAAGAAAATAGAGGAGCTCTGTGTGATGCCACTAACACACTAGAAGTCCTGTGGGTGCTGCTGAGAAGAAAATATAGGAGCTCTGCGTGATGCCACTAACACACTAGAAGTCCTATGGGTGCTTCTGCAAAGAAAATAGAGGAGCTCTGTGTGATGCCACTAACACACTAGAAGTCCTGTGGGTGCTTCTGCAAAGAAAATAGAGGAGCTCTGTGTGATGCCACTAACACACTAGAAGTCCTGTGGGTGCTGCTGAGAAGAAAATATAGGAGCTCTGCGTGATGCCACTAACACACTAGAAGTCCTATGGGTGCTTCTGCAAAGAAAATAGAGGAGCTCTGTGTGATGCCACTAACACACTAGAAGTCCTGTGGGTGCTTCTGCAAAGAAAATAGAGGAGCTCTGTGTGATGCCACTAACACACTAGAAGTCCTGTGGGTGCTTCTGCAAAGAAAATAGAGGAGCTCTGTGTGATGCCACTAACACACTAGAAGTCCTGTGGGTGCTTCTGCAAAGAAAATAGAGGAGCTCTGTGTGATGCCACTAACACACTAGAAGTCCTGTGGGTGCTGCTGAGAAGAAAATATAGGAGCTCTGTGTGATGCCACTAACACACTAGAAGTCCTATGGGTGCTTCTGCAAATAAAATAGAGGAGCTCTGTGTGATGCCACTAACACACTAGAAGTCCTGTGGGCGCTTCTGCAAAGAAAATAGAGGAGCTCTGTGTGATGGGACTAACACACTTCAAGTCCTATAGGTGCTTCTGGGAACAAAATATATGATCTCTGTGTGATGGGACTAACACACTTCAAGTCCTATAGGTGCTTCTGGGAAGAAAATATAGGTCTGTGTGATGGGACTAACACACTTCAAGTCCTATGGGTGCTTCTGAGAAGAAAATGTAGGTCTGTGTGATGGGACTAACACACTTCAAGTCCTATAGGTGCTTCTGGGAAGAAAATGTAGGTCTGTGTGATGGGACTAACACACTTCAAGTCCTATAGGTGCTTCTGGGAACAAAATATATGATCTCTGTGTGATGGGACTAACACACTTCAAGTCCTATAGGTGCTTCTGGGAAGGAAATATAGGTCTGTGTGATGGGACTAACACACTTCAAGTCCTATAGGTGCTTCTGGGAACAAAATATATGATCTCTGTGTGATGGGACTAACACACTTCAAGTCCTATAGGTGCTTCTGGGAACAAAATATATGATCTCTGTGTGATGGGACTAACACACTTCAAGTCCTATAGGTGCTTCTGGGAACAAAATATATGATCTCTGTGTGATGGGACTAACACACTTCAAGTCCTATAGGTGCTTCTGGGAACAAAATATATGATCTCTGTGTGATGGGACTAACACACTTCAAGTCCTATAGGTGCTTCTGGGAACAAAATATATGATCTCTGTGTGATGGGACTAACACACTTCAAGTCCTATAGGTGCTTCTGGGAAGAAAATGTAGGTCTGTGTGATGGGACTAACACACTTCAAGTCCTATAGGTGCTTCTGGGAACAAAATATATGATCTCTGTGTGATGGGACTAACACACTTCAAGTCCTATAGGTGCTTCTTGGGAAGGAAATATAGGTCTGTGTGATGGGACTAACACACTTCAAGTCCTATAGGTGCTTCTGGGAACAAAATATATGATCTCTGTGTGATGGGACTAACACACTTCAAGTCCTATAGGTGCTTCTGGGAACAAAATATATGATCTCTGTGTGATGGGACTAACACACTTCAAGTCCTATAGGTGCTTCTGGGAACAAAATATATGATCTCTGTGTGATGGGACTAACACACTTCAAGTCCTATAGGTGCTTCTGGGAAGAAAATGTAGGTCTGTGTGATGGGACTAACACACTTCAAGTCCTATATGTGCTTCTGGGAACAAAATATATGATCTCTGTGTGATGGGACTAACACACTTCAAGTCCTATAGGTGCTTCTGGGAAGGAAATATAGGTCTGTGTGATGGGACTAACACACTTCAAGTCCTATAGGTGCTTCTGGGAACAAAATATATGATCTCTGTGTGATGGGACTAACACACTTCAAGTCCTATAGGTGCTTCTGGGAACACAATATATGATCTCTGTGTGATGGGACTAACACACTTCAAGTCCTATAGGTGCTTCTGGGAAGAAAATGTAGGTCTGTGTGATGGGACTAACACACTTCAAGTCCTATAGGTGCTTCTGGGAACAAAATATATGATCTCTGTGTGATGGGACTAACACACTTCAAGTCCTATAGGTGCTTCTGGGAAGGAAATATAGGTCTGTGTGATGGGACTAACACACTTCAAGTCCTATAGGTGCTTCTGGGAACAAAATATATGATCTCTGTGTGATGGGACTAACACACTTCAAGTCCTATAGGTGCTTCTGGGAAGAAAATGTAGGTCTGTGTGATGGGACTAACACACTTCAAGTCCTATAGGTGCTTCTGGGAACAACATATATGATCTCTGTGTGATGGGACTAACACACTTCAAGTCCTATAGGTGCTTCTGGGAAGGAAATATAGGTCTGTGTGATGGGACTAACACACTTCAAGTCCTATAGGTGCTTCTGGGAACAAAATATATGATCTCTGTGTGATGGGACTAACACACTTCAAGTCCTATAGGTGCTTCTGGGAAGAAAATGTAGGTCTGTGTGATGGGACTAACACACTTCAAGTCCTATAGGTGCTTCTGGGAACAAAATATATGATCTCTGTGTGATGGGACTAACACACTTCAAGTCCTATAGGTGCTTCTGGGAAGGAAATATAGGTCTGTGTGATGGGACTAACACACTTCAAGTCCTATAGGTGCTTCTGGGAACAAAATATATGATCTCTGTGTGATGGGACTAACACACTTCAAGTCCTATAGGTGCTTCTGGGAAGAAAATGTAGGTCTGTGTGATGGGACTAACACACTTCAAGTCCTATAGGTGCTTCTGGGAACAAAATATATGATCTCTGTGTGATGGGACTAACACACTTCAAGTCCTATAGGTGCTTCTGGGAAGGAAATATAGGTCTGTGTGATGGGACTAACACACTTCAAGTCCTATAGGTGCTTCTGGGAACAAAATATATGATCTCTGTGTGATGGGACTAACACACTTCAAGTCCTATAGGTGCTTCTGGGAAGAAAATGTAGGTCTGTGTGATGGGACTAACACACTTCAAGTCCTATATGTGCTTCTGGGAACAAAATATATGATCTCTGTGTGATGGGACTAACACACTTCAAGTCCTATAGGTGCTTCTGGGAAGGAAATATAGGTCTGTGTGATGGGACTAACACACTTCAAGTCCTATAGGTGCTTCTGGGAACAAAATATATGATCTCTGTGTGATGGGACTAACACACTTCAAGTCCTATAGGTGCTTCTGGGAAGAAAATGTAGGTCTGTGTGATGGGACTAACACACTTCAAGTCCTATAGGTGCTTCTGGGAACAAAATATATGATCTCTGTGTGATGGGACTAACACACTTCAAGTCCTATAGGTGCTTCTGGGAAGGAAATATAGGTCTGTGTGATGGGACTAACACACTTCAAGTCCTATAGGTGCTTCTGGGAACAAAATATATGATCTCTGTGTGATGGGACTAACACACTTCAAGTCCTATAGGTGCTTCTGGGAACAAAATATATGATCTCTGTGTGATGGGACTAACACACTTCAAGTCCTATAGGTGCTTCTGGGAAGAAAATGTAGGTCTGTGTGATGGGACTAACACACTTCAAGTCCTATAGGTGCTTCTGGGAACAAAATATATGATCTCTGTGTGATGGGACTAACACACTTCAAGTCCTATAGGTGCTTCTGGGAAGAAAATGTAGGTCTGTGTGATGGGACTAACACACTTCAAGTCCTATAGGTGCTTCTGGGAACAAAATATATGATCTCTGTGTGATGGGACTAACACACTTCAAGTCCTATAGGTGCTTCTGGGAAGGAAATATAGGTCTGTGTGATGGGACTAACACACTTCAAGTCCTATAGGTGCTTCTGGGAACAAAATATAGGAGCTCTGCCTGCCTGCCACGAACACACTACAAGTCCTATAGGTGCTTCTGGGAACAAAATATAGGAGCTCTGCCTGCCTGCCACGAACACACTACAAGTCCTATAGGTGCTTCTGGGAACAAAATATAGGAGCTCTGCCTGCCTGCCACGAACACACTACAAGTCCTATAGGTGCTTCTGGGAACAAAATATAGGAGCTCTGCCTGCCTGCCACGAACACACTACAAGTCCTATAGGTGCTTCTGGGAACAAAATATAGGAGCTCTGCCTGCCTGCCACGAACACACTACAAGTCCTATAGGTGCTTCTGGGAACAAAATATAGGAGCTCTGCCTGCCTGCCACGAACACACTACAAGTCCTATAGGTGCTTCTGGGAACAAAATATAGGAGCTCTGCCTGCCTGCCACGAGCACACTACAAGCCCCTCTTTCTAAATCAATCTAAATGAATGAATCTATCTAACTCGATCTCTCTAAATAAATCTCTCTAACTAACTAAATCCAGCAGAGTGTCACAGATCTAGCCTGCTCTATCTGCGCCGGAACAGCATGTGACCGGCGCAGACGGCGTGGCGGCCTTTTATAGGGGGGGGCGTGTACTACAGCCCCTGAGCTGTAATTGGCTACAGGCGTCCTTGGGCTCGCCGAGCGAGCGAACGCCCGGTGCTCGATGCGAACGTGGGTTCGCATCGAGCACCGGGCCCATCCCTACTTTACAGGTTACCACATTAGATTCACGGAGGAGGTCTACTGCTAAAATTACTGCCCTCGATCTGACCTTCGCGGTGATACCTCACATGCATGGTGCAATTGCTGTTTACATATGACGCCAGACCAACGCTTGTGTTCGCCTTTGCGCAAGAGAAGGGGGGGCAGGGGTGCTTTTTTTTTTTTTTTTTTAGTTTTTCTTTTTATTTAGCTTTTTTATTTTATTTTTAAACTGTTCCTTCCATTTTTTTTTTCTTAGTTGTAATTTTTATTTTTATCGCAGGGAATGTAAATATCCCCTATGATAGCAATAGGCAGTGACAGGTACTCTTTTTTTGAAAAAATTGGGGTCTATTAGACCCTAGATCTTTCCTCTGCCCTCAAAGCATCTGACCACACCAAGATCGGTGTGATAAAATGCTTTCCCAATTTCCCAATGGCGCGGTGGGTATGCCCACCATTAGAATACCTCCCTTCATCCACCCACTTCTAATGATGGGCATACATGCACCATTTATATATGCCGAAGCATGGGGGCATCCTCCCGCAAAAAAAGTTATGCCACGTACACATGGTCGGACTTTTTTCGACCGTATGTATGTGGCATTAGGAGCAAAATCGCTCCTCCGCCCTCTGCTGCCCCCATGCTTCGGCATATATGCTCTTTTTTTAACTGTGGTGGTGAAATCACCTCCTACAGCATTGGAGTCGCGGCTTTATGTATCATGGGAGCAAACGCTGTTGCTGTCAAGATAAATAAATCCACGCTGCAACTGAATGGCGTACCTGCTAAGCAAATAATGGTTAACATTAAAACAAAGTAACATTACAGTATAACAGTAAGACCTTACCATACCTGCAAAGCAAATAACAAAAAAAAAACATAGTAAAAAATAAAACATTTTGTTAACGCAACCGATGCCTAAAATATATATATGCCGAAGCATGGGGGCATCCTCCCGCAAAAAAGTTATGCCACGTACACATGGTCGGACTTTTTTCGACCGTATGTACGTGGCATTAGGAGCAAAATCGCTCCTCCGCCCTCTGCTGCCCCCATGCTTCGGCATATATGCTCTTTTTTTTAACTGTGGTGGTGAAATCACCTCCTACAGCGTTGGAGTCGCGGCTTTATGTATCGTGGGAGCAAACGCTGTTGCTGTCAAGATAAATAAATCCACGCTGCAACTGAATGGCGTACCTGCTAAGCAAATAATGGTTAACATTAAAACAAAGTAACATTAGAGTATAACAGTAAGACCTTACCATACCATACCTGCAAAGCAAATACCAAAAAAAAAACATAGTAAAAAATAAAACATTTTGTTAACGCAACCGGTGCCTAAAATATATATATGCCGAAGCATGGGGGCATCCTCCCGCAAAAAAGTTATGCCACGTACACATGGTCGGACTTTTTTCGACCGTATGTACGTGGCATTAGGAGCAAAATCGCTCCTCCGCCCTCTGCTGCCCCCATGCTTCGGCATATATGCTCTTTTTTTTAACTGTGGTGGTGAAATCACCTCCTACAGTGTTGGAGTCGCGGCTTTATGTATCGTGGGAGCAAACGCTGTTGCTGTCAAGATAAATAAATCCGCGCTGCAACTGAATGGCGCACCTGAAAACAAAAAAATGGTTAACAATAAAACATACCTGAAAAGCAAGCATGATAAAACATAATAAAACATTGCAGAATAGAATAGAGTAAAAAAGAGCAACAATAGAGAGAGAACAATAAAACGACAACTATTTTTGGTTTTTTATTTTATATTTTTTTTGGTTTTTTTTTTTTTTTTGTACTTTTTATTTTTTATTTTTATTTTTTACACTTTTTTTTTAAACTATAACTATAATTTTAACTGTAACGGTCGGGTCTCAAAATGCGATGGCATTCTTGAGACCCTGTAACTATAATTTTAACTGCAACGGTCGGGTCTCAAAATGCGATGGCATTCTTGAGACCCTGTGAAAGTGTATCCTAGCCTGTGAAATGCTGTACCCTACACTAAAACCTCACTAGTGAGTGGTAGCGTTCAAAGCATTCACCAACGCAGAGACCAGGATTGTCAGGACAGAGTGGACAATAATAACGGGTGTCACGCCTAAATCCGCGCTTGCTACAGACACGACATCTTCTTTGGGGGGCTCGTTGGGTAGGGGTACTCTGGAGGACATGAGGATAATGCCTCTCATGCAGCCGGCTTACTGCATTTGGTAGGGGATGTTGAGGTGTGGAACCGCCTGGATACAGGAGTTCCATGACAACCGCTCCCTGGAATTCAAGGAAGGGTAACGTCCCGCCTGAAGCTCCGTATAGCACATGAGCATTCAGCAAAGCCAATTGGAACAAATAAATAGACACTTTTTTGTACCAGCGTCTAGCCTTACGGACAACTAGGTACGGTGCCAACAACTGGTCGTTGAGGTCCACCCCCCCCATATTAAGGTTGTATTCGTGGACACAGAGGGGTTTCGTCACAACACCAGCCGCCGTACGAATTTGGACTGTCGTGTCTGCATGAAGGGAGGTAAGAACGAAAACATTCCTATTATCCCTCCACTTCACAGCGAGCAAATTATTACACTTGAAGCAGGCTCTCTCCCCCAGCCTAAGAGGGGAATCTACAAGCCGCTGGGGAAAGCCCCGGCGATTAGGTCGCACGGTGCCACATGCTCCAATCTGATGATCAAACAAGTGACTAAACAGTGGCACGCTCGTGTAATAATTGTCCACGTACAAGTGGTACCCCTTTCCGAATAAGGGTGACACCAAGTTCCACACTATCTTGCCAGCGCTCCCTATGTAATCTGGACAGTTCTCCGGCTCTACGTGACTATCTTTTCCCTCATAAACCGAAAAGCTCCACATATAGCCTGTTGCCCTGTCACAGAGCTTGTAGAGCTTGACCCCGTATCTGGCACGCTTGCTGGGAAGGAACTGTTTGAAAGACAAGCGGCCAGAAAACTTAATCAGGGACTCGTCAACGCAGACAACTTGATTGGGCGTAAACAAGGCTGCAAAACATTGGTTGAAGTGGTTTATGAGGGGCCGAATTTTGTAGAGCCGATCAAATTCAGGGTCTCCACGAGGACGACAAAGTTCATTGTCACTGAAGTGCATGAACCGCAAAATCATCTCGTATCGTGCCCTGGACATGGAGGCAGAGAACACGGGCATATGGTGGTGCGGTGAGGTGGACCAATAAGACCTCAGAGTCGGGAATTTGTGTATGCCCATGTTGAGGGAAAGGCCCAGAAAGGTCTTAAATTCGGAAACCGTAATTGGTTTCCAATCTCTGGCAAGGGAAGGCACATGGGGATTAGCGGCGATGTGTTGACCAGCGTATATATTACTTTGGTCCACAATAGATCTATAGAGATCTTCCGTGAAAAACAGCGAATAAAAATCGGATGGCTTAAAATCAGCTGTTTCCACCTGAATACCGGGTTGGCCAGTGAATGGGGGAAGTACGGGTTCTGCAGAAGTGGTGGGCACCCAATCAGGATTGGCGAATTCTGCAGGAAGGACACTATGTGATCGACGGACCTGCCTTTGTCTTCTTCTTGGTGGCAGCGGGACACTACTTGTGCTTGCCACCTCGCCAGCTTGAACTGCACTTATGGGACTCGCCACGTCACCAAGTGTTACTGCAGTGCTGGTTTGACTACGTCCAGGGTGTACTAGGCCGCTGGTGCTTGCCAGTTCACCAGAAGGAATAGCGGCGCTAGTACTTCTCTGCTCCATACGAGAGACCTGCGGTTCCTGCACCTCAACAACATCAGAAGATCGGGATCGGGTACGCCTGACCTTAGCAGGGACCACACCTTCGTCGCCAGAGCTATCTGTCATGGAGCCGCTGTCGTCTACTGGATCGTATTCTGAGCCTGATTGTGACAGATGAGTGACCTCCTCTTCACTATCTGACATACTCAGAAACAAGTAGGCCTGTTCACTAGTGTACTTGCGATTTGCCATTTTGGGCTCTAAATTTAGTAGTACACTAGTGAGATTCACAGGAAAAAAAGCTCCTAGGCTGCTGGCAACTGAATCAAAACGCTACCAAAAAAACTGTTAGCGATCGCAGGGATCAGGCCTGACTCTGCGAACGCTGCAGTTATGTGTGCTTAGTGTTTTGGAAGTGACAGTGATCGATCGATACTGCACTTGGGTGGGCTGGGCTGGGCTGGGCGGAGGGGGAAAACGCAGGTGCTAGCAGGTATCTGGGCTGATCCCGCTAACAATGCGTTTTTTGGAACCCTAAACTGCTGGGACGCTAGTATAGATCTGATCAGATCAGATATTGATCTGTTCAGATACTATACCACTAAGGGAGGTGTATGCTTTGCGCGTGGGTGTTTGCGGTACTGGCACTAACCTGGGGCGACGCAGACCTTATTTGACCCTAAAACCTAATTGATATCACCCGCCGGGCGATCAGGGGGTTAAACCGATAGTTGGGTAATAAATGGCGGGTGCCCTGACAGTATAAAAAAACAAACTAACTAACCAGCGTCACCCGTAACAGTTATACGGTGATCACTGGTGAAAGGGTTAACTAGGGGCAATCAGGGGGTTAAAACCTTTATTAGGTAATATATGGGGGTACCTGACGATATATAAAAACCTGACGGGGAACCTAAATAACTAAATAACTAACTGGCTAACCAGCGTCACCAGTGACACTTATACTGTGATCACTGGTGAAAGAGTTAACTCTAGGGGCAATCAAGGGGTTAAAACCTTTTTTTAGGTTGTAATATGGGGGTACCTGACCTATAAACCTATTTATAATCCTATATAAACCTGGCGGTTACCTAAAAAAAAACTGGCTACCTAACGGCACCAGTGACACTAATAGAGCGATCAGAAAAACGATCGCTTAGTGACACTGGCAAAAGGGGGTGAAAGGGTTACCTAGGGGGCAATCAAGGGGTTAAACCTTTATTGGGGGGGGTAGGGGGCTACCTTAGACCTAAAGGGGCCTAAAACTAACTGCCCTGACAGTTATTGCAGTCACACTGACACTAAATGCAGTGATCAGTAAAATAAATGATCACTGCAATCAGTGACACTGTGACTGGGGGGGCAGGGGGTGATCTGGGGGGTGATCAGGGGGTGACAGAGGGGTGAAATATGTGCCTATGTGTGACTGGTGTCAGTGTAGTGTTTGTGCACTAACCTGATGTCTTCTCCGCTCTGCGTCCCGGTCAGAAAGACCGGCACGAGGAGCGTGACATCACTTCCCCTTGCCTGTGTTTACAATTACACAGGAAGGGGAAGGAAGGGGAAGCATCTCATTGGCCAGAGCGATCGTGAGGGGGTGGCCAGAAACGACTGGCCGTCCCCTCATCCCGGATCGCTTCTGAAGCCATCCCGACCGTCCCCGCCGGCGGAGGGGGGTCCGATCGGACCCCCCAACCGCCTGAAGAATGGCACGTACAGGTACGTGATTCTGCCTGTACGTGCCATTCTGCCGACGTATATCTACATGGGGCGGTCGGGAAGTGGTTAATATTATCAATTTTTCTGATCACCAACTTTCTCCTGAGGAGGGAAGATTGTTATCCAAGGGCCTTAACTTCAGCCCTGATTCAGAACCAGATACCTTTGAAATAATCAAGGATCCGCACCTGTTTGCAAGGAAACTCCTCTGTAAAAGCTTATATTCTAAACAACCAGTACAGAATTTTCAAAATACCACACAATCTGATGAGGCATTGGATGACCTTCTGACTTTCTTGGAAGAACAAGACCCCACTGATCTCATTGACACCATTGACAGTGAAACGCTTTTGCAGGAGCACATTGACACTAAAGTAGTACCAGCACCAAATTTTCCCAAATTCAAAAAGAAATCTGATAAATTCCCTTCCTTGTCAGGGGATCCCAACCTGGCCGTGTTTGTGGCATTTACCACTACAGAAATCAATATATAATATTCCTCCAAAGGGAATCTCTCCACAACCGAAAGAGATGCCCTACAGTCTTTGAAAGAACAGCTTTCACTCACTATAAAACCCCTCGACAAGGAAGGAGACACAGTGATTATTTTTAACGACCAATAGAAATTAATGTGCAAAAGAATTCTTCAAAATAATGCCTGGTAAAGACCCATTCCCAGAGGTACTATCAACAAGTTCAATGTCAACTTCTATACCCTTGCCGTTTATGCCTACTCCCAGGGCATCATTGAAAGGATACCTGGGAATTCATCCGTACCAAACATCCTATAGCTCCTTCCCAAAGTTCACAAAGATCTTAAAATCCCACCAGGCAGACCAATGATTTCAGGAAAAGGCTGTCTTACTGAAAATCTAAGTTCATTGACATACATCTTAGACCCTATGTCACTACTCTCCCTTCATATATTAGGGACACTATTCATCTGTTACAAAATTTGGAAGGGATCTATCTTTCCCCTGTGACCTTGTAGCTATTGATGCTGAGGCATTATACAGTTCTATCCCTCAACATCTAGGCATTAGGCCCCTTTCACACTGGGGCGGTGCGGGGCGGCGACGGTAAAGCAGCGCTATATTTAGCGCTGCTTTACCATCGTTATACCCCACGGTATGCGGCCTCTAGCGGGGTGGTTTTAACCCCCGCTAGCGGCCGAAAAGGGTTAAAAACCTCCGCAAAGCGCTGCTGCAGCGGCGGTTTGCGGGCGGTATCCCCGCGGTTTCCCATTGATTTCAATGGGAAGGAGCGGTATAGGAGCGGTAAATACACCTCTCCTTCACCGCTCCAAAGATGCTGCTAGCAGGACTTTTGTTGCGGTCCTGCTAGCGCACCGCTCCAGTGTGAAAGCCCGCCGGCTTTCACACTGGAGTGAATGGGGCCGGTTTTTTCAGGCGGTATACAGGCGCTATTTTTAGCGCTGTACCGCCTGAAAACCGCCCCAGTGTGAAAGGGGCCTTAGACATGTGCGATTAGTTTCGTACGAATTCGTAATTCGTACAAATTTTTCAAAATTCGTGCAAATTTTTCGAAATTCGTGCAAATTTTTCGAAATTCGTACGAATTTACGAATCCGTAGTACGAATTATTTCGAATACGAATTCGAATGATTCCAATGACAAAGTGTCATTTTTGCAGGAAAAATTCAGTTTACGAATTTCAGCTCCAAATTATTCGAATCAAACTACCAATATCGAATTTCAACTAATTCGAAAGAAATTATTATAGCGGATATAACGAATGATTCAAATGAATTCGAATGATTCGAATGACAAAGTGTCATTTTTGCAGGAAAAAAAAGCTATTTAAAATCACTTGCGGCTATTGCCGGCTAATGAAGGGGGTCCCCCCAAATTCAATAACCAGGCCTTTCAGGTCTGCTATGGATATTAAGGGGAACCCCAGCCAAAAAAATAATGGCGTGGGGTCCCCATTAAATATCCATACCAGACCCTTCAGGTCTGGGATGGATTTTAACGGGAACCCCGGCCAAAAAAAAAAATGGCGTGGGGTCCCCCTCAAAATCCATACCAGACCCTTTATTCGAGCACGCAACCTGGCAGGTCGCAGGAAAAGAGGGGGGTGAGAACAGCCCCCCTCCCTCCTGAACCGTACCAGGCCACATGCCCTCAACATTGGGAGGGTGCTTTGGGGTCCCCCCCAAAGCACCTTGTCCCCATGTTGATGAGGACAAGGGCCAGGGTTGTGGGGGTCTGCGGGCCAGGGGCTTATCGTAATCTGGAAGCCCCCTTTAACAAGGGGACCCCCAGATCCCGCCCCCCCTGTGTGAAATGGTAAGGGGGTACAAAAGTACCCCTACCATTTCACCAAAAAAGTGACAAAAATTGTAAAAATGACAGGAGATGGTCTTTGACAATTCCTTTATTAAAATCTTCTTTCTTCTGGTCTTCCTTTCTTCATCCTTCGGTTTCTTCATCTTCTCCTTCCGGCATCTTCTTCCATCTTCTTCTTCCATTATCTTCTTCCTCCGATCCGCTTCTTCTCGCGCTGGTCTTCTCATCCGGCATCTTCTTCCATGGCGTCAGCGTCTCTTCTTGGGCCGCTCCTCGCAATGGGAGGCTCCCGCTGTGTGAGGCTTCGCTCCGGCTGACAGGTCTTTTATAACGGAGGGCACCTGGTGACCCTGCCCCCTCTGACGCACGGGGACATCATGGGGACTTCCCTATGGCTTTCACCATGACGTCAGAGGGGGGCGGGGTCACCAGGTGCCCTCCGTTATAAAAGACCTGTCAGCCAGAGCGAAGCCTCACACAGCGGGAGCCTCCCATTGCGAGGAGCGCCCCGACAGAAGAACAGACGCCGACGCCATGGAAGAAGATGCCGGACGAGAAGACCGGAGCAAAAAGAAGCGGATCAGAGGAAGAAGAAGATGGAAGAAGAAGATGGAAGAAGAAGATGGAAGAAGATGCCGGAAGGAGAAGATGAAGAAACCGAAGGATGAAGAAAGGAAGACCAGAAGAAAGAAGATTTTAATAAAGGAATTGTCAAAGACCGTCTCCTTTCATTTTTACAATTTTTGTCACTTTTTTGGTGAAATGGTAGGGGTACTTTTGTACCCCCTTACCATTTCACACAGGGGAGGGGGCGGGATCTGGGGGGTCCCCTTTGTTAAAGGGGGCTTCCAGATTCCAATAAGCCCCCCGTCCGCAGACCCCCACAACCAATGGCCAGGGATGTGGGGATGAGGCCCTTGTCCCCATCAACATGGGGACAAGGTGCTTTGGGGGTCTCAGACCCCCAAAGCACCCTCCCAATGTTGAGGGCATGTGGCCTGGTACCGTTCAGGAGGGAGGGGGGCGCTCTCGCCCCCCTCTTTTCCTGCGGCTTGCCAAGTTGCGTGCTTGGATAAAGGGTCTGGTATGGATTTTGAGGGGACCCCACGCCATTTTATTGGTTTAAATTTGCAGCGGGGGTTCCCCTTAATATCCATAGCAGACCTGAAGGGCCTGGTTATTGAATTTGGGGGGACCCCCACGCTTTTTTTTATCAATGACTTCAATGAATGACTGTTCTCTGTGTTACAGACCCGACAATTCGTTAGCCGCGAGTGATTTTAAATAGCTTTTTTTCCTGCAAAAATGACATTGTGCAGGAACAGTTCTCGATATTAGATATACTGAATCTCGAATTCATTCGAATCATTCGTTATATCCGCTATAATAATTTCTTTCATATTAGTTGAAATTAGATATTTGGTAGTTGGATTTGAATTGTTCTCTGTGTTACGGGAACCGGCAATTAGCCGCGAGTGATTTTAAATAGCTTTTTTTCCTGCAAAAATGACACCTTGTACAGGAACAGTTCTAAGCACGGGAAACATGCGCCCCTTCATAGACATACTATAGAGTAGTAGTAGTATTTAAAATCACTCGCGGCTAATTGCCGGTTCCCGTAACACAGAGTACAATTCGAATCCAACTACTACCAAATATCTAATTTCAACTAATATGAAAGAAATTATAATAGCGGATATAACGAATGCTTCGAATGATTCGAATGAATTCGAGATTCAGTATATGTAATATCGAGAACTGTCCCTGCACAGTGTCATTTTTGCAGGAAAAAAAGCTATTTAAAATCACTCGCGGCTAATGAATTGTCGGCTCCGTAACACAGAAAACAGTCATTCATTGAAGTCATTAATAAAAAAAAGCGTGGGGGTCCCCCCAAAATTAATAACCAGGCCCTTCAGGTCTGCTATGGATATTAAGGAGAACACCCGCTTCAAATTTTTAAAAAAATGACGTAGGGGTCCCCCTAAATATCCATTCCAGACCCTTCAGGTCTGGGATGGATTTTAAGGGGAACCCCGGCCAAAAAAAATGGCGTGGGGTCCCCCTCAAAATCCATGCCAGACCCTTATCCGAGCATGCAACCTGGCAGGCCGTCTTTGACAATTCCTTTATTAAAATCTTCTTTCTTCTGGTCTTCCTTCTTTCTTTCTTCATCCTTCGGTTTCTTCATCTTCTCCTTCCGGCATCTTCTTCCATCTTCTTCCATCTTCTTCTTCCTCCGATCCGCTTCTTCTTCCTCTGGTCTTCTCGTCCTTCTCGTCCGGCATCTTCTTCCATGGCGTTGGTGTCTGTTCTTCTGTCGGGCCGCTCCGCGCAATGGGAGGCTCCCGCTGTGTGAGGCTTCGCTCCGGCTGACAGGTCTTTTATAACGGAGGGCACCTGGTGACCCCGCCCCCTCTCACGTCATGGGGAAAGCCATAGGGAAGTCCCCATGACATCCTCGTGTGTCAAAGGGGGGCGGGGTCACCAGGTTTCCTCCGTTATAAGAGACCTGTCAGACGGAGCGAAGCCTCACACAGCGGGAGCCTCCCATTGCGCGGAGCAGCCCGACAGAAGAACAGACGCCGACGCCATGGAAGAAGATGTCGGACGAGAAGGACGAGAAGACCGGAGGAAGAAGAAGCGGATCGGAGGAAGAAGAAGATGGAAGAAGAAGATGGAAGAAGATGCCGGAAGGAGAAGATGAAGAAACCGAAGGATGAAGAGAGGAAGAAGGAAGAGCAGAAGAAAGAAGATTTTAATAAAGGAATTATCAAAGACCGTCTCCTTTCATTTTTACCATTGTAGTCACTTTTTTGGTGAAATGGTAGGGGTACTTTTGTACCCCCTTACCATTTCAACAGGGGGGGCGGGATCTGGGGGTCCCCTTGTTAAAGGGGCTTCCAGATTCCGATAAGCCCCCCACCCGCAGACCCCCACAACCAATGGCCAGGGTTGTGGGGATGAGGCCCTTGTCCTCATCAACATGGGGTCAATATGCTTTGGGGGGGACCCCAAAGCACCCTCCCAATGTTGAGGGCATGTGGCCTGGTACGGTTCAGGAGGGGGGGGGGGCGCTCTCCCGATTCGGAAAAAAAATTATGATTCGTACGAAATTCGTATTTCGTACGAATTCGAACGGAATTTCGTACACGAATTACGAATTACAAATTTTTTTATATACGAAACGAAACGAAACAAATTTTTTGACCGTTCCCATGTCTACTAGGCATGTTGGTAGTCAAACATATTCTTTCACAGTCTCTTAAGGATGACTGGAAGCTTCACAAATTTGTTATATCAGCATTGGAGTTTATCTAATTGCACAATGTGTTTTCTTTTGATGGTTTCCACTACCTCCAAGTACAGGACGTGACAATGGGAACTTGCTGTGCCCCATTGTATGCCAACCTGTACCTGGGGGAGTGGGAACGTTCTTTTTTGTCTGATGAAAGCCTATCATAACCTGCCATATTACATCATGGTTTCGTTCTATAGATGACATTTTTTTGATCTGGGAGGACTCCCCAATAGCCCTTATTTCCTGTGTCATGGCTATGAACAGGAACAATTTGAATCTAAGTTTCACTATGTCCTATAGAAAATCGGTTATTGCATGTTTGGATGTCACCATTACCAAAAACCCTGACAGTGGTCTTTCCATTGGTCTTCATCGTAAACGCACTGCAGGAAACACCATATTGCATGCATCAAGTGTACACCCTCAGCCACTTGTGTTGTCTATTCCTTTGCTGTTTAAAAACAAAAAAGACGCCAAACCACAAACCACTCGCATCATCACTAGGTTGAATAATCAACATAAAGCAGTTAAAAAAAAACATTGAGAAATACTGTCATTTATTACTGATTGACCCTACTTTGAATTCCCACATACAGAGTACTCCAGCGATTACTTATCGTAGAGCTAAATCTCTCAAGGACGAATCGGCCCAGAGCGAATATGTGGGAATTTTCAGGTCTGACCCATGTAAACGTTTGGGCACCTTCACCTTTGGGGGTTGTTCCCATTGCCAATACATGAACATACAACCGAACACCTTGTTACCCATCGGTCAATTATACAACCCTAAATACTTTGCTAATTGCAAGACCATTGGAGTGGTCTACTTACTTACATGTCAATGTAATAGTTTCTATGTTGGCAAAATAAAACTTGAATGTCATAAAAGGTCATATAGACACATTCTGAGTATGTCCGCTGCCAATCCTGAACTCCCCCTGGTGAGATATGTGAGAGATCATCATCACAGCATATTCCCCCATACCCAGTTTCTTATCCTGAACCAGGTTCATCCCAACCCTAGGAGGGTGATTGGAATAAACTTCTACTCCAATGTGAGGCACGTTGGATTGCTAAACTTGGGGCAACTTTACCCCCTGGCATCAGCACCCAACTAAGCTATCATTCCTTTCTAAAGGGCTTCGCCTCTGGTGGATGTGAGAAAGAGTGACATGGTATTCTCATTAATTTTTTAAATGAGGTCTGCTGTGCCAATCGATGCAGGATCTGAGTGTCTACCAGATCATGCCCACTTCTTATGTTCTACCCTGAGAAAAATTTCAAAATTACTTAAAATATATACATGTTATTACATAGAAACAGTACAAGTGGGGTTCATAAAAATAGGCAGAGTAAATATACAGACTGTTGTAATGGCCAAGGTATCCATATACATAAAGTGATCACTGATGGATGTTATGTCCCTACATGTTTCTCCATCAATGGCTTCCTCAGGGAATTATACAGATCACCAGTGTTCAAAATGGCTCTGATAACTGTAAATATATAAAGATTATAATAATCATGTAAATAAATATAAAAAACAACAAATCATAAAATCATATGTCATGGTTCAAGACTCCCTTCATCCTATGACTCCCCCCAGACTTACCAGAGAAAATACCGCCACCCTCACATTACTTCTCTTTTCTCGTATATTAAAGACACAATTGATCTCTTTCGAACCCTCGAGGGGATGCATGTCCCCAAGAATACTTGGCTCATGGCCATAGATATAGAAAGCCTCTATAATGCAATTCCACACTCCAGGGGAATTGAAATCATCCAAAATCAGTTGAAAGAAAGGGGACCAATGGCAGATCCATACAGCCGGTTTGTCCTCAAATTGCTTAAGTTCATCCTTACTCGTAACACCTTCATGTTTGGTTCCTCCCATTTCCTCCAGGTGCAGGAGGTTGCAAGCTTGATTGAAAAAAGTATTTTGTTGCTCCTTGTATAGAGTTATGTGTATGTATGTACATGTGAACTTTCATGTATTTAGATATGTTTCAGTCTGGCCACTCATTTTACTCACAGAGTCATGTGCTGCATCACCATCTCTGCACCAGGGACTTCTTTTGTGTCTGTCCCTGTGGCCTCTCTTTGCTCCCACCAGGCGCACAAAGGTCTCCCACTCTGTGGGCAGCTCTCATGCAGCCTGGCACTTCTGGGGTCCATGCCTGGGTTTCTTGACCCTGTGGGTTCTCCTCTCCCTGCGCCAGCCACTTGCTTTGTGTGTCAGTGGATCGCTGGTGCATGACGTCCTCCTGCTCTCTGCTTGGGGGGTGTGCACTCGTTGTCTGGGGGATCTTGCGGTCCCTTTGCACATGCCTGTACTCTCCCTCTCCAATTCACTGCACATCCTTCTATGGCGCCACTGCATCATTATGATGCAGTTGGTGCGTGCTCCATGCCCCATGTCATTACGTCGCCATGACGCGGCAGAACGTGCACCTGCTGGCAGTGACCGCAGTGCACATGTGCGGGCGTCCCCATTACTATATAGAGTAGACATGTGCAGGATGAAAAAATGTATTTAGTTTTGTTTCCTTTCGATTTGTTATTTAACTAAATATGTTTAGTTAAATTTTTTGCATTCGTTACATTCGTTTTCGGGATTTGAATTTGAATAGAAAAGATTTGAATAGAAAATAATAGAAAAGAATAGACTAGAAAAACAATAGAACAGAACAGAATAAAATATAATATATATATATATTATATTTTATTCTATTCTGCTCTATTGTTTTTCTATGCTATTCTTTTCTATTATCTTTGATTCTATTTGAATCTTTTCTACTCAAATTTGATTTCAGTCTATATTAAATTAGAATTTCGGAAGATGTTATATATATATATATATATATATATATATATATATATATATATATATATATATATATATATATATATGTATATATATATAATATATATATATATATATTATACTTTTTCCTATTCTGTTCCATTGCTTTTCTATTCTTTTCTTTTCTATTCTATTCTAAACTTTTATATTCAAATTTGAATTCATTCTATACGAAATTCGAATTTTAGAAGATGGCTTCCGAAATTAGAATTTCGTATAGAATGAATTCGAATTTGAATAGAAAATAATAGACTAGACAAACAATAGAACAGAATAAAATATAATATATATATTTTATTCTATTCTGTTCTATTGTTTTTCTAGGCTATTCTTTACAATTTTGAATTTTGGAAGATGTTTATATATATATATATATATATATATATATATATATATATATATATATATATATATATATATATATATATATATATATATATATATATATATATATATATAATATTTTTTCTATGCTGGTCTATTGTTTTTCTATGCTATTCTTTTCTACTTGAATGCAAATTCATTCTATACAAAATTTGAATTTCAGAAAATGGTTATGTAGAAATAGAATGAAAGAATGAAATAGAATTCTAATAGAAAAGACTAGAACAGAAAAAACAATAGAACAGATTATATATACATAACAATCTTCTGAAATTGGAATTTGGTACAGAATGAATTAAAATTTGAATAGAAAAGATTACAATAGAATAGGAAATGATATAAAAGAATAGCATAGAAAAACAATACAACAGAATAGAAAAAAATATAATATATTCTATTCTAATATTTTCTATTCAAATTAAAATTCATTCTGAATTCCAATTTCGGAAGATGGTTTTATATATACATATATATATATATATATATATATATATATTTTTTTCTATTCTATTCTAATCTTTTCTATTTGAATTCAAATTCATTCTATATGAAATTCGAATTTTGGATGATGATATATATATATATATATATATATATATATATATATATATATATATATATATATATATATATATATATATATATATATATATATATATATATATATATATATATATATATATATATATATATATATATATATATATATATATATATATATATATAGATATAGATATATATATATAGATATAGATATAGATATATATATATCTATATATATAACATCTCCCAAAATTCGAATTTCGTATAGAATGAATTCAAATTCGAATAGAAAAGTTTAGAATAGAATAGAAAAGAATAGCATCGAAAAACAATGAAACAGAATAGAAAAAAATATTATATTATATTTGTTTCTATTCTGTTCTACTGTTTTTTCTATTCTAGTCATTTTTATTAGAATTCGATTTCATTCTATTTCTATATAACCATTTTCCAAAATTCGAATTTCGTGTAAAATGAATTTGCATTCAAATAGAAAAAATTATAAAAAAATAGAAAATAATAGAAAAGAATAGCATAAAAAAACAATAGACCAGAATAGAAAAAAATAATATGTAACCATTAGGGATGGGCCCGGTGTTCGATTCTAACCCACGTTCAAATCGAGCACCGGGCGTTCGCCCGCTCGGCGAGCCCAGAACTATTTGGGCCGTTCGCATCACATTCGTGTGATGCAAGTGGCCCGCAATGCATTGCGGCCGGCGCAGTGCATTGCTGGCTGATGATTGGCCAAGCATGTGGCCAAGCACTGTGACCCCGCATGCTTGGCCAATCACAGCGCCGGCAGCGAGGAGAGCAATAATTGGCTACAGGCAGGACGCCTGTAGCCAATTAAAGCTCAGGGGCTTTAGTACATGCCCCACTGTATAAAAGGCCGACGCGCCGTCGGCCCAGTGCACATGTGTTTCCGGCTTTGATAGAGTGAATAGGCAGACTGCTGATTGATTCATTCATTGCTAAACCATTGCTGATTCATTGAATACTGATCATTTCTGCTGATTGCACTGCCGAGTGTGACATTATCTGCTGCTGGGGATTAGTCTGGTGTGTGCGTGCTGTTAGTACAGCATTGCAGTAGCACCCATTGCAGTGCTGTTAGTACAGCATTGCACCCTAACTTTCTGTCCCAACCTTCTGTCCCAACCTTCTGTCCCAACCTTCTGTCCCATCCCAGGCAGGCAGGCAGGGATTTATAGGAGCTATTGTGTGTGTGTCAGCACACATAGGAGCTATATTGTGTTTCTGTCAGCACACATAGGAGCTAGTGTGTGTGTGTCAGCACACATAGGAGCTATAGTGTGTTGTCAGCACACATAGGAGCTATAGTGTGTTGTCAGCACACATAGGAGCTATAGTGTGTTGTCAGCACACATAGGAGCTATAGTGTGTTGTCAGCACACATAGGAGCTATAGTGTGTTGTCAGCACACATAGGAGCTATAGTGTGTTGTCAGCACACATAGGAGCTATATTTTTTTGTCAGCACACATAGGAGCTATGGTGTGTTGTCAGCACACATAGGAGCTATAGTGTGTTTGTGTCAGCACACATAGGAGCTAGTGTGTGTGTGTGTGTGTGTCAGCACACATAGGAGCTAGTGTGTGTCAGCACACATAGGAGCTATAGTGTGTTGTCAGCACACATAGGAGCTATATTTTTTTGTCAGCACACATCGGAGCTATAGTGTGTTGTCAGCACACATAGGAGCTATAGTGTGTTGTCAGCACACATAGGAGCTATAGTGTGTTGTCAGCACACATAGGAGCTATAGTGTGTTGTCAGCACACATAGGAGCTATAGTGTGTTTGTGTCAGCACACATAGGAGCTAGTGTGTGTGTGTGTGTCAGCACACATAGGAGCTAGTGTGTGTGTGTGTGTGTGTGTGTGTCAGCACACATAGGAGCTAGTGTGTGTGTGTCAGCACACATAGGAGCTATAGTGTGTTGTCAGCACACACAGGAGCTATAGTGTGTTGTCAGCACACACAGGAGCTATATTTTTTTGTCAGCACACATAAGAGCTATAGTGTGTTGTCAGCACACATAGGAGCTATAGTGTGTTGTCAGCACACATAGGAGCTATAGCGTGTTGTCAGCACACATAGGAGCTATATTTTTTTGTCAGCACACATAAGAGCTATAGTGTGTTGTCAGCACACATAGGAGCTAGTGTGTGTGTCAGCACACATAGGAGCTAGTGTGTGTGTGTGTCAGCACACATAGGAGCTATAGTGTGTTGTCAGCACAAATAGGAGCTATAGTGTGTTTGTGTCAGCACACATAGGAGCTAGTGTGTGTGTGTGTGTGTCAACACACATAGGAGCTAGTGTGTGTGTCTGCACACATAGGAGCTAGTGTGTGTGTGTCAGCACACATAGGAGCTAGTGTGTGTGTGTGTGTCAGCCCAGTTCTTGCCAGCTAAGGCAGCCTCTATCTGCCATAGGGCCCTGTTGCTGTCATCTAAGGCATCCATCTGCAGGAGTTAGTGTGTGTGCTGTGTGACTCCAGCACAATATACACTACCCACTACAATGCCTGTAAGACCGCCAAGGAGAGGCAGACAGTCCCGAGGCAAGAACACAGGGCAAGCAGGCTCTGTTTCTAGAGACAACAGTGCTGGTCGTGGACGTGGTCGTGCATCGTCATCAGCACGTGGCCATGGGACACGCTTGTTTTCGGCAGCTGGACATGTTGAGTCGCATCATGCCGAAGGCTTGGTAGAATGAATGACCAAGCCCTCCTCATCCTCCTCATCCTCTCTCACCCAGGCTCAGGGTACTGGTAGAGCAGCTGCCAACGCGTACTTAATGGCATCATCAGGAACCCCTTCCCTAGACCCACCATGTCCTCCTGAGGAGTCCCCCGAACTCTTTGAGCACAGTGTTGGGTACATGCTCCAGGAGGATGCCCAACGATTTGAAGGCTCGGATGATGATACCCAGCTTGAGGAAGGCAGTAGTGTGCACGCAGAGAGAGGGGATGCTGAAGGACAGCAATCTGGCAGTCATGTTCCACCAGCTGCAGCTTACTGCCAGGTTTGTTCTAGTGGTGAAGAAGGAGGGGATGATGAGGTCACTGACTCCACGTGGGTGCCTGAAGGGAGAGAGGAGGAGGAGGAGGAGGAGGAGGAGGAGGCGGCACATGTGCAACGAGGCAGGATGCCCTCCAGAGGCCAGCTAGAGGCCAACACACCAACTGAATCACACCGCAGAGCTCCGCCTGTGCAGGGCGCTGCTTCTGCACGTTATCACAAAAGTTCTTTGGTGTGGGCCTTTTTTGAGGTGAGTACGTCAGAACGCACCACTGCTATTTGCAATATTTGTCTCAAGCGTATCTCGCGTGGCCAAAACATCAGCCGCTTGGGCACCACAAGCATGACCAGACATATGTCGACCTGCCATGCAGCTCGTTGGCAAGCACACATTAAAGACCCACACCAAAGAACAAAGCGGACCTCTCCTTGCTCCTCATCAGCTGGGATCTCCAACCCCACTATATCTTCAGTCCTCTCTGAAAGCTGCTCTGAGAGCACTGAAGGTGTAGAACTAGGTTTGTCACAACCAAGTACTTGCAGTACAGCGACGTCCGATTCTACCAGGCAATTTTCCCTGCCCCAGCTGCTGGACCGTCGAAAGAAGTTTACTCCCAGCCATCCACATGCCCAGCGGTTGAATGCTAGCTTGGCTAAATTGCTAGCATTTCAACTGCTGCCTTTTCAGTTGGTAGACTCGGCCCCCTTACGTGAGTTTGTTCAATGTGCGGTTCCTCAGTGGCAGGTTCCCAAATGCCACTTTTTCTCACGGAAGGCAATTCCGGCTCTCTACCGGCATGTGGAAGGCAATGTCCATGCCTCGCTGGACAGGGCGGTCAGCGTTAAGGTGCATATTACCGCTGACTCATGGTCTAGCAGGCATGGACAGGGACGTTATCTGTCTTTCACGGCCCATTGGGTCACTCTATTGGCAGCTGGGAGGGATGCAGGACAAGGTGCAGTAGTGTTGGAGGTTGTTCCGCCACCATGCCTCCAAAATGCTACTACTGGTTGTGACACAACTCTCTCCTCCACCCCCTCCTCCTCTTCTTCTTCCTCCATGGCCTCTTCGAGTGCTCTGTCCTCAGAACCAGCGGTGCTCAGTAGGCGTACAAGGGGCTACACGAGTACGCAGGCAAAAAGATGCCATGCGGTGCTTGCGCTGGTGTTTTTGGGGGACAGGAGCCACACTGGGGCAGAGGTTCTGGCAGCTCTGCAGGGGCAGGCCGAGAGGTGGTTGACGCCACGCCAGCTTAAGCCAGGAATGGTGGTTTCTGACAATGGCACCAACCTCCTCTCCGCCCTGCGACAGGGGCAGCTGACCCATGTGCCCTGTATGGCTCACGTCCTCAACCTGGTGGTGCAGCGGTTCTTGGGCAGGTACCCAGGCTTACAGAATGTCCTGAGGCAGGCCAGGAAAGTCTGTGTGCATTTCCGCCGATCGTATAATGCCAGTGCTCGGCTGGCTGAGCTGCAAAAGGAGTTGAACCTGCTCAAGAACCGCCTAATATGTGACATGCCCACCAGGTGGAACTCAACGTTGGCCATGCTGCAGCGACTGCACACGCAGCAGAGGGCCATCAATGAGTACCTTTGCGACTACGGCACCAGGACAGGGTGAGGGGAGCTTGGATTTTTTTTCCCCACGCCAGTGGAGCATGATCAGGGATGCATGCACTGTCCTGTCACCATTTGAGGAGGCCACGAGGATGGTGAGCAGTGACAGTGCATGCATCAGTGACACTGTACCTCTTGTCCACCTGTTGGAGCATACGCTGCGTGGGATAATGGACAGGGCACTTGAGGCAGAACAGAGGCAGGAAGAGGAGGACTTCCTTGCCTCTCAAGGCCCCCTTTATCCAGACAGTGTTCCTTCTGTCCCACCCATCACACAGGAAGAGGAGGAGGAGGAGGAGGAGGAAGAGGAGGAGGAGGAGAAGGATTGTGTGAGCATGGAGGTGGAGCCTGGCACTCAGCATCAGCAGCAGCAGTCTTTTAGGGATGATGTACAGTCCCAACAAACCAGTGGACTTGTACGTGGCTGGGAGGAGGTGGCTGGCGATCATGTCGTCCTTAGTGACCCAGAAGACTCCGGACCGAATGCCTCAGCTAACCTACGTTGCATGGCCTCCCTGATCCTGCAAAGCCTGCGGAAGGATCCTCGTATTCTTCGGATCAAGGAGAGGGACCATTACTGGCTGGCCACTCTCCTTGATCCACGGTACAAGGGTAATGTTGCGGACCTTATCTTTCCGTCGCAGAGGGAGCAGAGGGATGAGACATCTCAGGGAGGCCTTGCAGAAAGGTCTGTGCAACGCTTTCCCAGAAACTGGGAGGTTACAAACTCCTGGTCCTGGACGACGAGTTGCTGAGGCTTCGGTCAGTAGCAGAAGGAGCGGTGGGGA
This sequence comes from Lithobates sylvaticus, assembly GCA_028564925.1. Classification (NCBI taxonomy): domain Eukaryota; kingdom Metazoa; phylum Chordata; class Amphibia; order Anura; family Ranidae; genus Lithobates; species Lithobates sylvaticus. The sequence goes on along the minus strand of CM053028.1, from coordinate 136,208,570 downwards.
AGGTGGACGTCTGACCGATGCGTTCAGACAATTTTTTAGTCCGCAGCCCCAAGGTATGATCGGTTCCAGCAACCATCGCCAGCGTCTGATATACATGGTGCAGGAATACCTAGGGGCAAGGTCAGACTTGGACACCTTTCCCACCGAAAATCCTCTGGCTTACTGGGTCTTGAGTATGGATCACTGGCCAGAGCTTGCACAGTATGCAATTGAGCTACTGGCCTGTCCTGCATCCAGCGTTCTTTCCGAACGCACATTCAGTGCTGCTGGAGGATTTGTCACCGATCACAGGGTGCGCCTGTCCACCGACTCGGTTGATCGACTGACCTTCATAAAGATGAATCAGTCTTGGATCACCACCAGCTACCAGGCACCTGAAGCGGATATAACTGAATAATTTATAATGTCACATCCCTTCAAGACTGCCTATGCTGATGCTGAGTGACTGTCCTGTTATGTTCACTGACTATCCTCTTCCTCCTCCTCAATGATCCATTCCTTGATAGCTTGGAAGAACATTTTTGTTTCTGGGTGCCACCACACCAGTGCCTAAGGCACAATTTTTCAGCCCCTGTATAACAGGGGCTTGTAATTAAATTTTTTTTTTAAAAATGCTTCGCAACAGGTCTGACTGCTGTGCTCTAAGTACAGTATCTGTGAGGGGTTGCAGTGTTGTGGCACCAGCACCAGTGCCTAAGGCACAATTTTTCAGCCCCTGTTTAACAGGGGCTTGTAATTACAATTTTTTAAGCAATGCTTCGCAACAGGTCTGACTGCTGTGCTCCAAGTACAGTATCTGTGAGGGGTTGCAGTGTTGGGGCACCAGCACCAGTGCCTAAGGCACAATTTTTCAGCCCCTGTTTAACATGGGCGTGTAATTACAATTTTTTAAGCAATGCTTCGCAACAGGTCTGACTGCTGTGCTCCAAGTACAGTATCTGCGAGGGGTTGCAGTGTTGTGGCACCAGCACCAGTGCCTAAGGCACAATTTTTCAGCCCATGTTTAACAGGGGCGTGTAATTACAAATCTTGATCTAATAGTTCACAGCAGGGCCCATTCCTGCGCCCACCAAGAGTAACTGTGAGGGCTTACAGTCTTGTGGCAACACCGTCCACCGCCAGCAAAGGCCCAATTTTTCTGCCTTGTTCAACAGGTGCATGCAATTACAAATCTTGATCTAATAATTCACAGCAGGGCCAATTCCTGTGCCCACCAAGAGTAACTGTGAGGGCTTACAGTGTTGTGGCTACACCAACATCTAATGGGGCAAATTTCTGCAGAGTATATACGGCAGGCCCCTACTTTCAAACATCCAACTTACAAACGACTCCTACTTGCAAACAGAAGGAGAAAACAGGAAGTAAGAGGAAATCTACCCCTAGGAAGGGAAATTCTATCCTGTTACATTTAATTTGGGAAAAAGGTATCTCCTCTCTACTGATGCTTTATCACCAATCCTTGTTTCAATTAAAACCCCACTTTTCCAAAAACATTTGTCATTGGGACGGAAAGTGTGGTGAAATGTTCTGAACAGATGTGCAAAGACAGCAAATGTTACAGGGGTGATAACCCCTCCCTATGTTCTCCAAAAAGCTTAAAAATAGATTTTTTTTTGGATGGAGCTACACTTCAAAATGTACCTGTTCAGATTCTACTTAAGAACAAACCTATATACACCGCCTATATACTGCTGTTCAGAGTATATAGGGTTGTAGGTATAGGGTTTTCTTTTTGAGTGCGGGGTCCCCCTTAATATCCATACAAGACCCAAAGGGGGTGGGGTGGGGGGGGTAGCCATGCCATTTTTCTCAAGGATTTTCAGCCATATGGCCAGGACAAGACATGACATTAAAGCCGCTAGTGGTTTTAAATGCCTTCTTTTTTTCCTTTACAAATGTCATTTTGTGCATGGACAGTTCTAAACACGGGAAACACATGCCACTTCACAGGCATACTTTAGACACCCCCCAGGTACCATATTTAAAGGAATATTTTACTTTTTTTTCACTTTATGCATCATTAAAATGACTGCTCCCGAAAAAAAACGTTAGTTTTTAAAAGTTCTTTTTGCATTGATATATGTCCCCTGGGGAAGGACCCGGGTCCCCAAACCTGTTTTATGACATTAACATGCATATTGGCCGTTATAATTAGCAATTTTGATTTTGAACGTTCGAAAATTGGGTTCGAAAATTTGCGCAAACTTTCGGTCCGTTCGAAGGTTCTGGTGCGAACCGAACCCGGGGTGTTCGGCTCATCCCTAGTAACCATCTTCCGAAATTCGAATTTCATATAAAATGAATTTGAACTTGAATAGAAAATATTAGAATAGAATAGAAAAGAATAGCCTAGAAAAACAATAGAACAGAATAGAATAAAATATATATATATATTATATTATATTCTGTTCTGTTCTATTGTTTGTCTAGTCTATTGTTTTATATTATTTTTATTCTAATCTTTTCTATTCAAATTCAAATTCATTCTCTACGAAATTCGAATTTCAGAAGCCATCTTCCGAAATTTGAATTTTGTATAGAATGAATTCAAATTCGAATAGAAAAGTTTGGAATAGAATAAAAAAGAATAGCACAGAAATACAATGGAACAGAATAGAAAAAATATATATATATATATATATATATATATATATATATATATATATATATATATATATATATATATATATATATATATATATATATATTATATATATATATATATATATATATATATATATATATATATATATATATATATATATATATATATATATATATATATATATAGATAGATAGATAGATAGATATATATAGATATATTATAACATTTCCGAAATTTGAATTTCATATAGACTGAAATCAAATTTGAATAGACTAGATTACAATAGGATAGGAAATAATAGAAAAGAATAGCCTAGAAAAACAATAGAGCAGAATAGAAAAAAAATATAATATATATATATTATTATTTTATTCTATTCTGTTCTATTGTTTTTCTAGGCTATTCTTTTCTATTAGTTTCTATTCCTTTTCAATTTTTTTTATTGAAAACAGGTTTACAGTAACATCAAGGAAATGAAAATAACTTTTACTGTTACAAACAGCATACGTACAGATCCAAATGACATACAGAGCATGTGTCCATACGGTACAAACATAACGGCAACTTTCTGGGATAAGCGGAAGGGTACATCTAGATATTGTTAGAGTGTATCATAGTCATATGTAAACCGTAGCTGTAACTGGAGCCAAGCCCCAACATACACATACATACATTGGTCTTGAGGTGCTCTGCAATAATAGATCATGGTAGCAGTGGTAGCACTTAGGGCATGGATTTGTCCATGCGCTAATAGGGATTCCGGGTAGGGGAGAGGGGAATGGAGAGGGGAAAGGAGGAGAAGAGAGAATTGCTGAGGGGGTAGTGAGGAGTAGGAAGAAGAGATTGGGGAATTAGAGGGGACTAAGTAGGATAAGAAAAGGGGGGGGGGATATGACAGGAAAAGAAGAAAGGAAGAGAAAAAGGACTTAGGCTTGAGTTTGAGCTTGGTCGAGTGGCTCCCAGAAACCAGTGATTCCACACTGGTTGCAAGGAAGTTCAGAGTATAGATTAAGGTTCCAGAAGGAGTCTGTCAAAATCGCGGGGCAGAAAGTGTTCCATCCAGGGGCGCCAAATCTTAAGGTGATGAGGGGTTCGGTCTAGAACCTTGGCCTCTATTTTGCTGTGTATCATTGCACGGGTAACTCTATTCTAGATTTGGGGTCTTCCAATTTCTTGCTATTGTCTGTTTAGCGGCTGTGGTAAGTTGCAGCAAGAGGCGTAATTGCGCCTTGGTATAGTCCTGTGCAGTGTGATTCAGGATAGCCAGAGCAGGGTCTGGAGCAATGTTGTGTCCGAGTAGGGTAGAACCCATTTGGAATATGATCGCCCAGGAGCTTTGGACAATTGGGCATGTCCACCAAATATGAAAATGGGTGTCTTGCTTGTTGCAACCTCTAAAGCAGTTCGGGGAGTATGTTGGAGTAAACTTGGCGATTCTTGCAGGCACCAAGTACCAGCGCATTAACACTTTATAGTTTTCTTCTGAAGCGATGATATTCTGGGATGCTAATTTGGTGTTCGTCCAAATAGTTGACCAATCGCCTGAGTCCAAATCGATGTTCAGGTCTTTAGACCATGCTAGGGCGTAGGGAGGCGCAGTTGTGATGGGGGAGGTCAAATGTGTGTACAGTCTGGAGATAATACCCGGGGCGTGCGTGTCCGAGTCGCAAATATCTTCAAATGGGGTTAGGCCAGTGTTGGCTATACTCGGGCCGAGATTGGTGTGAATAAAGTGGGAGATTTGAAGATATCGGAAACACTCTCTAGGGGGCAATTGAGAGCGCGCCTGTAGGGTCAGGAAGGGTGTAACCGTGCCGTGCGAGGTTAGGTCTCGGAAGCGGTGCAAACCCGCCTGTGTCCAGGCCTGAAAAGAAGTTGGTTCAGTGTAAGCAGGATAAAATAGCGGGTGGCCTTTAAAAGAAAGGAGCAGTCGGTGAGGGGAGGTTAGTTTGAAAGACCTGGATAACTTGTCCCAAAGCTTCAGCGAGTGAAGTGTGGTCGGGTTGGTTATGGGTCCCCGGTGTAGCGGAGGTAACCAGAGCAGGTTGGATATGGAGATAGGGTGTATGTCAATTGCTTCCAGTGCAACCCAGAGTGGGATTTCTGCTTTGGCATGATAGAGGGATAGCTGGGCTAATTGGGCTGCGTCAAAGTAATGTAAGAAGTTTGGTACTATTAGTTTCTATTCCATTCTAATCTTTTCTATTTAAATTTGATTTCAGTCTATATGAAATTCGAATTTCGGAAGATGTTTTATATATTATATTTCATACTATTCTGTTCTATTGTTTTTCTAGTCTAGTCTTTTCTACTCTATTCTAATCTTTTCTATTCAAATTTGAATTAATTTTATACGAAATTCAAATTTCGGAAGATGGTTTTATATATATATATATATATATATATATATATATATATATATATATATATATATATATATATATATAATATTTTTTTCTATTGTTTTTCTATTATATTATATTTTATTCTGTTCTGTTCTATTGTTTGTCTAGTCTATTCCTTTCTATTCTAATCTTTTCTATTCAAATTCAAATTTATTCTATACAAAATTCGAATTTCGTATAGAAGGAATTCAAATTCGAATAGAAAAGTTTAGAATAGAATAGAAAATAAAAGCATAGAAAAACAATGGAACAGAATAGAAAAAATATAATACATATAACACCTTCCGAAATTCGAATTTCATATAGACTGAAATCAAATTTGAATAGAAAATATTAGAATAGAAAATAATAGAAAAGAATACCATAGAAAAATAATAGAACAGAATAGAATAAAATATAATATATATATTATATTTTATTCTATTGTTTTTCTAGTCTATTATTTTATATTATTTTCTATTCTAATCTTTTCTATTCAAATTTGAATTCATTCTATATGAAATTTGAATTTCAGAAGCCATCTTCCAAAATTGGAATTTTGTATAGAATAAATTCAAATTAGAATAGAAAAGTTTGGAATAGAATAAAAAAGAATAGCATAGAAAAACAATAGAACAGAATAGAAAAAAAAAATATATATATATATATATATATATATATATATATATTATAACATCTTCTGAAATTCAAATTTCATATAGACTGAAATCAAATTTGAATAGACTAGATTAGAATAGAATAGAAAATAATAGAAAAGAATAGCCTAAAAAAACAATAGAACAGAATAGAAAAAATATATATAATATATATATTATATTTTATTCTATTCTGTTCTATTGTTTTTCTAGGCTATTCTTTTCTATTCTATTCTAATCGTTTCTATTCAAATTTAATTTCAGACTATATAAAATTCGAATTTCGGAAGATGTTATATATATTATATTTTTTTTCTATTCTGTTCCATTGTTTTTCTATGCTATTCTTTTCTATTCTATTCTAAACTTTTCTATTCAAATTTGAATTAATTATATACGGAATTTGAATTTCGGAAGATGGCTTCTGAAATTCAAATTTCGTATAGAATGAATAGAAAAGATTAGAATAGAAAATAATAGAAAAAAAGACCATAGACTAGAAAAACAGTTATATTTTATTCTATTCTGTTCTATTGTTTTTCTAGTCTATTCTTTTCTACTCTATTCTAATCTTTTCTATTCAAATTCAAATTCATTTTATACGAAATTCGAATTTCGGAAGATGGTTTTATATATATATATATATATATAATATTTTTTTCTATTCTGTTCTATTGTTTTTCTATTATTTTCTATTCTATTCTAATCTTTTCTATTTGAATTCGAATTCAGTCTATTCTATATGAAATTTGAATTTTGGAAGATGTTATATATACAGTGTGGATCGAAAGTTTGGGCACCCCAGGTAAAAATGTGTATTAATGTGCATAACGAAGCCAAGGAAAGATGGAAAAATCTCCAAATGGCATCAAATTACAGATTAGACATTCGTATAATATGTCAAAAAAAGGTAGATTTTATTTCCATCATTTACACTTTCAAAATTACAGAAAACAAAAAAATGGCGTCTGCAAAAGTTTGGGCACCCTGCAGAGTTAATATCTTGTACTGCCCCCTTTGGCAAATATCACAGCTTGTAAATGCTTTTTGTAGCCAGCCAAGAGTCTTTCAATTCTTGTTTGAGGTATATTTGCCCATTCTTCCTTACAAAAGTCTTCCAGTTCTTTGAGATTTCTGGGCTGTCTGTCAAGCACTGCTCTTTTAAGGTCTATCCATAGATTTTCAATAATGTTGAGGTCAGGAGATTGTGAAGGCCATGGCAAAACCTTCAGTTTACGCCTCTTGATGTAATCCCCCGTGGATTTTGAGGTGTGTTTAGGATCATTATCCATTTGTAGAAGCCATCCTCTCTTTAACTTCAGCTTTTTCACAGATGGCATCAAGTTACCATCCAAAATTTGCTGAAATTTTATTGAATCCATTTTTCCTTCTACTCGTGAAATGTTCCCTGTGCCACTGGCTGCAATTCAACCCCAAAGCATGATTGATCCACCCCTATGCTTAACAGTTGGACAGAGGTTCTTTTCATTAAATTCTGTGCCCTTTCTTCTCCAAACGTACCTTTGCTCATTCCGGCCAAAAAGTTCTATTTTAACCTCATCGGTCCACAGAACTTGTTTCCAAAATGCCTCAGGCTTGTCTATATGTTCATTTTTGCTGATTTTTGTGGTGAGGACGTAGAAGAGGTTTTCTTCTGATGACTCTTTCATGAAGACCATATTTGTACAAGTATCTCTTTATAGTGGAATAGTGTACCACAACTCCAGTGTCTGCCAGATCTTTCTGGAGGGATCGTGCAGTCAAACGTGGGTTTTGAATTGCTTTTCTCACAATCCTGCGAGCTGTTCTGTCTGATATTTTTCTTGGTCTACCAGATCTTGCTTTAACTTCCACTGTTCCTGATGACTGCCATTTCTTAATTACATTCCAAACAGAGGATATTGACATCTGAAAACGCTTTGCTATCTTCTTATAGCCTTCTCCAGCTTTGTGAGCGTCAACTATTTTCAGTTTCAGTTTTCTAGACAACTGCTTAGAAGAACCCATGGTGCTGATTGTTGGGGCAAGGTCAGATGAGTCTGGCCATTTAAAACCTTTGAGATTGACATCACCTGGTCTTCCCAGACGATGATTGAGAACAATCCATGACACTGGCAGGTCTTAGCTTGGCAAAGGGGGCAGTGCATGCTATAAATTCTGCAGGGTGCCCAAACTTTTGCAGACGCCATTTTTTTGTTTTCTGTAATTTTGAAAGTGTAAATGATGGAAATAAAATCGTCCTTTTTTGACATATTATAAGAATGTCTAATCTGTAATTTGATGCCATTTGGCGATTTTTCCATCTTTCCTTGGCTTCGTTATGCACATTAATACACATTTTTACCTGGGGTGCCCAAACTTTCGATCCCCACTGTATATGTATATTTTTTCTATGCTGGTCTATTGTTTTTTCTATATATTGCATTTTATTCTATTCTGTTCTATTGTTTTTTCTAGTCTATTCTTTTCTATTATTTTCTATTCTAATCTTTTCTATTCAAATTCAAATTCATTCTATACGAAATTTGAACTTCAGAAGCCATGTTCCGAAATTCGAATTTCGTATAAGAATGTATTTGAATAGAAAAGACTATTATAGAATAGAAAAAAATAGAAAAGAAAAGCATAGAAAAACAATAGAACAGAATAATAAAAAAATATTATATATATATATTCTATTGCTTTATTATATTATATTCTATTTTATTGATTTTTTTAGAAAATAATTTTCAATTTTTTTCAAATTCGATTCGAATTTGTTTTCAAATTCATTCGTTTTTTTTCGGATTCGTTAAAATTCTTTACTTTTGTTATTCGGAAATTCGGATGCATACGAATTTCCGAATAAAGAAAAATTTGTCCAAATTTCGATTGGGAACGGAACGAAATGCACATAGAGTGGCGTATCTGCTTTTGCAGACGCTGACACTTGGGATCTATGTCTAACTGAGGGGCATTTTCCACTACATGGTAATTATAAGGCATGTACTTAGCACTATGTGCCATTTAGTCATTGGCCTGCATATACACCTTATGCATTGAGGGGTGGAGCATTACATATGCTATGCCATATTTCTCTCCTAATAAAATACACACTATTAAGCTATGATTATGATCTTTCTTGGCTTTTTCTTCTAGCCTATTGATGTCAGTTGTTTAATTATCTGGGTAATTTATAACACAGGGATCACTCCCAATAAAGGAGTCCTGTATGTCCACATGGTTACCATTGCTGGGGTATATTGCTATTATATAAATAGCTCTGAGGCCTCAGTTCTCTATGTCATTCTGTGTCTATCTATATTTATATTCTAGGTTGGAGAGGCCGTCTCAATTGATGTCAGATGCCTTAATCCTCAGCATGGCTGAATCTCCTCTCTCCCCTCCCCTCTCCATACATTTAATATTCCCAGGCTTTGTATTTGGGCCTTCTTTTGGGATCCTTGTGAGAAGCCTTTGAGGTCCTGGTGGTTCCATCTATTTCCCTTTGGGGGACACTAGTTAGTTGAGGGACCATTTGAACCCTGGTGCAGGCATATCTCTAACTGCTTTTAGATGTGGTAAGCCAATTATGGGCCAACCTACTGGTATGCCAATTTTTCCATTATCAATATCTGTGATATATATGTAAATATTCCATCTGTCTCTGTTCTGTTGTAGAGTGCTCTAAATCTGTGACCTTCTCTTACAATACACCCTGAAGAAGGGATTCATACTTGCTACCGAAACGCATTTGGCATAAGAAGAAGACAATTGTGCACACCATATTTAATCTTTAGGGTTATGTACTATGTTTTTGTCTTATTTAATTATACGGTGATCTATGTACCAATGTTTTCATCTCTACTTGTATATTAATAAACTTTATAATTTTATATCATGTTTGCTTTAATATTGTATATCTGCCCATAAAGTCTCAATGTACCAGGGGGTACTTTTTCTGTGACAATCTCTTGTCTAGTAACATTGAAAAGGGGCAGACTGATTTTCCAAATTCACCCATAAACTTTAATGGGGTTTGGATTTGGGATTTATGAATGGCCTGCTAACCAAACCAAAGCATTGCCAGCAACAAATCCTGCAGCAATCCTTCCCTCCCGCACTAACTGGCAACACACTGCTCCTGCCAGATGCCCTGTCCCCCGGGAGGCTTCAGTCAGTGATTTCAGCTTTCCACCACCACTATGTTGATCTGCAAAGGCCGAGCGGATGCTGCAGCCTCATCGGCTCCTGACATCCAAGATGGCGCCTAGCAGGCTCTACAGCAGTGGCTCCCACGTTGAGGAATAATGACCAAGGGGAACGTGAGTGGCACTCCTAAACCACCCAAACAGTTGGGGAAGGAACCCCTGCAGGACATGTTATATTATAAACAGAAACTGTCTGCCTCTGTGGGTCAGTTAGCTCATGAATATTTGCATGTTCCCCAGGGCAGTGCTCATCCCCATTCTTTCGTTTCCTTGCATATTAGCCCAGAAATTTGGCATTTTTAATTTGTCATTATTAGGTCCCATTGATTTTAATGGGGTTCAAGTTCAGCATACAAACCTCTTTGGAGTTTGGCAGATCCCTGCTGAACCCAAACACAGGGCTGTTCGCCTCATCTCTAATTGTAATTGATTCTGAAATTACAATGCTGGATTTTTGGGGTGGGTTATTCTTTTTAATAAAAGAACTTGATATATATTATATATATATTATACATATTATATAAATATTTATATATATTATATTTGTTTATTTAAATTGACTATGAGAATGAGTAAGGATACTACATAAACCTTACTTATTCATGTTGGAGGGGTGGATATCTGGGGCCTTCTTATTTTAAATAGGGCTTCCAGATTCTGATAAGTTTCCTGCCTCCTCACAACCGCCAGTCCAGGTTTGTTTATCCTCATCAACAGTGTGTGACTTTTCCCCTTTTCTTTGCCTGCTCAGATTAAGGGTCATGTATGAACTTGGGTGGACTTCACAACATTTAATCTTAATTTTTTAATGTTGCCCTGTGACTATTATGAAATGTACTGCTCTTTTTGTATACAGCAGTACTTGTCTAGACCCATTAGAATATTTGCTAATATGGCTGAGACGGACTCACCCAGGACAGAGGCTTTTGGAGGGGATTGAATGCTAGCCCCTGGCCTACCGACTATGAGCCCTGGCATTTGAGGAAGCTACAAGCATTTAGGAAGATATTCTGTTATGTAATGCAAAAGGACTATTATTAAGGAGGCCATGATGGTCTCTGCATGCTTGGGACTAATATGACAGATGTATGCGGAATAAATGCTGATTATTGAGATCTGGAAAGCCCTGGGTCTCCTGTTGTCTACTTCTAAGAGTATTTCACTCGTTGTTGTTTGTGCTAATTAACCTTGCTATTGTATGAAGGAGTTCTGTGTTGATTTATGATAATGTTGATTGTGTCTTCTGAGCTAAAAGACAACAAGTCTGTCCTAAAGGCCATGTCTCCTAGGCTGTCTAAAGGATTAGATAATTAGTTAATGTTAATTAGGTTTCTGGTTACAGCTTGTATTGTCGTCCTGCTATATATATTTGTGTGAGATCTCAAATAAAAGGCTATTTCTGATGTACTCCAAGACTTTGAGGTTTTGTCTGGTTTTTGGGGGTCACTATAGCCAGATCAATTAGACTCGTGTTCCAGGACTTAGGAAGCGATATACTGACGGAAGCACTCAAGCGGAGTGGGGGACATTCCGTCACAATGGCTATTATTAGCCTTAAAAATAGAGAAAATTGATTTGATGAATTTGGCTTCTATTGACTGCAAAGGGGTTAAGATTTGGCATCCGAACATCTAATAACTTTGACCGAACCTCAGTGAACCAAAAAGTGTCCAGCTCATCCCTAGTTCTCATTTGACAAAAAAAGGCATTTAGGAGGTGGCAAAATTTCCTCCTGAATGCCTGAAAATGGCTTAGCCGCACTCTGTATAGTGATCTATAGTGATCTACCATTGTGGTGAATCATTTATGAAACTGGTGAAAGACACAAAGGAGTAACTGAAAACTGTTAAAGCACATCTTGCACAGGGCACTTTATTTCCAAGGACACTGTTTTGAAAGATGACAGATCATTTCAGAGTGGACTAGGTTTTATGACATGCAGGTTTTCTTTTTACTCATATATACGGTTTCAGCAGATTATGATAGTTATGGTTTTAAAGTATCATTTGTGATAATTACTGTTTGTTGATTAAGGTTCTTTTTACACATAGTTAGCACCTACAGTCAGTGGCGGCTGGTGCTCAAATTTTTTGGGGGGGGCGCAAAACAAACAGCCTCACTGTGCCATCAAACGCTGCCACTGTGCCCATCAAATGCTGCCACTGTGCCCAACAAACGCTGCCACTGTGCCCATCAAACGCTGCCACTGTCCCCTTTAAACGCTGCCACTGTGCCCATCAAACGCTGCCACTGTGCCCATTAAATGCTGCCACTTTCCCTTTTAAACGCTGCCACTGTCCCCATTAAATGCTGCCACTGTCCCCTTTAAACGCTGCCACTGTGCCCATCAAACGCTGCCACTGTGCCCATTAAATGCTGCCACTGTCCCCTTTAAACGCTGCCACTGTGCCCATTAAATGCTGCCACTGTGCCCATTAAATGCTGCCACTGTCCCCTTTAAACGCTGCCACTGTGCCCATCAAACGCTGCCACTGTGCCCATCAAACGCTGCCACTGTGCCCATTAAATGCTGCCACTGTCCCCTTTAAATGCTGCCACTGTCCCCTTTAAACGCTGCCACTGTGCCCATTAAATGCTGCTACTGTTCCCATCTAACGCTGCCACTGTGCCCATCTAACGCTGTCACTGTGCCCATCTAACGCTGCCACTGTGCCCATGTAAAGCTGCCACTGTGCCCATCTAATGCTGTCACTGTGCCCCAAGTGCTGCCATTGTGCCTCAAATGCTGCCACTGTGCCCATTAAATGCTGCCACTGTGCCCATCTAACGCTGCCACTGTGCCCATCTAACGCTGCCACTGTGCCCATGTAAAGCTGCCACTGTGCCCATCTAACACTGCCACTGTGCCCATCTAACACTGCCACTATGCCCATCTAACGCTGTCACTGTGCCCATTAAATGCTGCCAATGGCACTTACCTTGTCAGGCGGCGAGCGGTGTCTCGTCATCTTCTCCCGCGCTCCTCCTGTCTTCTGCAGTGATTGGACGCCTAGGCGTCCAATCACAGCGCCTGTGACTTCAGCCAATCAGGGGACCGGTAACACAGACCGGCAACCTGATTGGCTGAGAGGCGGGTCTGTGTTAGGGAAGCGATGTATTCGCTTCCCTAACACAATACTGTGTAAGCAGCGAACGCAAAGCATTGCGCCCGCTGTTTACACTTCTGGAAGCCTATTAGAGCACACCGCTCTAATAAGGTCCCCTGTAAAGCTCTAATAGGGCGCTTCCAGAAACACCCCCCCCCCCCCCCGCTGTAATTCAGATGCCCGGCGCCCGACAAGGGGCCGGACACCTGAATAGGGGGAGGCAGCGGTGACAATAGATAGATTCATGCAATGCATGAATCTATCTATTGGTGATAGAGCGGTGCAGGAGAGGGGGGGCGGCGCTCCTGCGCCTCTATGCACGCACCGCCACTGCCTACAGTATATTGTTTGAGAATACTAGGAGCACTGGGCTTTACATTAACATGTTAACCTTAAAACAGTAAGAGTATTTGTATTTTAGAAAAAGATATATAGATGACTGTATCTGCATTTGGGGCGTTCAAAGGTGGGATCAAAACATTGTTTTATTAACTTAAATAATAATTTATCAACACATACAGTCAACACATACAGTCATGAACTAGCCAATTTTTAAAACTTAGGAAAGTATAGTAGTGAGTAATGAATAGCAATACATTTTTTTTCAATCTACAGACTGCTATTGAGGGTAGATGGATGTCATTTTAGGGTATAGGTTATTTTAGGAAGTGAAACATGGGTTTCCGATAATTATAGATCCAAAAGTGGAGGAAAACAACCACTTTCTAGAATAGAAATACTGTCATTAAAAAACCCACAAGATGTCTCCCAAGGTGCCCTGTTTAAGACTAGGGATGAGACAATCTGTCTGAGTTTGGCTAGCAAACAGTTCTGCAAATCTTGCTCAAATTTTGAAGTTTGCAACTTTGCTGCAAACCCAATTGAAGTCAATTCTGGCCATGTCTAGGGCTAATCAGCAAGCTATTGTCAAATGTCAAAGAAAAAACAGGAAGTGGCATTTTTTGGAGTCGCCAACTCCAGTAGTTCTATCACATAAATATATATTGTTTTTTTAACTTACTGGTTTGCAGGTTCATACAGTGGTGATGTCCATCAAAAGTAAAAAAATCCTGGAGTGTGTTGGTGATAGGGTGCAGGCTCTGCTGGCAGTCCTTTTGCTGTAAGGATGTTAGTCCTGGTTGTTTTAGCAGCTAGTCTGTGTTGTACATGGTGTGGGAAGCTCCACGCTAACCACCCTGGAACGCAGAAGAGGAAGTGACGTCAGCAGTGCTCAGCAAGCATCCAGGCACAGAGTATAGAACCTTCTATACTCTGTGTCTTGATGCTTTCTGAGCACTGCTGATGCATAGTAGCCCATTATGCTTTACCTTTGCAGGGAAACAAAGAGGAAGTAAACCCATTAGGGTTTACTTCCTCTTTAACCACTTTCAGACTGGACCATTTTGCTGGCTTAAGACCAGACCACTTTTTGCGATTCGGCACTGCGTTGCTTTAACTGACAATTGCACGGTCGTGCGACGTGGCTCCCAAAACAAAATTTACGTCCTTTTTTTCCCAAAATAGAGCTTTCTTTTGGTGGTATTTGATCACCTTTGCGGTTTTTATTTTTTGCGCTATAAACAAAAAAATACATTATTTTTTACTTTTTGCTATAATAAATATCCCCCAAAAATATATAAAAAAGTTTTTTTTTGTATTCTTCTACATATTTTTGGTAAAAGAAATTGCAATAAGCGATTATTGATTGGTTTGCGCAGAAGTTATAGCGTTTACAAAATAGGGGATAGTTTTATAGCATTTTTATTAATTTTTTTTTTTACTAGTAATGGCGGCGATCAGCGATTTTTATTGTGACTGCGACATTATGGTGGACACATCGAACATTTTTGACACATTTTTGGGACCATTGTCATTTATACAGCAATCAATGCTATTTCAATGCACTGATTCCTGTGTAAATGACACTGGCAGTGAAGGGGTTAACCACTAGGTGGAAGTGTAGGGGTTACATGTTCCTAGAGACGTGTTTCTAACTGTGGGGGGGCGTGGCTGTGAGCTAGTGAATGCTGATCTCTGCTCCAATCACAGGAAGCAGAGATCGGTGTCACTAGTTGCTAGGCAGAACGGGGAGATGCTGTTTATTTCCCCATCTCCCCATTCAGCCTTCCCGTGAGACGATCGCGGGTATCCCCGCAGCGATCAATGGCATGGCGGCATCTTAAAGGGGACGTACCTGTATGCCCTTATGCCTGTCCGTGCCATTCTGTCGATGTACATCCTTGTGCGCTGGTCGGGAATCGGTTAATGAGCCATTTAAAGAGGAAGTAAAGCCTATTTAAAAAAAAAAGAAAAGGAACCTGCAAGGCAAAGGCATAATGAGCTAGTATGCATAGCATACTAGCTCATTATGAATGACTTACCTGAGAACGAAGCCCCCGAAGCGTCCCTCATCCACGATCTTCTGCGCCTCCATCAAACCCGGAGTGACTTCCGAGTCTCGCCGCTCCAGCGCTGTCATTCGCTGGAGCGGCGATGACGTCACTCCCGCACATGTGCACGAGAGCGGCATATCGTCGTGATCTAGGCATGCTCAGTGTGCCTGCGCGCCGCTGTCTACGGCGCATGCGCCGTAGATAGTGGTGCCTTTTCTTTTCTAAATATCTCCTAAACCATGTAGGTTTAGGAGATATTTATTGGACCTCCAGGTAAGCCTTAATCAAGGCTTACCTGTAGGTCAAAGTGCAACCACTTTAAGCTTATATTGCACCATTCTAATAAGACATTACAAAAATTGCGCGCCGGAATCCCTTCCTTTCTTTAATATTGTCAAATGTCAAACAAAGGTCAATGGGAAGCTGGCACTGCCATGGGGGGCATGTACCAATGTCAAGACTAAGAACATAAAATAAAAAAAAAGTAATCTTTCCCTACACAGAATTGTTAGCCCTTCCCAACAGTTCCAACTATAACTGACAATATGGCTACTTTTTATAAAAAGAGGACTGGGTTATGCATTTCTTGAAATTATTGACTTTTCTGACTCATCTTTTTCAGGCAAAAGTTATGCACTGCATTAGAGGTGTTCATTATTTCTGGACAATCGTTCACAAATTATGATCTTTATGAATCCTAGGGATTTCTGAATCTCACTCCTATTTATGATTCTGCCTTCAACAGTGCAAGAAACAGATATTGAATTAATTTGGTTTGATGAATTTTACATGAAACCTTGTTACAGGTGAAAACCACTGTGATAAAGGGTGAGTATGAAAAATCTAAATTTGCATGAAAAATGGGACAATCTCAGATGAAAGTTATGCCATACTTGGGAAACATCAGTGATAAATGATATTGTCAGCTTACATTTTTTTGTAGAATATTCAAAAATGTACAGGTGTTTCCCCTTGATTACAGAAATAAGGCAATATAGATGGAGAAATTATCAATTCAAAGGTCTTCAACTTATTTACCAAAAAAATAAATATCATGGAATCCTGAGATATCAGTAGTTTGCCAACTGACAACTGGGAAATGACCAAGCATTTTTAAATACAAACACAACTTGCTGTTTTATTGTAGGTATTCTGAGCTTGTTATATTAAATGTGCAATCATAAGGTGACATATACTGTTTTATGTAGACAGAAAGGGCATCAATTCTTTAATGCCAGCCTGTGTCACTTAGCAAAACACCATGCGCTATACTGATTTTCATGTGTTAACTGTTATGTTTAATACTGTAAATGGAGAGTAATAACTAAATGTGAATTCAGCAATTCCCAGCAACTTACCAAGAATGACAGACTATCACTTATCATATCTTATCTTTAACTGTCTTGTTATGTCAACTAACTGTATCTTCATTTTTGTTCTAAATCTCAATATCCTGACAAAGAAATCTCAACATCTGAAAGAAAGCTCAAAATCACAGTGTTTTACTAATATGGTATAGTGATATGTTTTTACATGATATAAATCTGTAAAGATCCTTTATTTTATTGTGGTCTAAACCAAGATTTTGATGAACTGTCCATCTAAAGTGAGCAAAAACGTAGTTGTATCCAATAAATCAACACATGAATGACATATCAGTAAACATCAAATGCAGACAAGAAAGGTCATGTCAGACTTGCTGATAACAAATACACATAGGCAATGTGTGAACAGAAAAAAAAACAATGTGGGCTGATATTTAGAAAATAATTCATGCCGCTTTTGCCCTAAAGTGTTTTTAAATGAGTTACAATATTGTCTGATTAAGCATGGTGATCAGCAAGTGTTAGTCGAATTATAAAATATTTTATTGCCAGAGAGTAATCCTTAAGCAGATGAAATATAAAAAGGACCCCCAGGGAATGAATATGGATCGCTATCCTAGTTCTCTTCTAACACTATCTCTCTGAAGGTGTCCTCCTGACTAGATTTTATGTGAAACTTCTCTGTTGTTGACATATATGTTTACTTTTGAACCGCAGACCTCACACTTGTTGTCTTGATCAAAGCCAATGAATGTCTAATGCAATTAGATCCAGAAATGGCTCATTGCCTAATCAAACCTATCATGTCCTTGTCATTCATGTTTTCATTAAAAGCTATGCTTATGAAATCTAAATCACAGAACTTTTTTTCTATCTTACATTATGAAACCTTTACCTCTTACTTTTAAGTAATGCAAACAATAGAACCAAATAATAATAGAAATATAACTCATTTTAAAACATACAAAATGCAAACTAGCTACATAAATCATTACTAAAACCTTTCAAAAATGTAATGCTTGCCCCAGATTTGGCCTAATATCTGGATAAGTTTCTTTTAACTGCTGCAATCTGCAATATAGAATATTTTCTGTATGATTTAAAATATAACCATGCCTTTTTGATTTAAGAAACTACTGTAAATATTTATTTCTTACTCATCTTGTTTTATTATATGTATACAGGTGTTAGAAGTATATTTGTGCAAGAAACATTC
Organism: Lithobates sylvaticus; assembly: GCA_028564925.1. Lineage (NCBI taxonomy): Eukaryota > Metazoa > Chordata > Amphibia > Anura > Ranidae > Lithobates > Lithobates sylvaticus. The sequence goes on along the minus strand of CM053028.1, from coordinate 136,190,694 downwards.
AGAATTTACTTGTTAATTAGGGATGAGCGATTCGAACATAGGGTGTTTGCCTGTTCGCCAAACAGCGAACTGTATGCAGTGATTGCAGGAAATTCAAAAGTGCTCATTCTAAAGGCTTATATGCAATTTATTGCCATAAAAAGTGTTTGGGGAACTCGGTCCTGCCCCAAGGGACATGTATCAATGCAAAAAAAAGTTTTAAAAGCTGAAGTTTTTTCGGGTGATTTTAATAATGCATAAAGTGAAACAATAAAAATTAAATATTCCTTTAAATATTGTGTCTGGGGGGTGTCTATAGTATGCCTGTAAAGCGGCACAGTTTTCCCGTGTTTAGAACAATACTACAGCAAAATTTAATTTTTAAAGGAAAAAAGTAATTTAAAACTGATCATGGCTGTAATGAATTGTCAGGTCTCGGCAATATAGATAAAACTCAGTGAAAAAAACGACCAAAAAAAACATACATACCAGGCCCTTCAGGTCTGGTATGGATATTAAGGGGAACCCTGCGCCTAATAATTTTTTGTGAAATGGTAGGGGTACAATGTACCCGTTATCAATTTACATAGGAGGGAGGCCAGGATCTGGGGGCTTCCAGATTCCGATAAACCCCCCACCTGCAGACCCCCACAACCATGGGGATGAGGCCCTTGTCCCAATCAACATGGGGACAAGGTGCTTTGGGGGGCTACTCCAAAGCACCCTGAGCCTACCAATCTCCATTAGAGTGTACTGTACAAACAGGGTAGTCTTTCCGCTTAACTCTTACCTCACACTAATGAAAAGCATAGTCCTCAATTGACACTATTGTCTTTAGTATTTTCTAGTTTATATATTATTGATCATTTTATTTTTCATATTAGATGAACATACTTCTATGAATTCTCTGCATACAGTTTATATTAATGAGTTTTATACATGAATTTATATTTAAAGTGTTTGTTAACCTAAAAAAAAAAAAAACGGATCCTGTTCCTTTAAAGCATGTTATACAGCATAGTGTTTGTGCTGTATAATTTGGCTCCTTGTATCACCTGAAATACCTGCCTTGTTCTGCCCTCCCCCCTGTAAACTGATCACGGTTTATCATGACTGCTGAGCCCTGACACCATGGTCAGTTTTTCCGTCATCCGCAGCTCTCGTCTGTCCTTCTCTCCCCCCTCCCTCTTTACCTGACAGCAATTGACAGTGTGCGCCCCTCCCCTTCTGCTGCTGAAATTACATTTAATTCTATAATATCATCCTCTGTGTTGCTTAATGCTGTGTGCCACTGTGTCTGTGTTTTAGTTAAAAAATGCCGTTCTATACCTGATTTCAGAGCGCCAATCGGCACTCACGTGACCAGTCACCTCTCTCCTCCTCTCCTCCCAACTGACTTAAGCAGAAGGGTTCTCAGCCCCTCCCACTGTAGATGTCAGATAGCGAGAGGAGAGAGGCGGCCAGTAACATGAGCATCGATCGGCGCTCTAAAATCAGGTATAGAATGGCATTTTTTTTATAAAACACAGACACAGGTGCACACAGCATTAGGAAACACAGGATTATATTAAGATATTACAGTGGCTTAACAACCACTTTAATATTTATGATTTGACACATTGTTTTATGTACACATAGATTAATATTGTTTATTATAATCATATCTCTATGCATATGGTTTGTATTTGTATTTTTATGTTTTTACACATTTCGATATTAACAAGCGCTTCATTCTTTGATCACTCAATTCTAATTATATTGTACCTTGTGTAATTTTATTGTACCTTGTGTACATATATATATATATATATATATATATATATATATATATATATATATATATATATAAAAGATTAAGTGTAGTGCGATGCTTGAAAAAAATGAGTTAATTAAAGAACAGCTGCAACCATTTGTAGTGAACTTGAACACTAAATTACAAAGTGAATGGCATTTGAATGGTGCGCTTGTTCTAATCACCTTACAATATCAGATCATACCAAAAATCAATAATAAATATGAAAACCTATATAATGTACAATAAAATTGTGCAGTATAAGTGAAAAGTAAAAAACACACCAAAAATACAAAACAATTAAACAATAAAAAAAAAAAGTTCAAAGTGTCCAATCAACATAGAATCCAGCAATGTGCACACCGTGCTTAGAATAATCAAATAAATGGACAATCCTTCCAAAGCGGACTGTTAATGATGACTAGGCTTAAACAATCTTTCTACACTACTAATAGCAGAAAAAAGAAGGGGGGCTGCTCCACACCTTCAGCGGAAATGGCCGCTCACCTCTAAAATTTCACCACACAGGTCAAACAGCACTCATAGGTTGACATAAGATGGTAAGGGATTGTTCTTCTCCAGTACCTATGACTCCTCCCCAGTGTGATCCGAATCTCTGGGTTACTTATCCTCCTAGGGGGATATTGGTTTGAAACACTTGTCTCCCATTTAAAAGATATTGCTGCTCTGCTGCAGTGGTTTTTCAACCACAACAGGTCTTTAAAAAAAAATGATTGCATTCCTCCTATGACAAAAGGAGAAAAAATGTGCCAAAATGTAAAGTATTATTTTTGGGGCTCAACATTCAGAATTAAGGAATTTTAATGGGTAGTTTCTAATTAAATAATAAATAGGGGGAGTGTCCAAAACAATTCTGTATTGTGTCAGTGTACTCAAGTAGGGTCAATAGATTTATACAAACAGCATGATATAGCCTGAGGAGGCCATGTATAAATGACCTAAGGTTGAAGTAGTTATAGCAGGATCATAGAAGCTATAGTCTGATGTAAACAAGCCGCTCCCAGCTTGTGAAAGCATTCAATCAAACCAATCTAAGTTGTATAAGATTCTTTCCTTGTCAAAAGATTGTATTTAATACATGCAAGGTGAAAAAAATTAAAATAAATGATAAAATAATAATTGAGTTGAAGCTCAAAATTATGGTGGTACATATACATATTAAATAAGTATGGTGTAACCATAAATTGTCATGTAAGTAAGTACAAACAAAGAAAAAGAAGGACAATTGTGTTAATAAAACAATAAGTTAAATTAAATTATTTATAAGGAGTAACAGTAAATGTTGATAAGTTGAGATATAGAAAAAATACTGTTGTATTCAAGTGAGCTTCAAGTTCGTGAGAGGTAGAAAGGGGTGAACCAAAGAGAACAAAGAAAAAGAGAGAAGGTGGGGAGGCTAAGATAGGGGTGTCCAATCGGCAGGTCCTAAAGACATTGTGGATATAGTCTGGATATATGTAGATCAACTACCATGGCAAGAGAACATTCTCATCGAAAGTCAAAGGAAGATGATGTTTTATCCTTGGATGCCAAAGTTTTTCAAATTTTTTCTTTCATGGCAAATGCTATTTCATGGCAAATGCTAATACATGGGATTTTGTTCATCCCTTGTGTTAGCAATATACTTGATCCAAAAAAAGGTACAGTGTAAAAAAAAATGAAGATTTTTAGGTACCGTAGTTTGGCACTGTTCCACGGGCAAATGCAATTTTAAAGTATGACATATTACGTATCTATTTACTTGGCGTAATATACATTTTTACCAAAAATTGGTTATTATATTGTGTTTGTGTTCACTAAAAATCATTAAAGTGTACTTTTCCCTGAAAATTTGTGCTTGATAAACTGCTGCACAAATATTGCAAAAACTTGCAACAATCATTTTATTCTCCAGAGTCTCTGCTTAAAAAAAAAATGTTGATGTTTACATGTATGGCAAAAATGTCTAAATTGGCCTAGACTGGAATTGGTTAATTGCTGTGCAGTTTCTGATAACTTCAAATTACTCTTCCCCTGGAGACAGAGGAGGTGGATGATAAAGGCTTAGATAACTAGTTTATGAGATCCTTCATGTGTTCTGGGTGTATATCACACCCACTGCCAGAAAAAAAGGCACATGTGCCCTGCCTCTGGGTGCGGCACCTAGCCACCACTTTGACCTGTGGATATGGATGCAGCGCACCCCCTGATATCTGCATTGAAATAACCTCTGCCTTTCCCTTAGGACCTCCCACACATGATGTTTTTAACATGAAGCTTTTTTCTTACTTTTATTAGCAGCTATGGCAAGGACTTTATATAGGGGTTGTGGTGCTTAGGTGTGTTGAAAACTGCAGTGATTTTGTGAACAAAATTTCACTGGCTTGTTTCTGGATTTTTCTGTTCTGACCTCCTGCTGTGATCTAGGTTGATTCTGACCATGGCTCATTTTTCTTCTCTTATCTGACCTTGTCTTGCCACCTGGCCCTAATCCTGCTGTTGATCCATTGCTGACCTCTATTTGCCTATCTGCCTGATATCTGCCTTCCAGGTTGTCAGCCACTGACCAGTTTAGCCTCCAACCTTTTATGGGTTCATGTTTCCATGTTAGCTGTTGTTCTATTCTGTCTTCTGTGGTATCTTTACTCCAGTGATCTCCTTAGCAGTCTACAAGAGCACCTCCTCCAAGTTATCTACCAGAAGTGATCACCTGTGGACTGAACTCTCAGCACTCATGTCACTTTGTGCCCTTTCACTCCCTGTCACCATTTTCAGGAGTGTTTGGACCAGAGCTGTAAGGGAAGCCCTCTTGACATTCAGAATTTAACCAGGTACTTGATTGCAACCAATAGGACCACAGGAGAGGAGTGGCTGAACACTGGCTCAGTGGCTCTCAGTGGCTCCAGCCTGCAGTGCCTGTTGAAAAAAAGATGGTTATAAATTACTCTTTTTTTTTACCAAAAGTTTTTTAAAAAATAAACAGATTCCTCCATCCACACAAACACGGTGGATGAAGGAGTTCCCCCAGCCAGGACATTGTTATCTAACAGCAGGACCTGTCACTGTCAGAATACACTGATCATCAGACATGAAGCCACTGATCAACAAAAGTTTTCCAAGAATTTTATAAAATAAATGACTTCTTCTGAGCAGCGACAGCCACACAATGTTTAAAATGTGGCCCCTGCTGAACCATCTAAGTTTCAATCCATCTATGGCCAGCTTTAGTTTCTATTCTGTAAAACACTGTGGACTTCAGCTTTAAATTACATGACAGAAGTACACATTTGTTTATTCACTGTGCCAAAGTCCATCTTTACTTCAAGTTTAAGTCTCTCTGTCTCTCCTGTCTTTATGTGCTCTAAAATTAACCCTTAAAGTTCCATCAGTGTTTCTCTTTTAACTGACAGGCAAATGCTATAAACCAGTGAAATCGTGAGCTCTTCTAGAGATTTTAGCATTTGCTCTTCAGTTAACATTGAAAAGAAAAGCATGGTTAGGTACTGTACTGTATATGCACTAATTTCAAATCTCTGTTATCACAGCACTGCCAAGTGAAAATCTTGAGTGCTTCTCTGTCTGTACTGGAGCTTCACTGGAGGAAAAGAACGACATCTTCCCACCGTACAACTCGAAAGAACAATTAATAGTCACTATTTACCAGAATAATTTTCTGTGGTCAGAAAGTGACAGTGACCAGTTTAATGAATGCTGGCTGGCTCATTTATAATGAAGAGTGGATATAACCATCAGCTCCCTATTTTACTCCACTCAACTTTGCACACCATGGTCTTCATTTTACAACCCATTTATAAAATGCAGACTGCATTGTAGAGACTGCTATACTGTAGTTCTGTCTGCTTAACAGAGAAGAGAGAGTTTTACGATGTCACAGGTCATATAAACATGCTCTCCTCCTAGCTTTATTTTTGGTTGTCTGTTCTCTCCCATTCAATAAATAACTGGCAGCTTCAAACTCCCAAAGCTGAGGGAGTGCTAAGAACACTTTTAAAACACATTGCTGTGCTTTATAAATGTGCAGTGTTTTATTTTTAAACTGCCGTTCGGAAACACTACGTCCATATTGCTGCAGTTTTAAAATTAGGCACTTAGAGTGCTTTGATGTGTAGACAGTACGCTATTACTATTATCATTCAGCGCTCTTTTGAAAGATACAGAGTCCCCTGTCCCTCACATAAATATTGCACCTGGGTAAACTATTGCTTTTTGGGTGCATGTTTTTAATAAATGACTGAAGATAAACATTTTTAATGTTTACCTTGTGTGCGTTCAATTACTAAACATGGTAATTCTTTTGTGGGATTTTTTATGCATGCATTAATCTCACAATTTTTTTTCTAGTGAATTAATTTATTTTTGAAGGTCATTAACCCCATTGGTTTATTGACTTATAGACTTACTGAAAACAAAGGCAAGGATTGTAATACACCACACCCCTTTATCAAATTAGCCACTCTCACTTTTCTTTATGCTGGTTCCTCATCACCCTCTCAATATTTTTTCAAGGTTGACATCTCTGTAAATCCACCCTTTGAAAAGCCACATAGCTCTTGCTAGAGTGCATGCATGTAGACAATAATTGGCTGCAAATCGCAATAAATTCACCATAAACAATAGGTAAATAACGGCGCTCAACAAAAAAACAAAAAACATGAAAAATAAATAAATCAATGAATCATCGTGAAAATAACATCCAAAGAAACTCAATGAAAAAATGTCCTGAAAACACCCATTGTTAAATGTGAAGTGAATGAATCATATAAAAAATGTACATATAAAAGTCCACGTGAAAGTTCAGTTTCAGTGATCTTCAAAAACGATATTTCAGTAAACATCTTGCTCCATTAAATCATGCAATCTTCACACAGCACCACGTCAGAGCATGCCACCACTTCCCCATGAGGTGTACACTCACCAAATAGGTTTGCCTTATACTTTTATGTTCTGCAAATGTGCTTTTTAACCCTGTGGTTAATCAAACCATCATCGTCAGTCTCCATATCATATGTATTAGACCCATAATGAGTTCTCATACATGGGAGAAAGGAGAGCTTCAATAGTGTATTACATTTAAAAGACTTAATTTAAAACCTAAACCATCTTACATTCCGCTCACATGCCATAAAAGATAAAATGCTTCATATCCGACAGCATCACTATGAAACAAGAGTCCCATTGGGAAGAAGGCTTGGTAAGCTAAGTTTCACCCAATCACTTGTTCCTCACTGTCATAATGTCACTTCCAGTTGACTGCGATGTGTCATTCCTGGTTGCCGTACAGCCAAGTCTCAAAGAATTTCGTCATCACAACTTCATCCAGGGATTGGCTGTATGGCACGGCAACCTCCATTTTTGTGATAGATCACTACCGTATATACTCTAGTATAAGCCAAGTTTTTCAGCACATTTTTTTGTGCTGAAAATGCCCCCCTCGGCTTATACTCGAGTCAAGCACTTTTCTGCAGCAGGGAATGACAACTGACTTTGGGCCCCGTATCTCGGGGCCACTTGGTGCTAACAACCCCAGCTTGGATAAGTTGTAGTGCTGGTTCCTCTGGGTTTGCACACCAAATTTGGGGTTCCTAGCACCAAGTGGCCTCGAGATACGGAGCCCCAAAATCGGTTCGGAAAATGTCATTCTCTGCTACAGAAAAGTTCTTGACATTTTCCGAACCGACTTTGGGGCCCCGTATCTTGGGGTCACTTGGTGCTAGGAACCCCAGCTTTGGATATATAAAAAATACGGATGTAGCACTTAATAAAGTATGTGAGGAGATAATAGTGAAAAATCTCAATACATTGGCATAAAGCAGCAAAAAATCCCACTGAGGCACTCAAAGTGACATTTCATACAATAAAATAAAGCAGTAATCTTCTAAACGTGAATGAACAAAAATAAAAGTAATGGTGAAAAAACTCTTACAGAGAAAACTAAAGCAGTCAGATTGAAGGTAAATAAATTAACCAAAAAAGTGACACATGTATTTAAAATTAATAGACCAATCACTAAAAAAGGAAAGCCATAGGGAAGTCCCCATGACGTCCCCGTGCGTCAGAGGGGGCAGGGTCACCAGGTGGCCCCGTCCTCTGTTATAAAAGACCTGTCAGACGCAGCGAAGCCTCACACAGCGGAGCCTCCCATTGCGCGGAGCGGCCCAAGAAGAGACACTGACACCGTGGAAGAAGATGCCGGAAGAGAAGACCAGAGCAAGAAGAAGCGGATCGGAGGAAGAAGAAGATGGAAGAAGAAGATGGAAGAAGATGCCGGAATGAGAAGATGAAGAAACCGAAGGATGAAGAAAGGAAGAAGGAAGAAGACCAGAAGAAAGAAGATGAAAGAAGATTTTAATAAAGGAATTGTCAAAGACTGTCTCCTGTCATTTTTACAATTTTTGTCACTTTTTTGGTGAAATGGTAGGGGTACTTTTGTACCCCCTTACCATTTCACACAGGGGGGGCTGGGATCTGGGGGTCCCCTTGTTAAAGGGGGGGCTTCCAGATTCCGATAAGCCCCCCGCCCACAGACCCCCACAACCAATGGCCAGGGTTTTGGGGAAGAGGCCCTTGCCCTCATCAACATGGGGACAAAGTGCTTTGAGGGGTCACAGACCCCCAAAGCACCCTCCCAATGTTGAGGGCATGTGGCCTGGTACGGTTCAGGAGGGAAAGGGGGGGCGCTCTCGCCCCCCCTCTTTTCCTGCGGCCTGCCAGGTTGCGTGCTCGGATAAGGGTCTGGTATGGATTTTGAGGGGGACCCCACGCCATATTATTGTTTTTTTGGCCGGGGTTCCCCTTAAAATCCATCCCAGACCTGAAGGGTCTGGTATGGATATTTAGGGGGACCCCTACATCATTTTTTTTTTAATTTGACGCAGGGTTCCCCTTAATATCCATAGCAGACCTGAAGGGCCTGGTAATTGAATTTGGGGGGACCCCCACGCTCTTTTTTTTGTTTTTTGTTTTTATTTTTTTATCAATGACTTGTTTTTTATCAATGACTTTCAATGAATGACTGTTCTATGTGTTACGGGAACCGGCAATTTATTAGCCGCAGATGGCTGCCTTAGATGACACAACAGGCCAGAAGGGTAAAGGTGGTTTAATGTGATACTGCAATGCTGTACTAACAGCACGCACACACTAATCCCCAGAATCACAGCAGATAATGTCAGCAGAATGAATCACAGCACAGATAATGTCAGCAGCACTGCAGAATGGATCACAGCAGATAATGTCACTAACGCCGGAACACACTACATGAGGCCGCCGGCGCGGCGGCCTTATATAGTGTGGGGCAAGTACTAAAGCAGCCAATAATTGCTCTCCTCGCCGCTGGCTCTATGATTGGCCAAGCATGCGGGGTCACAGTGCATACTTGGCCAATCATCAGCCAGCAATGCACTGCGACTGGCGCAGTGCATTGTAGGGCCGTTCACATCACACAAATTTGATGCGAACAGCCAAAATAGTTCTGGGCTCAACGAGCGGTCGAACGCCTGATATTCGATTCGAACGTGGGTTCGAATCGAACACAGGGCCCATACCTAGTGGGGAGGGTTGCCCTAATCCAGGTGCGGGCAATCTGCATTCTGGCAAGGAATAATTATTCCTGTAGGAATATATTGAGGTACTTCTCCTCTTGAGGTAGAGGAAGGATGCCGAGTAGGCATTGGCGGGGGCATAGAGATGGGGGAGAGCCCATGCGGTCATGAAGGAATTTAACCACTTGGGACCAGTTTTCCTGAAGTCTTGGGCATGACCATAACAGATGGTAGAATGGACCTTGTGGGTCTCCGCATTTGGGGCACGCCGAGCTGTAGTCTGGTTTAAACTTAGATAGGTGAGTTGGGGTGAGGTAGGATCTATGCAGCATGTATAGGTGGGTGAGTCTGTCTGACAGTTTAGGGGAGACTGTCTTGGAGGTGGCCAATGCATCTTCCCAATCCCCATCCTCCACAGCCCTTAGGTCTGTCTCCCATTTGGACTTCAGTCGGTACGGACCCTCCAAATTGGGAGTTGAGGGCGTGACGAAGCTGGAGGTAGCGAAAGAGCATTCGGTTGGGGAGGTCAGATTTGTCTTTGAGGGCTTGAAACGATCTAATTGTTCCATTCTCTAGAACATGGGAGAGAAAGAGGATTCCTTTAGCACCCACAGACTTTATTAGGGTTTGCATGTTCGAACAAATTTTTTGCCTGTTCGCATGTTCTAGTGCGAACCGAACCTGGGGGTGTTCGGCCCATCCCTACTCTCTATACTGATAATAGAAGTTAGATATAAAGCCCCACTGCTGTTGATCTGTTGTCCTACTTGATCCTATCCTCCAAACATTGAGTTCTAGGTATCATATATACCTTGAAAATTACTCCATTCCAAAAAATTGGAGGTGTAACCCATAATTTTGCTTGTGCATGAAAATCCTCACCTTTAGTACAATTTTTTTGGACCTGCATAATCTGGCCTTTAGGAATTTTTTTATCCATAATGGATGGTGACCGCTTACTGACAGATCACTGTTACGGTCCGCTGGCTTGAAGTACACTTTAGGCACCAAGGGGTTAACTATTGTTTTAATCTCCCTATGGGAACATCAGTGGATGATTTCAGGATTTTTGATTATACTTTTTTTTTGTAACTATATTATAGTCATAAGTTTTTTAATCTAACAATATAGGTTAATATATCCTGTATTAGAAGTTTATTCCAGTGGATTATACTGTAATAGGTCTCATGGTTATATTAGGATCTACTGTATGGAGGACATGAACAATGTTGTTGCATTGGCTACAACATCCGCACTAGAGTTTGTGTATATGCAAATTGGGTTAAATATTTGCATGTTTGCCCATAAAATGGAGGTCGTTGTGCCGCACAGCCAATCTCTGGACAAAGTCACAATGACGGAACGCATTGAGACGTGGCTGTACAGCAACAGAAAGTGACGCGTTACAGTCAACTTAAAGTGGCGCTCCACAGTATGGAACGAGCGGTCAGGTGAGACTCAGCTTACCAAGACTTCTTCCCACAGGGACTCTCGTTTGATTGTGATGGTGTCGGAAATAAACATTTTTATCTTTTATGGCATGTGAGCAGAATTTGAAATGGTTTATTTTTAAATAAATTCTTTCAAACAGATTACACTATTGGAGCTCTCCTTTCTCTTCCCCTGAATGAGAACTCTAATACATATGAGCTGGAGCATACTGATGATGGATTGATTAACCGCAGGGTTAAAAAGCGCATTTGCCAAACATGAGAGTATGAGGCAAATCTATTTGGTGAGAGTACGCCTGATAGGAAAGTGGTGGCATGCTCTGATATGGTGCAGTGTGAAGATTACATGATTTAATGGAAGAAGATGTTTGCTGAAAAATTGTTTTTGGAGATCACTGAAACTGAACTTCCATGTGGACTTTTATATGGAAATTTTTTATATGATTCACTTCACACTTAACACCGGGTGTTTTCATTTAATTGTTTCATTGAGTTTCTGTGGGTGTTACAGTATTTGCACTATGATTCATTTATTTATTTATTTTTGTTGAGCGATGCTATCTATCTATTGTTTATGGTGGATTTATTGAGTTTTTTCTAATATGTTTTAATACGGCAGCAACCATTATACACTGTTTATCTTGATTTTTTTGCGTTTTTGCTGTTAGCTGTGGCGCATAGGTAGGATTGGTGTTCACTTGTTCATGGGTCACTTTTCCTTTAAAAAGGTGTTTGAATAATTTGCTGCAAACAGGCTGCAGAAGATGAGCAACACAGTCTTGCAACATAGGTAAAAAAAAGGGAATTATAATTCCCAATGCTTTAGCAAACTATGTGCAATTCAGTTAGGGTTTACATATACTTTATAAACGCACATCTATATATGGTAGTCAGTGAATAGTAAGTAGAGAATCAATTTTTTTGCCATACTGTGTATGCTTAGCATTTCATTTTGATATGTGTGGTATACTAAGGAGTCCCTATTTATAAATGGATAAACTGTGGATACAATTATATGGGAGCTTCCATTTGCTTAGTTTTTTTAAAGGTTCAGTCTTCAACACCACCATTCTGATCCTGGCTTCAATACCTACTAGATCATTAAGCTGAAACAAACAAGCAGTCTGAGATGTCTAAATGTATGCATGCATGTTCCAGGGGCGGTAACATAAAAGTGAAGCAAGGATCAATATAACATTCCTGGAACCATCTTAAACATTTCATTAATGGTAGATACCATGTTTTTATACCCACATTTAACTCACATGTTCCCTTTACATATTTCTCTGTTACAGCTGGATTACTGCTGGAAATTGATATTTTATCATCCCACCCCTTTTAAAAAGCTTTTACCGACAGGTTTTATTATTTACTTCACAAGCTGACAATTGTGTTTCCATTCTGATGTGAAGTGTATTGGAATTAATGGAGTGTGTTATTTATTAAGCTTTAAAGCTTTATTTCTCCTTCAAACACTGCAAAATGAACTGTATCACTTTTCCACTTTAATGTAGACAAAGTCAATTGTTTTCAGTGGGAGAATATACAATAATTGGTAGACAGGCTCAGGGATTTGAGGAGAGAAGAAATTAAAACAACCCAGAAGCTTTTGAAATCCACCTGCTTGGTTTGACAAAATCACTGATATGGGAGGTGGAAACTTTACATGTTGAGTGCCAGAGTAAATTGATAAAGGGTTTTGTAGAACCCATTTTAACAAGGCAATGGCATTATTATTTTTTTCTGTCAGTGACTTTGCACAAAATGATGAGGTAAACGTTTGCACTATTTAGCCTTACCTGGCCATTTCATTAAAATTCTAAAATGTATAAAGTAAATGCAAGACTTCCTTTTTTTGACAGTGTAATTTCTATTTGTCCATATTTTGGAGTGTAGTCTCTCATCTAGATAATTTCTGTCTGCGTATACATTTGGTTCTAATGTGATCCTTTTATTGTCCTTGGACTGTACTTCCACAATATATATTTCTCCTTTTTATTTCCACACAGATTTGTACTTCTTTGTACTACTTTCTCTGAAAATCTTAAAATAAATATATTCAACACTAAAGTGAAATTGCACCCAAATAAAAAAATAAAAAAAAATAAATGCAGGACATCAACTTTGTCCATATGAACGTCAAGATTTCATTGATGCCTCCATATAGGTATGACAGAAATGTATGACAAAGACCGAAGTGAAACGTTTTGTGATTTATATAAAGGCTTCTTATATTCTAGTGTTTCCTATCGACTTAGGGCTCTTTCACACTCATGGTGGAGTGTGGTGCCCTTTGAAGAGAAGTTGATGATCTGAAGGCATTTAATTTAAGCCTATAATGCCGTGCTACTTCGCCACAATAGCATGCATTGCATACATGTGCAGGGCAGCCCCACTGAACTCAATGAGTGAGTTTGATAGGTGGTGACACCTGTCAAACTCTGAACCATGGGCGTCCGCAGAACTTTTTTCAGGGGGGGGGGGGCATCATTTTAAGAGAACCCATGCTCCGCCCCTTTTCGACAATGTCATGAAGGGTAAGGAGCTTAGTTATTATCACATAAAGCGCAAGCATGTGCCCATTATATGCAGCCTTACTGTGCCCATCAATTGCAGCCTCATTGTGCCCATCAAATGTGGCCTATACATTATGGAGGGTGTACAGTATGTGTATATAGAGGGTGTGGATGGTATTAGTATATACAGGAAGGAAGGTGGGTGTATATAGCTGTATACAGGACAGATTTTGTATATCTGCAGTCAGTGATGATGGAGGAAGGCCTCTATATACAGGAAGGAAGGTGGTTATATACAGCTACCTGTATATAGAGACCTTCCTCCATCATCACTGACTGCAGATATACATCATTTATCCTGTATACAGCTATATATACAGGACAGATGATGTATATCTTTAGTCAGTGATGATGGAGGAATACAGGAAGGATGATGGGTGTATATAGCTGTATACAGGACAGGACAGATTATATGATCTTCTTAAATCTGGCACCCCCCTTCACTAGGGATGGGCCCGGTGTTCGTTTCGAACCCATGTTCGAATCGAACATCGGGCGTTCGACTGCTCGTCGAGCCCAGAACTATGTGGGCCGTTCGCATCAAATTCGTGTGATGCGAACAGTCCACAATGCACTGTGCCAGTCGCGGTGCATTGCTGGCTGATGATTGGCCAAGCATGCAATGTGACCCCGCGTGCTTGGCCAATCATAGAGCCAGTGGCGAGGAGAGCAATAATTGGCCACAGGCAGGATGCCTGTGGCCAATTATAGCTCAGGGGGTTTAGTACACGCCGCACACTATATAAGGCCGCCGCGCCGGCGGCCTAGTTTTGTGTGTTCCGGCGTTAGTCAGTGACTGTGTCAGTCACATTATCTGCTGTGATTCATTCTGCATTGCTGACACAGTATCTGCTGTATTATTCATTCTGCTGAGTGCTGACACTATCTGCTGTGTTATTCATTCTGCTGAGTGCACTGCTGACATTATATGCTGTGTTATTCATTCTGCTGAGTGGTGACATTATCTGCTGTGATTCTGGGGATTAGTCTAGTGTGTGCATGCTGTTAGTAAGGCATTGCAGTATCACATTAAACCACCTTTACCCTTCTGGCCTGTTGTCATCTAAGGCAGCCAGCCAGGCATTTGCAGAAGTTAGCGTGTGTGTGTGTGCTGTGTGAGTATAGCACAGCACACTAAACCACCTCAGCCTCTATCTGCCCTAAGGCCCTGTTGTCATCTAAGGCAGCCAGCCAGGAATTTGCAGGAGTTAGCATGTGTGTGTGCTGTGTGAGTATAGCACAGCACACTAAACCACCTCAGCCTCTATCTTCCCTAAGGCCCTGTTGTCTTCTAAGGCAGCCAGCCAGGCATTTGCAGAAGTTAGCGTGTGTGTGTGTGTGCTGTGTGAGTATAGCACAGCACACTAAACCACCTCAGCCTCTATCTGCCCTAAGGCCCTGTTGTCATCTAAGGCAGCCAGCCAGGCATTTGCAGGAGTTAGCGTGTGTGTGTGCTGTGGGAGTATAGCACAGCACACAATAAACCACCTCAGCCTGTATCTGCCCTAATGCCCTGTTGTCATCTAAGGCAGCCAGACAGCCATTTGCAGGAGTTAGCGTGTGTGTGTGCTGTGTGAGTATAGCACAGCACACTATAAACCACCTCAGCCTGTATCTGCCCTAAGGCCCTGTTGTCATCTAAGGCAGCCAGACAGCCATCTGCAGTATTTAGCGTGTGTGTGTGCTGTGTGAGTATAGCACAGCACACAATAAACCACCTCAGCCTGTATCTGCCCTAAGGCCCTGTTGTCATCTAAGGCAGCCAGACAGCCATCTGCAGGAGTTAGCGTGTGTGTGTGCTGTGTGAGTATAGAACAGCACAGTGTGTGTGCTGTGTGACTCCAGCACAATATACACTACCCACTACAATGCCTGGAAGACCGACAAGGAGAGGCAGACAGTCCTGAGGCAAGAAAACAGGGCAAGCAGGCTCTGTGTCTAGAGACAACAGTGCTGGTCGTGGACGTGGTGCATCGTCATCAGCATGTGGCCATGGGACACGCTTGTCCTTCTTTTCGGCAGCTGGACATGTTGAGCCGCATCATGCCGAAGGCTTGGTAGAGTGGATGACAAACCCCTCCTCATCCTTCTCATCCTCTCTCACCCAGGCTCAGGGTACTGGCAAAGCAGCTGCCAACGCGTACTCAATGGCATCATCAGGCACCCCTTCCCTAGACCCACCATGTCCTCCTGAGGAGTCCCCCGAACTGTTTGAGCACAGTGTTGGGTACATGCTCCAGGAGGATGCCCAGCATTTTGAAGGCTCGGATGATGATACCCAGCTAGAGGAAGGCAGTAGCGTGAGCGCAGAGAGAGGGGATGCTCAAGGACAGCAATCTGGCAGTCATGTTCCACCAGCTGCAGCTTACTGCCAGGTTTGCTCCAGTGGTGAAGAGGGAGGGGATGATGAGGTCACTGACTCCACGTGGGTGCCTGAAGGGAGAGAGGAGGAGGAGGCGGCACATCTCCAACGAGGCAGGATGCCCTCCAGGGGCCAGCTTGAGGCCAGCACACCAACTGAATCACACCGCAGAGCTCCGCCTGTGCAGGGCGCTGCCTCTGCACGTTATTACAAAAGTTCTTTGTTTTGGGCCTTTTTTGAGACGAGTGCATCCGATTGCACCACTGCTATTTGCAACATATGTCTCAAGCGTATCTCGCGTGGCCATAACATCAGCCGCTTGGGCACCACAAGCATGACCAGACATATGTCTACCTGCCATGCAGCTCGTTGGCAAGCGCACATTAAAGACCCACACCAAAGAACAGAGCGGACCTCTCCTTGCTCCTCATCAGCTGGGATCTCCAACCCCACTATACCTTCAGTCCTCTCTGAAAGCTGCACTGAGAAGAATGAAGGTGTAGAATTAGGTGTATCACAGCCAAGTACTTGCGGGCACTCTGCTAGCAGTACACCGACGTCCGATTCTACCAGGCAAATTTCCCTGCCCCAGCTGCTGGACTGTCGAAAGAAGTTTACTCCCAGCCATCCACATGCACAGCGGTTGAATGCTAGCTTGGCTAAATTGCTAGCACTTCAACTGCTACCTTTTCAGTTGGTAGACTCGGCCCCCTTCCATGAGTTTGTTCAATGTGCGGTTCCTCAGTGGCAGGTTCCCAAACGCCACTTTTTCTCACGGAAGGCGATTCCGGCTCTATACCGGCATGTGGAAGGAAATGTCCATGCCTCGCTGGACAGGGCGGTCAGCGGTAAGGTGCATATTACCGCTGACTCATGGTCCAGCAGGCATGGGCAGGGACGTTACCTGTCTTTCACGGCCCATTGGGTCACTCTTTTGGCAGCTGGGAAGGATGCCGGACAAGGTGCAGTAGTGTTGGAGGTTGTTCTGCCACCACACCTCCAAAATGCTACTACTGGTTGTGACACACCTCTCTCCTCCACCCCCTCCTCTTCTTCTTCCTCCATGGCCTCTTTGAGTGCTCTGTCCTCTGAACCAGCGGTGCTCCGTAGGCATCCAAGGGGCTACGCAAGTACGCAGGCACAAAGATGCCATGCCGTGCTTGCGCTGGTGTGTTTGGGGGACAGGAGCCACACTGGGGCAGAGGTTCTGTCAGCTCTGCAGGGGCAGGCCGAGAGGTGGTTGACGCCACGCCAGCTTAAGCCAGGAATGGTGGTTTGTGACAATGGCACCAACCTCCTCTCCGCCCTGCGACAGGGACAGCTGACCCTTGTGCCCTGTATGGCTCATGTCCTTAACCTGGTGGTGCAGCGGTTCTTGGGCAGGTACCCAGGCTTACAGGATGTCCTGAGGCAGGCCAGGAAAGTCTGTGTGCATTTTCGCCGATCATATAATGCCAGTGCTCGGCTGGCTGAGCTGCAAAAGGAGTTGAACCTGCCCAAGAACCGCCTTATATGTGACATGCCCACCAGGTGGAACTCAACGTTGGCCATGCTGCAGCGACTGCACACACAGCAGAGGGCCATCAATGAGTACCTGTGCGACTACGGCATCAGGACAGGGTCAGGGGAGCTCATATTTTTTTCCCCACGCCAGTGGAGCATGATAAGGGATGCATGTACTGTCCTGTCACCATTTGAGGATTTGAGGAGGCCACGAGGATGGTGAGCAGTGACAGTGCATGCATCAGTGACACTGTACCTCTTGTCCACCTGTTGGAGCATACGCTGCGTGGGATAATGGACAGGGCACTTGAGGCAGAACAGAGGCAGGAAGAGGAGGACTTCCTTGCCTCTCAAGGCCCCCTTTATCCAGACAGTGTTCCTTCTCTCCCACCCATCACACAGGAAGAGGATAAGGAGGAGGAGGAGAAGGAGGAGGATTGTGTCAGCATGGAGGTGGAGCCTGGCACTCAGCATCAGCAGCAGCAGGCTTTTAGGGATGATTTACAGTCCCAACGAACCAGTGGACTTGTACGTGGCTGGGAGGAGGTGGGTTCGGATCATGTCGTCCTCAGTGACCCAGAAGACTCCGGACCGAATGCCTCAGCTAACCTATGTTGTATGGCCTCCCTGATCCTGCAAAGCCTGCGGAAGGATCCTCGTATTCTTCGGATCAAGGAGAGGGACCATTACTGGCTGGCCACTCTCCTTGATCCACAGTACAAGGGTAAGGTTGCGGACCTTATCTTGTCGTCGCAGAGGTAGCAGAGGATGAGACATCTCCGGGAGGCCTTGCAGAAAGGTCTGTGCAATGCGTTCCCAGAGACTGGGAGGTTACAAACTCCTGGTCCTGGACGACGAGTTGCTGAGGCTTCGGTCAGTAGCAGAAGGAGCGGTGGGGAAGGTGGACGTCTGACCCATACGTTCAGACAATTTTTTAGTCCGCAGGTATGATCGGTTCCAGCAACCATCGCCAGCGTCTGATATACATGGTGCAGGAATACCTAGGGGCAAGGTCAGACTTGGACACCTTTCCACCAAAAATCCTCTGGCTTACTGGGTCTTGAGGATGGATCACTGGCCAGAGCTTGCACAGTATGCAATTGAGCTACTGGCCTGTCCTGCATCCAGCGTTCTTTCAGGGCCCATTCCTGCGCCCACCAAGAGTAACTGTGAGGGCTTACAGTCTTGTGGCAACACCGTCCACCACCACCACCAAAGGCCCAATTTTTCAGCCCCTGTTTAACAGGGGCATGTAATTACCGTATTTATCGGCGTATAACACGCACTTTTTCCCCCTTAAAATCGGGGGAAAGTCGTGGGTGCGTGTTATACGCCGATACCCCCCCCAAAAAAATGACAAAAATTACAAAAATGGCAAGCGCCGCCGAAAAATAGCGAGCGCTGCCGAAAAAACCCGAAGTGGCACCGGAATAGACCGAGCAGACTGTTCGGCTCTGCTCGTAGTCCCACCTCCCTGCGCTCGCTCCGGAAACAGCAGGGAGACGGGACCGTGAGCGGAGCTGAACAGTCGGCTCGGCCTTTTCCGGGGGCGCTTCGGTCTTTTTCGGCCGCTCTTCGGTCTTTTTCGGCGGCGCACGCGACAGAGAGTCTCGGCGGCGGGAAATTTAAACCAGGACCGGACTTCAAATGACGCTGGCAAGTTCCAAAGAAACTGGGCATGGCTGCAATGACGCTGGGCAAGCTGCAATGACGCTGGGCAAGCTAAAATGACACTGGGCAAGGCTGCAAATGATGCTGGGCAAGGCTGCAAATGACGCTGGGCAAGCTGCAATGACACTGGGCAAGCTACAATGACACTGGGCAAGGCTGCAAATGACGCTGGGCAAGGCTGCAAATGACGCTGGGCAAGGCTGCAATGACGCTGGGCAAGGCTGCAATGACGCTGGGCAAGCTGCAATGACGCTGAGCAAGCTGCAATGACACTGGGCAAGCTGCAAATGACGCTTAAATGTACGTTTTTTATTTTTTCCCTAAACTTCCCTCCTAAAACTTTTTTTCCTTAAAATGCCCTCCTAAACTTGGGGTGCGTGTTATACGCCAGTGCGTGTTATACGCTGATAAATACGGTACAAATCTTGATCTAATAATTCACAGCAGGGCCCATTTCTGCGCCCAGCAAGAGTAACTGTGAGGGCTTACAGTGTTGTGGCAACACCGTCCACCACCACCACCAAAGGCCCAATTTTTCTGGCCCTGTTCAACAGGTGCATGCAATTACAAATTTTGATCTAATAATTCACAGCAGGGCCCATTCCTGTGACCACCAAGAGTAACTGTGAGGGCTTACAGTGTTGTGGCAACACCAACATCTAACGAGGCAAATTTCTGCAGAGTATATACGGCAGGCCCCTACTTTCAAACATCCAACTTACAAACGACTCCTACTTGCAAACAGAAGGAGAAAACAGGAAGTGAGAGGAAATCTACCCCTAGCAAGGGAAATTCTATCCTGTTAGATTTAATTTGGGAAAAAGGTATCTCCTCTCTACTGATGCTTTATCACCAATCCTTGTTTCAATAAAAACCCCACTTTTCCAAAAACATTTGTCATTGGGACAGAAAGTGAGGTGAAATGTTCTGAACAGGTGCACAGACAGCAAAACAAATGTTACATGGGTGATAACCCTTCCCTATGTTCTCCAAAAAGCTTAAAAATAGATTTTTATGGATGGAGCTACACTTAAAAATGTACCTGTTCAAAATTACAAACAGATTCTACTTAAGAACAAACCTACAGTCCCTGTCTTGTTTGCACCACCTGTATACTGCTGTTCAGAGTATATATGGTTGAAGGTATAGGGTTTTATTTTGGGTGCGGGGTTCCCCTTAATATCCATACAAGACCCAAAGGGGCTGGTAATGGGCTGGGGTAGGGGGGGGATGATAGGGTAGCCATGCCATTTTTCTCAAAGATTTTCATCCATATTGCCAGGACAAGACATGACATTAAAGCCGCAAGCAGTTTTAAATGGCTTCTTTTTTTCCTTTACAAATGTAATTTTTTGCAGGGACAGTTCTAAACACAGGAAACACATGGCACTTCACGGGCATACTTTAGACACCCCCCAGGTACCATATTTAAAGGAATATTTCAATTTTTTTTTCACTTTATGCATCATTAAAATGACTGCTCCCGAAAAAACTTCAGTTTTTAAAACTACTTTTTGCATTGATACATGTCCCCTGGGGCAGGACCCGGGTCCCCAAACCTCTTTTATGACATTAACATGCATATTGGCCGTTATAATTAGCACTTTAGATTTCGAACGTTCGCGTCCATTGTAACTAATAGGGTTCGAATATTTGCGCAAACTTTCGGTCCGTTCGCAGGTTCTGGTGCGAACCGGACCCGGGGGTGCTTGGTTTATCCCTACCCTTCACTGATCATACCTGTATTCACTCAGCTGCCCCATCATCTGTATATATGTCAGGCCCCCACACACACAGCTCTGCCCCCCCTGTACACAAACAACCACCTCCCTTCACTTGTACTTACAGCCCCCACTTGTAAGGTGGTCTTCCTTCTCCCAAGTCCTGTTTCCACATGCCCCTGTGAAAATACAATAGGAAGCAAAGCAAACATGAGGGGCACGCATACAGGAAGCAGCCAGAGGTGGCAGTAAAGAGCTCTGTAAGCTCAATGACACAGATCTGCAGCAGCTGTGGAGCCGACTGCACAAACACAGAGAGCCAGCACAGCTACAGATGCGGCTGTGGCGGACCCTTGCCGATTCCAGGGGGGATCAGTCGCCCCCCCTTGCCCCTCCCTGCGGATGCCCATGCTCTGCACCCTAAATTAAAAATGCCCCAGCTTTGAAGCAAAGCATTGGAAGGGAAGGGAAGAAAGTGCTAAACTGGCATAGTGTAGCACAGCTTATTAAGTAAAATACCATATAAAACAAATAGAACTCACAAGCAGGTGAGGGGGAGAGGGAGGATGACAGTCCACAGTGGATTGTAATGAGCTGGTAGCTGTGTGGTAGTCCTTGGTGGAGAAGCTCATCCTCTCTCTACCCCTCACCCGCTTGTGAGTTTAATTTGTTTTATATGGTATTTTACTTAATAAATTGTACTACACTATGCCGGCTAGGTGCTTTTTTCCCTTCCCTCCCTATTTTACAGATTGTAGATTTCCAGCCCACAAATGAAAGCAGCCTTACCAGCCCCACAGTGTCAGCCATTTTCTACTAATTTACATTTTTATTCCTATACCTCTGGGAATAAGTATCTTTCTTTTCATTTTTATTGAATATTGTCATGAAAACATACAGAAAATAAAACAGTAAAAGAAAGAAATAATAAGATACGCACTGTGTATAGTACATGTCAAGAAAAATGCAATACACATACATAGAGCAATCATAGCAAACAGGAAACGGATCTAAGAACATTCCTGAGAAAGATCCATAGGCCATATAGACCGATATTTATCAAACTGTGTACATTTAAAGGCATTTATGGCTATTAAATGTTCAAAAGTATAGTTTCTACGTACCGCAGAGGTGACATCGGATACATTGATAGTATTAGTGGACTTCCAATTGCATAAAATCGGTAACCTGGTTTCAAGTAAAATATGGGATATAACTGGTCTAAATGATTTAGGAAATTTATCAATATTTAAATGAAGAATTCCTAAGGCAGGATCTGGGGCAGTGAGCATACCCGTAATAGTAGATATAAGTTGAAAAACACCTTTCCATAAGCTTTTAACCGTAGGACAGTACCAAAGCATATGTAATAGATTGCCCAACTGGCCGCACCCCCTCCAACAATTCGGAGAGGATCCCGGAAAAAAAGTCGCCAATCGACAAGGAGTATAGTGCCACCTATTGGATAGTTTAATGGTAAGTTCCCAATGTTTAGCACAATGGGATGCGGAATGAATTTCAGAGAAGGCGTGACGCCACTGTCCTTCCGAGAAATCAGAGCCGAGTTCCGCTTCTCATTTGAGCATAGCAGGTGTCTTGATAAATTGTAATTTATCAAGTAAAAGATTGTAAAAATAAGAAATACCTTTCATGTCTTTTTTACCTGGGGAGTAAAACTGCCAGAGTTTGCATGGAATGGTAAGTAATGGGGGAGGTAGGGTTTTGAGTAACTCTATTATCTGGAGAGTACAAAGAGACATGTCAGTAGTGAGATTGTACTGCAAAGCCAGTTGTGCTGCAGATTTAAGTTGGGTGCCATCAAAAAAGTCAGATACGAGTGTAATCCCTTTATTAACGAAATCAGTTACGGATAAAGTTGGAAGTTTCGTCTCAAGGATAGAAAGTGGTATATTGTAGGGTAAGTCTGTGATGTCATCTCGAGTAGTAGGTAGTATGTGTCGCCACTCTTTCAATGATATTTGAATTGTGGGGGATAGTTTACGTAAGTCCCAGTCAGACCAACCATCAGTCAGCAAAAGAGTATGTACATCGGGCACAGGTAGTGGAACTAACGTGTTTTCGATATCTACCCAAACAGGAGGGTCATTAGTCTGAAACCAATGTTTAATTTGGTCCAATCTAACTGCCCAGTAATAGTCATGGATGTCAGGTAAACCTGCACCGCCGAATCTCTTATGTGAAGTAAGATTGTTCCTGGAGCATCGAGCCTTTTTACCATTCCATACATACTTCCAGCACATAGTAGTACGTTTTTTGAGAAAGTGTTGTGGAATATGAAGCGGCAGCGAGCAAAATATATACAGTATTTAAGGTAAGATCAGCATTTTATACGCTGCAATTCTACCAAACCAGGAAACTTCTTTCATTGAAAAGTCTTTGAGTTGGGTTTCCAGCTTGGTAATAAGCGGTTTCAAATTGGATTTAGCGAGTTCAGAAACTTTAGCTTTCAATATAATACCCAGATACGGTATACCTTCAGTACTCCACGTATATGGAAATTGTGATTGGAGAGTAAGCTTAAGTTTGGGTGGAATCTTGAGAGCAAGGATCAAGGATTTAGAAGAGTTCACCTTGTAGTATGAAATCTTACCGAAAGCTTGGAGGATATCATGAGCATGAGACAGGGAAATTCGTGGATTAGTCAATAGTAAGATAACGTCATCAGCAAAAAGGTTAATGGAATGTTTAGTATTACCAAACTGGAAACCTGAGATTAAAGGATGTGACCTTATGGTTTCTGCAAGAGGTTCCATCATAAGGTTAAAAATGGAAGGAGACAGGGGGCAACCCTGCCTAGTTCCATTTCTAAAATGAAAGGGCGATGACAAAGCATTTGTCGAGTATACCTGTGCTGTGGGGCAAGAGAACAATGCCAAAATAGCTTGAAGTATACGACCCTGGAATCCAAACTTTACAAGCGTAATTTCCATATACGTCCAATGGACTCTATCGAATGCCTTCTCTGTGTCAATAGAAAACAGCAGAGAAGGCGTTCGGTGCAATTTAGCATGATACAATATATTAACAATCCTTCTAGTGGCATCGGAAGTTTGTCTCCCCTTCACAAATCCCATCTGATCATTTTTAACCAATGAAGGAAGAATGTGCGATAAGCGAATGGCTAACAATTTGGCATACACCTTGGTATCAGAATTTAGAAGTGATATCGGCCTGAAATTGGCCGGTGTGTCAGGTTCCTTACCAGGTTTAGGTATGTGTTTATGTAGGCTTTTAGCATATCTGGAGGCATACTGGCATTCTCAGCGGCTTTATTGAAAGAATGTGTAAGATGAGGTGATATAATATGTTTAAACGCTTTAAGGTATTCATTAGGGATGCCGTCAGGGTCAGGGGACTTACCATTAGGAAGCGAAGCAATGGTTTTCTCAACTTCCTGAGTGGTAAAGGGAGCATTGAGAGATTCCAGCTGTATTGTAGAGAGAGAAGGTAAATGAACACGTTGTAAGAAGTCATTTATATTCTCCCTAGTGGGTTGCGTCGTAGCAGGATCTCTATGTAAATTATAAAGTGAACTATAATATTCGGCAAATTGATCAGCTATTGCCTGAGGATGTATGATTTTGTGGTTCAAAGCAGGATGTTTAAGGTGTGCTATTCTCGTCTTAGTGCGCATTGCTTTCAATCTATTAGCTAGAAGTTTGCCTGCCTTATTAGCATTATGATAAAAATTGAATTTCAAGCGTCTGATATGTCTGTCATATTGTTGAGATAAAAGTTCCCTGAGCCTCTCTCTGAGGGAAGATAGTTTGTGTGATACGAGTAAAGTAGGGGATTGTTTATTTTTTGTTTCAAGATCCCTAAGATCATGGAGGACAGTTTGAAGTTGTTGAGATCTTTGTCGTTTGGCCCTAGCACCCATTTGTATGAGAATACCCCTCATGTATGCCTTGTGAGAGTTCCACAAAATATGTGGGTCAGTAACTGAGCCACAGTTATCTAAGAAAAAATTAGTGAGGTGTTGTGCCAGTAATTTGCCGGAAGAAGGTTCCTGTATCAGTCTAGTGTTGCATCGCCAGATGGGAGGTGAAGAGGAGACACCCTTTTCTATAATGGTTAAAGAGATCGCTGCGTGGTCAGACCACGTAATGTCGTGAATGGTAGCTGTAACTACATCCTGTAACAGCCATTTATCAGTTAAATACATGTCAATACGGGAATATGAGTGATGCCTATTGGAAAAAAAAGTAAAGTCTTTTTCACCAGCATGGAGACATCTCCACGCATCGAACAGTTCCTCTTTATGAAGAATGGCCTGTAGGGCCGTTGTCTTGTGGAGTTTAGTTGAAGATGTGTCCATTTGAGGATCTGAGGTAATGTTAAAGTCTCCGCAAATTAGAACTTTACCATATTGCATAGACTTGAGTTTACGAAGGACTTTATTGAAAAAACGAATTTGATGGGTATTCGGAGAATATAGAGTAACCAGAGTGAAGGGTTGTGAATTGATGTCACCTGAGACAATGATAAACCTGCCAGCAGCATCAAGAAACGAGTCCCTGTGTTGAAAGGAGGGTGAATTTCTCAGGGCCAAAAGGACTCCTCCAGTTTTTTTATGAGGATTACATGCTAAGTAAACATGAGGAAAGTCCTTGTGAGAGCAAGGTGAAGTATTATCAAGTTGAAAGTGTGTTTCCTGTACACATAAAATGTTCGCCTTATGTTTATAGGCTTCTTTCCATAGGGAAAATCGTTTGGACGGGTGATTCAATCCATGAGTGTTAATGGATAAGCAAGAGATTGTCATTGGCCCGTTGTGTAAGAAATATGGAAGGCAGACAAAAGTGTACTCACTGTGACCAATAAGATTGTTCCCATCTACTGGCAGGCATCTTGCGGGTGCATGAGGTAAACATAGGACGCTATGTTGCTTGTAGAAGATCTGTGCATATCAAGGAAAAAATACAAGAGACAAAAATAATAAAAAACTTCAACAAAATCGATAATATCATAAGAAACTGATCAAATAATCGATCCAAGAGCAGAGCAGTCTGCTACTAGTAACCAGGGGTGAAAAGGATAAAGAGTATAAGTCACTCATCCTAAGAGGCAATCATATGGTAGGCTGACTCATAGTATAGTTTCCCTCGGCGGTCTTTTTGTGCGATTTTTTATATATGACAACTTGCCATTCATTGTGGACGAATGACGGCCCATCTGCTGAAGGATATTGAATATTGCTATCAGGCAGTATATTCCATTTACGTAACAGTTTTATGCCATCATCTAGAGAGGAAATCTTGGAAGTGGCACCATTGTGAGTGATAGATAAAGTGGCTGGATACTTCCACTTGTGAGGTATATTATGGTTTTGCAGTGCTTTTGTGATGGTGAGGAGATTGCGACGCCACTGCAAAGTGTGCCTGGACAGGTCAGGAAGCAATCTTATATTGACATATTGTGGAGGAATATTTTCTTGTTTCCTAGATGCTTGTAAAATCTGATCCTTAATGTGGAAAAAATGTATTCGCAGGAGAACATCCCTAGGGATTTCAGCTGGTAGAAAGGAGGGTTTGGGGATTCTATGAATCCTGTCCACAATAAGGTCTTGTGCAGTCGCCTGAGGTAAAAAAGTGGAAAAAAGGGCTTCGGCAAATGGCAATAACTGATTCGCGGGTACATCTTCAGGGATACCCCTCAATTTCAGGTTGTTTCTCCTAGAGCGGCCCTCAAGGTCTGATAATTTATCTTTAAGCCATCCAATATCTTCCCCCTGTGCTGCATCACCACCATTATGTTATATGATGAGGTAAATTCCTCCATTTTGTGTTCTACTTTGTCCACTCTCAGGCCCAATGAGTTAACTTCCCTCCTGCATTCATTAATTCCTCTGACCATATCGGCCTGAAGGGATGACCGTAAAGAAAGTAACATGTCCTTTAATACAGTGTCAGAAACTGGTCTGTCAGATGTGGGGAATTCAGATATGGGGTCTCCTCTCTGACTGAACTGACCAGCGGTGGCTGTGTGGGTGCCGCTTACCTCCATAGCAGTAACTGAGTGCGGCCTATATGGTGAGTCCCTCTGCGGCCTAGATTTAGCAGGGCTTCGTGTGGTAGTAGTAGTAGGGCCGGATGAGGAGTCGCTGGAGGCCTTCTGTGGGTGAGTAGCGGTGGAGGAATGCCCCTTGTGAACCTGGCCTTGTCCCTGTAATGGCGCTTCGTCACAGGACCTGCCGCCGCCACCATTTTGTGATGCGCCGTTCGTGGCATAGTATCCGGGCAGTTTCCGCGGCTGTTGCGGATTCTTTGATTCCTGGCCATCACCTGTCTGTTCCCGGGAGTCTCCGATGGCTGCAGACCCACTTTGGGGAGGTATCACCGCCCAATGTGGGTGTTATATGCGGTGCTCTGCAGTATGGAAAAAATGCAGTATGACTACATTTTTCCACAGTGCACTGGATGACACTGCGTGCCACTGCACAACACAGCAATGCGCTATGTGACACTTCAAATAAGGTTAAAAAAATGCGCTGAAACATGCATCGCACCACTCTCTACCAGAGTGGACACTGACATTAGCCTGCATGGTAAAATTCTGCATTGTGTGTACAGGCTAATGTGAATCTAGCCTTAAGCCTCATACACACCACTGACAGCTCAGGTTGGAACCTCTGTACTAACAATCCACTGTTAGTACAGCAATCTCTCCTGCTGTGCTATTATGTTCTGACAGTGGGACAGCCCCCTGCCAGAACACTCTGCTCAGCGGTCTTAACCATTGGCTGAGACCGCCGATGGGGAGCCATTTTTTTGTCATGAGCCTTTGACAGAAGCTGACCAAACGGCCTGCTTTTGTCAGAATGGCTGCCATACACACGTTTCTATTGAACCAGCCAACATTCAGCCCATGTGTACTAGGCTTTAAAGTGTAAGTTTAACTTTACAAAAAATACACACATGCTGTCCCATGAGTATAGCAGCGTAGTGTGCTAAACCTACCTACCAGCTAAGGTTCCCTTTCTGTTTAAACAATAAAGCCCAAAACCATCTATGATGATTTCAACAGCTGTGACAGGACAGACAACTCACTGTGCATGGATGGCCCAAAAGGATAGACTGCTTCCTGTCTCACTAGGGGGCACTGTTCAAAACAGCTAGTCTGTCCCTACAATAACTTTAAAGACTTCTTCTAAAAGTGGTTGTGGGCCTTCCTGATTAAATAGAAATGGAGCTGAGACAGCCTAGTGTGCTTTTTTTTGTAAAGCTGAACCTAACCTAACCCTAAAAAATACAGTCATGACAACCCCTTGCCCCCAGCCTACTGATTGTAAAGCAAATGAGCAGGAGCAGTCTAATATGTTCCTCCTCTCTCATCTCTTATCTTTTTTTTTTCTGGCAGCACATTTGCATGTAGTCATACCTACATTACTGCTTTGCTGGATGAGGCTATAGCAAAACAAAATCAGGTTTTATTTACAAAATAAATGTAATCATATAGAAATAAAATCAGATCTGCATGCATTTGTGTTTTTATATCTTGCTAATTTCATCCTTAATAATATAATTTTAAATCACAAACTGTACAAAAAAGTGGCAACCACCCCAACCTATAACTGACTTTTGCAAGGTGCACATGAAATGCACAACACAAACAAACAAATGATTTCCCAGCACACTTACCAGCCAGCCTGCAAAACAACCAAACTAGCCTTGTTTAACAGTTTACTTTAAAGACAGAGGGTTTATTTGTACAAATTTGCAAATATATGCATAAGCCGCAGTGCCCACGCCAAGGGACCTCTGTATATATTGTGGTCCTAACTCTAAATTTCCAGAGCCCCCATACTAGGAGCACATAAAATAATGGATAGATGAAGGTGGTGGTCAGACATGTGTGGAGGGAAGTGAAGATCTCCACTCGCTAGATAGAGTTGATCCTTTTGTCGTATAACAAAAGGAGTCAAATATTGCTTAAATGGTCCCCATAACCTAGGTATATCCTCCAACCGCTCTCCTCATGGTGAAGTACCCAATGTTTCCAGTGGCAGGGTTTAGTGGAGAAAAAAAAGAAGAGCAGGCACCTCATAGCGTAAAAATGTAATATGTTGTTTATTAAACCTCCATAGTAGGTTGGCATACATAAAAACCCCAAAATATGTAAAATCGCAGAAATGCAGGCACCAGCACTGTGTAGTGGAAGCAGGGACCTGCTCCATGTCAGTGTGCAGTGTGCATTCCACCTACACTAGAAGTTTTGCACCGTGTGTTCCAGCTTGATGCCTTTCATCACCACATGATGTCTTCAGAAGCTGAAGGTCACGGTGCGCATCTGTAATATATACAGTCCCTGCTACCCGAGGGCCTGCCCATTTCCTCATACATAAAAATTATATGAAGTGCAAATTAGATGGCGATCCCAGTGTTCTTTAGCTGATCCCAACTGTAAGGGGTCAATTTCAAGGTCTATAAAAATGTATTATACAAACATGTGTGCATCTCTTAGCTGCTTGCCGACCAGCTGCCATCATTATACTGTGGCAGGTCGGCTCATTCCCACCCATTGCCATAACTGTGTGTCAGTTCCTTTCACAGCTATAGTAGGCGTGTGAACGCACCCGCTGCATGGCGGGGGAGCTGATGCGTGTGGCCAGCAGCCGCGATGTCTGCCTCCTGTGATCACTCCACATTTTTTTGGGGGGGGGGATATTTATTATAGAAAAAAGTTAAAAATATATTTTTTATTTTTTCAAAATTGTCTGTCTTTTTTTGTTTATAGCACAAAAAATAAAAACTGCAGAGGTAATCAAATACCACCAAAAGAAAGCTTAATTTGTTGGAAAAAAAGGACATCAATTTTGTTTGGGTACAGTGGCACAACCCATTCAGTGGTATCCATCTAGTGGCTAAAGAAGGTATTACTAATAAGGTATTTAACACTATGCAGTGGTGCTATCAGCAGCTTATGCACAAATGTGCAGGGGTTCGTTGATTGGGTTTGATTTAAACATTTATATTCTTACCCATGAAGCTATAGTGCTATGTATGAAAAAATACCTAAAATTCATAACATTTATAGGGAGTTATATTAAAAAAAATAATAATTTAAAATGGGCTCTAATCCCAGCTCCCACATTTCTTCCATATGCTCCTATGTAGAGTATCTGGACTCAAAAAAGTTCTGTAGTAAACTGCTTTGCGCATATCAGTACCCCTCCACTGTTTATCTATGCTGCAGAACGTGAGCAAACTAGGGTCTCGATTATGATGTAACCTGAAATGGTTTGAAAGGCTATTTTCCCTGAAGCACTTTTTTATGTTGTTAAGGTGCTCACCAAATCTCAACTGCCAATTTACATGTAGTGCAGCCAACATGTTGCTGGTCATGTGGATAAGACAGTAAGTAAGTATCATGGGTGCTCTAACAGGTGATGAACCCTTTATGGTTCATGAATGTTCCCACCCTTTTTGGAGGGTCTATTACATTATGCACAAGTCTATCCCTAAGGCTTGGTGCCCTACGATACACAAACCTTGGTCTGCTGGGTAAAATGTTTGCCAATATATTATCCCTTAACAAGATAGGCTAGTGTTTCCGTATCACTTTTTCAAAATCTCTGTAACTGTTATTATAATTAGTGAGGAAAACAACCGTATGATCTTCCTCCTCCCTGGGTTTATCTTTTAGCAACTCAACTCTGTCTAAACTCTGTACTTGTTGTTTTATCTCTTGTAGGGAATGATATTTATACCATTTAGCCCTAGATCTATCCATGAGTAAATCTGCCTGATGACTAAATTCCTCTTTCTCTTTGCAATTGCAGCGAAGCCTCATAAGTTTCCCTTTAGGTACACCCTTTATGCTCTTGGGGAGGTGACAGCTGTGTGTTGGGATATACCCATTATGGTCTGTTGTCTTGAAAAAGGTTTTAGTATACAGTTTATTTTCCTTTTTATAAAATACTAGGTACAAAAAAATATATTTTTGACGATCCCAAGCGCCTGTGAAAATAATATCATATGCATTGACATTCATTTCTTCTAGAAAAAATTTAAGTCCTTCTACCGGGCCTTTCCTTTACAATAGGCACATCATCAATGTATCTTTTGTAAAGCTCCAGTTCCTTTCTTGGCTTCCCAAATATTTCCTCCTGTTCCCATATACTTAGGAAAATATTCGCCACACTGGGCGCATACTTTGCCCCCCCATAGCAACTTATTTGTGCAGGCGATACAAAATCTCCATCATGCCAGAAGTAGTTGTTACTCATGGCTAGTTCTAGTAGCTCTAAAATAAAAATTTGTTGGGCTGGCTCCAGATCTGAAGTCTCACTTAGGGCCTGTTTGACTGCTCTCAGGGCATCAGCCTGGCAAATGTTTGTGTAGAGCGACTTCACATCAACAGTCGCCAAGATGGTGTGATCCTTTGTGTGGAAATCTTCCAACATATTTATTGTTTGTTTACCATCTCTAAGGTATGCTGGGTACTGTTGTGCCAAGGGTTGTAGTTAAGTGTCCAGAGGGAATTTATTCCACTGATTATGGGTTTACCAGGATGTGTGGTCTGATTTTTATGAACCTTAGGTATCTGGTAGATTACTGATCACATGGTAAACAGCCATGTCCATTGGCTGTTTACCCCTGTCAATGACAAGCTGTGTCTCTGGGACATGCGGCCACATGCGGTCATATGATGGTGGCCCAGAAGGACAGCCGCACCACTCCTCCATGATTTGAGGGTGGGCAAGTGGTTAAAGATAAAATAATTTCACTTTTAACAGATGCGTAGTTGAAGCATAATTAAACTAAAAAAAGTAATGTATTGAAGTTCACCAGTCCTTAGATGATGAGCTTGCAATAGTTTATCGTTTTTCAGGATTTTTTTTTCCTTTACTTTAACCTGGTAATCCTGTCTTCAATGCATATATGGGGGGCGGCCATGGTTGTTACACTGGCTTAGCTTCAAACATGTTTGCCTTGGTTCATCACCAATACATGATGAATTGATGGGACTAATAATTTTACCAATAAGATTCTCTGTTCATTTTATTAAGCTCACAGGAAGTGTGAGCTTAAATGTTCTGTACTTGCTTAAAGCGGAGTTCCACCCAAAAGTGGAACTTCCACTTAAGCACTCCTCCCTTTTTTTTTGGGGGGGGGGCGAGTACCCTACCCAGTTTTGACAGGTACCCAGCTCCCACTTCTACTCTCGCCGCCTAGGCCCTCCCTGCAATCCCTCCCTGCAATCTTCTGGAACACGTCACAGGTCCCAGAAGATTGGACCATGGGACAGGTGCATGTCTGTTTATTAAAAGTCAGCAGCTACACTTTTAATAAACTTAAAAATGACTGGAACTCCGCTTTAATATGTTCTTAGCCTGGTAAGTGAAAATGAACACACCCTTTACATCTAAGGACTAGTAAGTGTTTACATCTGCTTTAAGAAGTGGTCGGGAACTTTTTTTATTCTGTTGCAGTTTTTCTGTTGCAGTTTTTCATACAGTTACACTTATGAATTAAGATGTAACCTTGTAGAAAATCTGTCACACAAGTTGTCTTACTATTTATTTTTATCATTGCCTTGCTGTGCAACAGATGTGATAAATGTTCCCCAATTGCTAAAAGCAGACCTATGCAGAGTTGTTAATAAAAAGCTATGATATACAATATATGTGACATATGCCGCGCTATCATCTAACATCCCAAAAAGGTGTGAAAGTGTATATATTGCAACAGTATTCATCCATACATAACAAAAAAGAACAAAAAACATATATCACATAAATAAATTGATTAAATAATGTGCAAACCAAAATATATGAACAAATAATCTAGTGTATATCGATCATATATAATGCCCAAATAACCTTACTCGTATAGTGAAAATCCCATAAAATTGCATTCTAATGTAAATATATTCAAAACTTTCTTGTGGTCTCTTTGTAGTTTTTGACAATGCAGATTCCAACATAACCACCTCCTTCCCCAGTGGACACACTCTCATCTTGCTGGATGGACCACAGGCCTGGGTCACACTTCTCTGCGAGCTGCCTTTTGCGTGGGTATGACAGCCAATTCATTTAAATGGGCTGGAGTGCCTCCTGAAACTGCACAGAAAAGGTCCCTGCCCCACAAAGGGAACCACCCATACAAGTGTGAACAAGGACTAATAGCAACATCTTCCCTTCAAGCTGAGAAACAGGTTATCAAGATGTCAATTTCCTGCAGATGTTTCTCCACCAGAAGCACTCAATAAATATAAGAAACAAAACAATACTTTAATTAAAAGCACTTTATTTAAAAACAAGTATCAACATTTATAACACATCACACACTTGATATGATCCTCTTTAAAAAAGCAAAAGCAACAATAGTGCTGCCAGGTTCCCAGTGTCTGTCAAAATCACAAGCTCCCAGTAAACTCACAGATCCATAGCCTCTAAAGCTCAGTGTGCAGTGGGCAGAACTTACCTACTGTCATGTCCACTGTCATGTCCCTCTGCCTTACACATTGCAAAAATGATTGCTTCATCAGGGGCACAGGAGACACTGTCTACTACTGTTATACTCAATGGTAGCCCCGGTAATCCAGATGTTTTTACTTATCTTTTCTTCTGGGTCTTCTTCATCTATGCCTATTCTTAATCCATAAGTGTTCTTCTGTTTATGAAGAGAGTGGCACTGGTGTGATGACATCAATGCTGTTCTTCTTTCAACATGCTAGGGTGATGTGATGTGGTGACTCCACCTCAGAGGTAGGGCTATCATACCCTGCATTTATTGTATGACTTCAATCTTCCAAGTTGAATGATGCTGAGGACTAGAGATGGGCTTAACACCCCATGGTTTGGTTCACACTAGAACAGCTGAACATTGCAAAACCAAAACCCCATTGAAGTCTACGGGACCCAAACTTGAAAAATCAATTCCCCAGTTTGAAGGCTTATATGAAAGTTATTGTTATTAAAAGTTGCAGTAATTTTAAAGATGCAAAACAATAAAAATAAAAAATTCCTTTAACTATATTGCCTGGGGGGTCCCCTTAGTCTGCCTTAAAAGTGGCACATCTATACAGTGTATAGAATCAGCTGCAGCAAAACTGACATTTCTAAAGAAAAAAATGCATTTAAAGGTACTTCACGGCTGCAAGCTGTTGCCGGTACCCGGCAATACAAAAAATAATTAATAAATGGTGTGGTGTCCCTTCCCCCAGTACATGCCAGGTCCTTCTGGGTTCTGTTTGTTCAGACACTTAAAATGGCCTGGCCACAATAATGTCACTCCTCTGCTGTCAAGAAAGGCGTCCAGGAACTTTGTCTGCCAGCAGGAGAATCGGCTATGGCATATCCAGCAAAAGAGCCGCTCAGCGCGCACGCGGGCGCAAGGGAGCGCGCACGCACCCGCGGGAGCGCGCACGCACGCTGTTTGAGCCCGTTTTGGCGCCAGGAGCGCTATTTAAGGAAGTTCCTGTCCATGTTATCTTGCTGTCCGGTCTACAGCGTTCCAGTGACCCCCAGCTACCAGCTACCTGTGTATTACCTGACTTCTGATACCTGATTACCCGGCTTGTTCCTGATCTTCCGTACCTGCTGCCTGTCCTCGATCCCGGCTTGTCCTGACACCTCTTCTGCCTGTTCCTTGGTACTTTGCTGTCCGCCTGTTAACGACCCGGCCTGCTTCACGACTACGCCTTGCCTGCTGATTTGGTACCGCACCTGCCTGCCTGTGTTTGACCCGGCCTGTCTGTGACCTGCTTCCGTTCTGGACTCCAGTCTCTTCCGGCTATCCGCAAGTTCCATCTGCCTGCCTACTACTACTGGGTTCCTGCCCTAGTCTTCTACTGGTCGTCCTACAGTACTCCAGACGTCCGGACCAGCCCTACACCTGAAACGGGCCAGGCACTTGTGCCCCTTTGTGCTTCTGAGCCCCTGTCTATTCTACCAGGGGTTCCCGAGCCGGAGGTATACGAGACGCCGCTCCCTGCATTCGTGGGCTCAACCACCAGGTACGTGACAGTACCGGACAGCCATGTCCGAGCCCACGCAGGGAGCTGCTCCAGTGGACGATCTGTGTCGCCACCTGGCTGGCCTAACCCAGGCAGTGAAGAGTCTTCAGGAGGGCTATTCAGATCCTATCCACAGTTACGTCGCCCTCACCTGGGATTTCTGCTGCTCCTTCAGTAGTGATGTTGCCACCTGAACCCAAGGTTCCCACTCCTGAGCGGTTTTCTGGGGACCGTAGCAAATTTCGAGCTTTCCATAATGCTTGTGAACTTTTCTTTGCCCTGCAGCCTAGGACTTTCTCGCTTGACTCCACCAAAGTAGGCTTTGTCATTTCCCTGCTGTCAGGAGATCCACAAGCTTGGGCCCATCGGCTTTTGGAGCAGAAGGATGCCGCCCTTGACAATTTGAACTCCTTTTTTCACGCTATGTCTCAGCTCTACGAAGACCCGCAACTAACAGCAACTGCAGAAACGGCCCTGCATTCCCTACAGCAAGGTCGTAGACCAGCGGAGGACTATGCGTCCGAATTCAGGCGCTGGAGTTCCGATACCAAATGGAACAACTCCGCTCTGCGGTACCAGTTCCGCACGGGTCTCTCTGAATCATTATAGAAAATTAAATTAAATTAATACCGGGCTCCAGGAAGACGCAAGGTATTGCGAAACATGTCGGGCAGGTTATGTTGATACCATCACTTCCACTAGATTCCCATGCACGGGTGTATATTTTGTTTTTAATTTAACCGTTTTTTTTAATGATTTTTTAATTTCTTTTATATTTGTGTACAAGTTAAGCTTATTTTTTAATACTCATGTGAATAAGTTTTTCTTTGTACTACACTGTGACCTTAAGAATTGCATCTTGGGTTTATGTATATATTTTTTCAATAAAACATCCCCCTGTTCATAGCGGTGTTTCACTATTGGGGTTCGTTTTTTTCTTTCCCCTCACATCTCCACTCATGGCCGAGGGGCCTGAGTGCTGATTTTTAACTGCAGGTGCCATCCCGGAGGGCCCCCGTGAATTTGCAGCTCTTTTGGGGAGCCCCCTAAGTCCTGGTGTGTTCAGACGAGGCAGGAATCCTGGGATTAGTCACCTGCGCTGTCAATCAATTTCGCTCCGCCCGTGTGCAGCGGTCGGGGAATCTGAAGATTGGCATCTGAGTTCCGGGCCGCGTTTGTTCCCCTGGGGGGAGAAGACAGACTGGAACGGAGAAGAGCTGATGAATCACCTATATCCTTGCAGAGGATTGTTTTCTGCCTGCGCTGTAGACTCTGCTCTTAAGGGAGTCCATCAGATGAGGTAAGGAGCCTCACTCACTTTACCATTTGATGATCTCTCATCTTGGAATATAGGATTGGAACTTAAGTTGGAACATTCCCCTGATTTTGCTATTATTCTCAGGACTGTGGAATCAATTAACTGACTCTAAGATTTAAGAACTTTATCATCCAGTTTCTTTTGTATTCATTATATACATTCATTTTCACAGATATTGCTACATATCCTTTTCACTGTCACCTATATATATATATGTGGTTTCGCGGATTTCTTTATGGGGGTTTATTTAAAATGGATATGTGTCACATGTAATCCTTTTTAAGATTCATTGGTTTGGTGCCATTGTCTGGGTTTTCTATGATTAAGAATAGGTGGTGCCTCTAATTAGTCTCCACCTGGTCTTTATCTTCACGTTTTCAAACACTTGAGGAATGATTTGATTTGGAGGGCCTTTAGCGCAGCTTTTTATTTATTTTTATCTCTCTGAATCATTGAAGGATGAACTGGCCAGAGTGGATATACCAGAGACTTTAGACGCACTCATTAATCTGTCCATACAGATTGACAGGCGACTACGACAACGAAGGTCTGAACGTGCCGCCGGTCCCTCCAGACCAATCTGGATGCTTCCCCGTGTACCCAGTCAGCCTCCACCGAATCCCCGAGCTCCCGTGACCTATACCCCTGATGCTCCGGAACCCATGCAGTTAGGATTGCTGCGCCCATCTCTGACACCTGAGGAGCGGCAACGCAGGCGATCCAATAACCTGTGCCTCTACTGTGGCGAATCGGGACATTATGTGAGATCCTGTCCTGCTAAGCTCCGTAAGTCCTGCACTACCTCTTTTGCTCTTACTCCCACTCTGCCGAATAATATGTCTCACCTGGCTGTCTCCGTTCTTTTTCAGCTTCCCAGAGGGAATATCCGGGTAACCGCTATCATTGACTCTGGAGCCTGCAGCGGTTTCATGGACTCAGCTTTCGCCACCCGGCATCATGTTCCCCTACGACCAAAGGCAAAAGGCCTCTCTGTACATCTGGCTGACGGCTCGGCTCTTAAATCTGGACCTGTTACACAAGAGACTGTGCCAATATTCACCACTATGGCCGGAAACCACCAAGAACTATTATGGCTGAACATCATCCAATCCCCTCTGTTTCCAGTTATTCTAGGCATGCCCTGGCTGAGGGCTCATAACCCATTTATTGATTGGACCACTGGGGAGATCAGCTTCCCCTCCTCCTATTGTCACCAATATTGCCTACCTGAGACGGCTCAAGTAATTTCACCTCTACTCTGCATGGAAGCTGACGAAGAGACCCGTCAAGCCGTACCTGAAGTCTATCATGGGTTCTTAGACGTCTTCAGCAAGAAGGGCGCAGACACCCTTCCTCCTCACAGGCCATATGACTCCCCAATTGAAATCCTTCCTGGTGCAGAAGTTCCATTCCGAAGAATCTTCCCCTTAACTTAACTTGAACTTGGGACTTTGAAGGCCTATATTGATGATAACTTGGAGAAGGGGTTCATCCGGCCCTCCACTTCCCCAGCAGGGGCAGGAATTTTCTTCGTAGAGAAAAAAGACCATTCCCTACGCCCCTGCGTAGACTACAGGGAACTTAACAAAGTTACCATCAAAAATCGGTACCCTCTTCCCTTGGTACCTGAATTATTCCAAAGATTGGGGTCTGCAGCGACGTTCACAAAACTGGACCTTCGCGGGGCATACAACCTTATCCGCATCCGGAGTGGTGACGAGTGGAAGAATGCCTTTCGCACCCGATTCGGGCATTTTGAATATTTAGTTATGCCATTCGGACTCTGCAACGCCCCTGCTACGTTCCAGCATTTTGTGAACGATATCTTCAGAGACTATCTCGACCTATTCGTCATAGTATATTTGGATGACATCCTGATCTTTTCATCTTCCCTGACAGAGCATCGCGAACACGTTAAAAAGGTACTAACCAGACTTCGACGCCACGGCTTGTATGCGAAACCGGAAAAATGTGTATTTGA
The DNA here is from genome assembly GCA_028564925.1 of Lithobates sylvaticus. Taxonomy (NCBI): domain Eukaryota; kingdom Metazoa; phylum Chordata; class Amphibia; order Anura; family Ranidae; genus Lithobates; species Lithobates sylvaticus. Next base: position 136,152,795 of record CM053028.1, on the reverse strand, counting down.
GCAACAGAGCATCCAGTTCTTAGGACTGATTATTTCTGTGGAAGGTATCAAGATGGACCCACAGAAGGTTTCCGCCATCTTGGACTGGCCAGCTCCTACTGACAAGAAAGGTGTTCAACGCTTTGTGGGATTCGCGAATTTCTATCGGAAATTCATCAGAGGATTCTCAACTATCATTTCGCCCATCACGAGTCTAACCAAGCAGAGTACTAAGTTCTTTTGGTCTCCCGGAGCGCAGGCAGCCTTTGCAACCTTGAAAGACCGATTCACGTCGGCATCAGTTTTAAAGCATCCTGACCCAGCGTTACCGTACATACTTGAGGTTGACGCCTCGGAAATTGCAGTCGGGGCAGTGTTATCTCAAAGACAAGGGCCTAAAGCGCTGTTGCACCCAGTTGCGTTCTTCTCCCGCAAACTATCTGAGGCAGAACGAAATTACGACGTGGGAGACCGAGAACTATTGGCCATCAAAGCCGCCCTTGAAGAGTGGCGATACCTTTTGGAAGGAGCGACACATCCGATTCTTGTGTATACGGATCACAAGAATCTCGAATATTTGAGAACCGCTAAGAGACTGAGACCACGCCAGGCCAGGTGGGCACTTTTCTTTACGCGATTTTCTCTCCACATAACTTACAGGCCCGGGTCGAAGAACAACAAACCAGACGCCCTTTCTAGGATGTTCAGCGAACCTGAAACTTCTTCTCTTCCGGACACCATCTTGTCTTCTGGAAGTTTTCTTTTGCTCCAAGAAGATTTGCTGGCTCAGATAAAACGGGCTTCCGTAGGAATTTCTTCCCCGCCTGATACCACCCTACAAACCAGAGACGATCTGTTATGGTACGGGGAAAAGATCTTCGTACCTCAGGAGGTGCGGGTGGCTGTTCTGAACTTCTGTCATGACCATGAGTTAGCTGGTCATTTTGGGGTGCACAAGACATCTGAATTGCTCCAACGCATGTTTTGGTGGCCACAGTTAACAAAGAACTGTAGGGATTATGTGGAATCATGCACCGTCTGTATCCAGAACAAGGGCAGCAAATCAAAAGCTTGGGGGCTGTTGAAACCACTACCTGTCCCGGAGAGACCATGGAGGATGATCTCCATGGATTTTATTGTTGAACTGCCTCCCTCGGAAGATCACTCTACCATCTTCGTAGTGGTGGATAGACTCTCTAAAATGGCTCACTTTCTTCCCATGAAGGGTACTCCGTCTGCGGCCGAAACCGCGAGAATTTTCATTAAGGAAATCGTAAGACTTCATGGCATTCCGGCAAACATAACCTCAGATCGTGGGGTACAATTCACCTCAAAGTTTTGGAGGGCATTATGTGGCTCCCTGAAGATCAATCTGTCCTTTTCTTCAGCTTACCACCCTCAAACAAACGGCCAGACAGAAAGGACGAACCAAACACTGGAGCAGTACTTACGTTGCTTTTCATCATTCTCACAAGATGATTGGGTTCCTCTATTACCGCTGGCTGAATTTGCCTATAACAATTCAATTCATTCTGCTACAAAACAGACTCCTTTCTTCGCAAATTATGGATTTCACCCTTTATTTCTATCAAACAGTATACCGGAATGTTCTGTACCTGCTGCTCAGGAAACGCTGAATTTTTTTAGTACCAATAACAAATTACTCCAGGAGACAATGACAAGAACTCAGGAGTACTACAAGGAGGTCTTTGACAGAAAGAGAAGGGGAGAACTTAATTTAAAACCCGGAGATCAAGTCTGGCTGTCTACACTAAACTTGAAGTTGGCATGCCCCTCTAAGAAGCTTGGCCCTAAGTTTGTGGGTCCTTTCCCTGTGGAAAAGAAAATCAATAGTGTGACTTATAAATTAAAACTACCCGAATCATTCCGGATCCACCCAGTCTTCCATGTAGCTCTGCTCAAACCTACTGTCCCAGATCCTTTTGTTGGCCGAAATACGGGGCCTCCTGAACCGGTACTCATTGATGGGGAAATGGAATTCGAGGTTGAGTCAATCCTGGATTGTAGGAGAAGATGTGGGCGTGTTCAGTATCTGGTGAAATGGAAGGGGTACGGCCCGGAAGAAAATTTGTGGGAACCGGAATCCAACATTCATGCAAAGAGACTGATCCGGGCATTTAATAATGCACACCCAAGTAAGATGGTTCAGTTGGGCATCCGGAGGCTGCCCCTTAGGGGGGGGCAATGTCAAGAAAGGCGTCCAGGATCTTTGTCTGCCAGCAGGAGAATCGACTATGGCATATCCAGCAAAAGAGCCGCTCAGCGCGCACGCGGGCACACGGGAGCGCGCAAGCGCGCGCGGGAACGCGCACGCGCGCACGGGAGCGCGCACGCACGCTGTTTGAGCCCGTTTTGGCGCCAGGAGCGCTATTTAAGGAAGTTCCTGTCCATGTTATCTTGCTGTCCGGTCTACAGCGTTCCAGTGACCCCCAGCTACCAGCTACCTGTGTATTACCTGACTTCTGATACCTGATTACCCGGCTTGTTCCTGATCTTCCGTACCTGCTGCCTGTCCTCGATCCCGGCTTGTCCTGACACCTCTTCTGCCTGTTCCTTGGTACTTTGCTGTCCGCCTGTTAACGACCCGGCCTGCTTCACGACTACGCCTTGCCTGCTGATTTGGTACCGCACCTGCCTGCCTGTGTTTGACCCGGCCTGTCTGTGATCTGCTTCCGTTCTGGACTCCAGTCTCTTCCGGCTATCCGCAAGTTCCATCTGCCTGCCTACTACTACTGGGTTCCTGCCCTAGTCTTCTACTGGTCGTCCTACAGTACTCCAGACGTCCGGACCAGCCCTACACCTTTAACCGGCCAGGCACTTGTGCCCCTTTGTGCTTCTGAGCCCCTGTCTATTCTACCAGGGGTTCCCGAGCCGGAGGTATACGAGACGCCGCTCCCTGCATTCGTGGGCTCAACCACCAGGTACGTGACATCTGCACTAGAGATGGGCCGACACCCCCCCCCAGTTCGGTTCACACCAGAACTCTCGAACATTGCAAAAGTTTGTACACAAACAGCGAACCCTATTAAAATCTATGGGACCCAAACTTGAAAAATATAAAATCCCCATTTTGAAGGCTTATATTCAGGTTATTCCCATAAAAAATGGGTGCCCGGGTACTGCCTTGGGGGTCATGTACCAATACAAAAAAAAACTTTAAAAAAAGATAAGGAGCAGTGATTTTAATGATGCTTAAAGTTAACCAATAAAAATGAAAAATTCCTTTAAATATAGTGTCTGAGGGTCTTCCTGTAAAGTGGCGCATCTGTACTATGTAAAGAACCTGCTACAGCAAACTGAAATTTTGTGAAGGAAAAAAAAAGACATTTAAATTGAATTTCCCTGCAAGCTTTCTTTATTTTGTAAACAGCTTGAGCAGCCAGTCTGTATGATAAGACCACAATTTAGTGCACTCAGAAGATTAGATTTTTTTTGGATACATTTTGATGCCTCTTTAGCAGACTTTGGATGGAAACAACAATGTTTTGCACCACAGTGAGCAAGCCTTATGTGAAGAAACCAAATTATAGTACACTCAGGTCCAGATTAACAATTTTCTCTTTGCAGACTTTGTATAGAAGTAACCATAAGTGTGCGCAGCCAATTTCATTAGGGTGTGCACCCGACACACACGTGTGTGGGACAGAAGAGCATGACCCAGCAAATGGTGGGTGTGGCCAAATTGAGTGAAATGATCTTAAAGGGGCAATAAATACCAGGAGTGTACTACATACAGAATGCAAAGTTCAGGGGTGCGCAACTTACAGCGTGTCAAATTCAGGAGTGTACTATGTACAGCATGCAGAGTTCAGGAGTGCACTATGTACAGCTTGCAGAGTTCACAAGTTCACTGCGCACAGAGTGCAGGGTCCAGGAGTGTGGTATGTACAGTGTTCAGCGCTACTTACAGGGTTCAGGGGTCAAGAGTGCGCTATGTACAATGTGCAGAGATCGGAGTACGTTATGTACAGAGTGCAGGGTTCAGGAGTGAGCTATGTACAGAGTGCAGGGTTCAGGAGTGCGCTATGTACAGAGTGCAAGGTTCAGGAGTGAATTATGTACAGAGTGCAGGATTCAGGAGTATGCTACTTACAGAGTGCAGGGTTCAGGAGCGCGCTAATTAAAGAGTGCAGGGTTCATGAGTGCGCTACATACAGAGTGCAGGGTTCAGGAATGCGTTACGTACAGAGTGCAGGGTTCAGCAGTACGCTATGTACAGAGTGCAGGGTTCAGGACTGCGCTATGTACAGAGTGCAGGGTTCAGGAGTGCATTATGTACAGAGTGCAGGATTCAGGAGTATGCTACTTACAGAGTGCAGGGTTCAGGAGTGCGCTAATTACAGAGTGCAGGGTTCAGGAGTGCGCTACATACAGAGTGCAGGGTTCAGGAATGTGTTACGTACAGAGTGCAGGGTTCAGAAGTATGCTACATACAGAGTGCAGGGTTCGGGAGTGTGTTATGTACAGAGTGCAGGGTTCAGGAGTGTGTTATGAACAGAGTGCCAGGTTCAGTAGTGCGCTACGTACAGAGTGCAGGTGTCATGGTCTCTCCCAGATCTATGGGCCGCAGTTCTGGTGTCCACCAGTGGGTGTCTCCTGGCAGTCTGGAGCCGACATCATCTCCTGCAATCAGGAATCACCTGAGACTGATTGCAGGAGTTGTATATATACCTGGCAGATGATTTCACTCATCGCCTTGGTATCGTTTCTTTGTGCCCTGACCTGTGTTTGCTACCTTGTATCCGGAATCATGTTTCCTGTGGTCCGGAACCCTGTATCCGTTCCGGGATCCCTGCCCTGCAGCCTGATCCCTTCCGTCTTCTTTTCCTGTGTCCTGTTGTCCTCTCCCTGTCCTGACTTTCTCCCAGCCCCATCTGCTTGATGTCCTGTGTATGACCCTGGCTTGTTTACGATGATGATTGTATCTTACACCTGTATTTACGTTTGGTTTGGGTAGTTATTTGTTGTTTGTCACTGTGGTTGGTTGCTGCTTTATTTTATTGTTTAGTGGTTAGTGGTGTGTTTACTTTTGCTTACTACTTATCCTTTTAATAAATCATATTATTACTTTACATGTGTTTGGTTTTCTCTATCGCTTTCCACACATTTCTGGCCACACTAGTTACTGACAGCACGGTTCAGGAGTATGATTCATACAGTGTGCAGGGTTCAGGTGTACACTATGTACAGAATGCAGAGTTGAGGAGCACACTACGTAAACAGTGTAAAATTCAGGAGTGCACTATGTATAGCATGCAGAGTTCAGGAGTGCACTGTGAACAGAGTGCAGGGTTCAGGAGTGTGGTATGTAGTGTGCAAGAGTGCGCTACTCACAGGGTGCATGGTTCAAGAGTGCGCTGTGTACAGAGATTAGGAGTGCGCTATGTACAGAGTGCAGAGATCGGAGTACACTATGTACAGAGTGCAGGGTTCAGGAGTGCGCTACGTACAGAGTGCAGAGTTCAGGAGTGCGCTACGTACAGACTGCAAGGCTCCGGAGTGCATTATGTACATGAGTGCATCATTCAGAAGTACTCTACATACAGAGTGCAGGATTCAGGAGTACGCTACTTACAGAGTGCAGGGTTCAGGAGTGCGCTAATTAAAGAGTGCAGGGTTAAGGAGTGCGCTAATTAAAGAGTGAAGGGTTCAGGAATGCACTACATACAGAGTGCAGGGTTCAGCATAACACTACGTACAGAGTGCAATGTTGGGGAGTGTGTTATGTACAGAGTGCGGGTTCAGTAGTGCACTACGTACAGAGTGCAGGGTTCAGCAATACACTTCGTAAAGCATGCAGGGTTCAGGAGTATGCTACTTACAGAGTGCAGGGTTCAGGAGTATGCTATGTACAGAGTGCAGAGTTCAGAAATACACTTCATACAGAGTGCATGGTTCAGAATATGCTATGTACAGAGTGTAGGGTTCAGGAGTATGCTACCTACAGAATGCAGGGTTCAGAAGTATACTATGTACAGAGTGCAGGGTTCAAAGTGTGCTACGTACAGAGTGCAGGGTTCAAAGTGCGCTACGTACAGTGTGCAGGGTTCAGAAGTGCATTACGTACAGAGTGCAGGGTTCAAGAGTGCATTACATACAGAGTGCAGAGTTCAGGAGTGTGCTACTTACAGAGTGCAGGTTTCAGGAGTGCGTTATGTACAGACTGCAGTTGTCAAAAATGTGCTACGTACAGAATGCAGCGTTCAGGAGTACACCCTTGGACCCTTTGAAAAAGTCACGTGTGCAGTGACGCAACGCGTCAGCGAAGGAGCCAGGTGTCACCATTTTACTTCCGGTCACGGCCGAGACTGGAAGAGCCGCTACACTTCATCACTGATCGTCAGATTTTTAAATGTAAGTCTGATATTTTTTCAATAAATTACTGTTTGAGCATACTACACATTGGAGCCCCCCTCTATCTCTTCCTTTCAATACCATATTTCTACATTTGGAAAACGGGAGCGATATCCTTATCTGGAGTCCCCGCAGAGAGACCGGCTGAGTGGCAGCATACACACAATCGGTACTAGGCCTGTAGAGGCCACTCCTAGAGGTGAGAGGCTGGGGGAAATAGTGGGGAGCACCCCGAATGTCACGAACCACATTGGAAGCATGGATTGATGCATGAAGGATCACTTTATAAACAGCACAAAACCCGTTTGATTACCTTAGAGTTTTTACAGATGACTGAATAATCAGAACTGTTGCAAAGGACTTATTACACATTTCAGCTGCGGATTGGATTTGCTAGGAGTTTTTGTCACGGGTTTTAAAATCACCACTTTTTGCACTTTATTTTTAAGAGACACTTATTTGCATATTTTATTAATATTTGATTAATTTTTTTTTTTTTTTTTCTCAATACTGTCATATGCAGTTTTCATATTTTATTTTTACCTCACTGGTACACTATATTGGATACACATCACTTTAGAGAAGGAATTTTATATATATATTTTCCATAATCGCATTGTTTTATTTGGATGAAATTATTTATTGGATGAAATTTTATATTTATTTATCTCACATATAAGATTTTTTGCGGCAACTTGCACGTGTTTGTTTGCACTTTATTGTACATTTGTACATTGGATTTAAAACGAAGTTTTGGAATTGTTCATATTTTTATCATCATTATTGTATCACTGTATATTTATTTTAGTATCTATAGATAGATGTTATCCTTAGTAATTTTAGACAGGATTAGTATATAGAAGGTTAGCGCCACATACTATTTAATACAATTTGCTTTGCTGTGTGAGACCATATTTATGTTGGCAGCTCTCCATCTAATATATATATATTAGGTTGTGCGCACTGGTTACTCATTTAATTTAGTGTTCAGGAGTACGTTACCTACAGAGTGCAGGGTTCAGAAGTGCACTATGTATGGAGTGCCGGGTTCAGGAGTACACTAAGTACAGAATGAAGGGTTCAGGAGTGCATCACTTACAGATAGCAGGATTCAGGAGTGCACTACATATAGGGTGCAGGGTTCAGGAGTGCGTTACGTACAGAGTGCAGGGTTCAGGAATGTGCTACTTACAGAGTGTAGGGTTCAGGTGTGTGTTAGGTACAGAGTTCAGGGTTTAGAAGTGCGTTATGTACAGAGTGCAGGGTTCAGGAGTGCATTATGTACAAAGTGCAGGGTTCAGGAGTGCGTTGTGTACAGGAATTCAGGAATGTGCAGGGTTCAGGAATGCTCTACGAACAAAATGCAAGGTTCAGGAGTGCATTATCTACAAAGTGCAGGGTTCAGAATTACACTATGTACAGAGCGCAGGGTTCAGGAGTGCACAATGTACAGAGTTAAGGACCATTGTATGTACAGAAGACAGGATTCAGGACTCCATTTTTGCACTGGTCAATTTCAAATAATTACTCCCACTTTTTCCCCCAAATCTTTCTCCTCCCCCAGTACAGTGTTCTCCTCCAACCCATATCCCCATCCTCAACAGGATTGCCATCACAATGCCCCCACAAATGTACAAATGCCTCTTTAAATTGTGTTTTTCACCCCATCCCAACACAGACCTCAGATACAGCGGGGCTTTATGCAGTGTGACAGCAGGCAGGCAAAATTGCCTGGTTGCATCCAGGTTGACAGGTATGTGTGTTCTACATTCCAAAATGCAAAAAGCACTAAAACTGCATATGTGTGAATCCAGCCTAAAACAGGGAGATGTGCTGGGTAAGGATGAGCTCAGGCGGGTTCACATGGTCCACGTGCAGAGCCCGCCAGGAAGTTGGTGCATCGCTGCGCTAATCACAGGCAGTGAGACATTGCCCCGATGCGTGGCTGCAGAGATCGTGCAATGTCTCACTGCCAGTGATTTGCGCAGCGCTGCGCCGACTTCCTGGCGGGCTCTGCACATGGACCATGCAAACATACCTGATCTCATCCCTAGTGCTGGGCGCCATTGGAAGGGCTTCCTTCTAAGGTATTTCATAATGTGATAGTATGCAATACATACTAGCACATTATGCTATTGTCTTGCAGGGTTTTTTTTATTTGTTTTTTCAGTGGTTTATTGACACTTTGAGTTAGTATTTGGGAGAGGGAATACGTCTGGCTTGCATTCCCATGAAGTTTGTTCTTTCTCTATAGATTTGTAGTTTTTTTTTTTTTTTCACAAAACTGTAGAACAGCATACATTAATGTATATAGCCTCTGATAACCCATTCCATGTTTTGTTTTACTGTTGTACTATTTATACAGTATAGGTTTAACCTCTATTTGATAGATATATTGTAATGCAATATGTAGGTTAATGTCTGTGCTGCTCTCAATCTGTTTAGTTTGTCTGATTGGAAACTATTATTAAACTTGTAGACCAAAAGAATAAAAAGTTTGAGAAAAAATCTAATAAATGCCTTAAGTTTTCTTTTCAAACAAAATGTGATAAACTGTGAAATGATGTGGAAGAATCGTGCCTGAACAAAAGTTCCACTGTTTGATGACAAAGCTGCTGTCAGTTCTAAATGTTCGCCTAAGCAATACACATTTTTTAAACATTAATAACAATTATCACTGTTATCATATGTACCCAGAAATCCTAAATGTAAAGCACTTACATGGTGGTAAACAGCTCTGAATTACTGAAATGCACTTTTCAAGCTGTACCTGCTGATTTATGTATCCACCTTGTTTATAGTTAGAAATACTTTTCCACAATCTGCAGCCACTTTTGGGAAGTCGTATATTATGGCAAAATGATCAAAGCTATAACTCCTGTTCCTTTCCCGGGTGCATGCACAGAATATACAGTGTGGTACAGAGAAGCTTAAACAGATAGAATGATTTCTACAGAATACTGTTTGTAAGTTAAAGCATACATTAAAACATTCTCCAACTCTCCATGTACATAGATATATTAAAGCGGTTGTAAACCGCCAATGTTCAAAAAAATAAAATAAAAAGGGGAAAGCCAATGGCATAGTGTGCTAGTATGCATTGCATGCTAGCACATTATGAAATACTCACCTTGGAACGAAGCCCTCCAGCACTGTAAAGTTTTCTCCATGTCTGTCTTCCATGTTCGCAAGCTCCGGCTATGTGATTGGCCAGAGCCGCAATGACATCACTCCCACTTATGTAGGAGCTGCCATTTCCGGCACGGGCTCTGAAGGGTGGCACTGCAAGCCGGACCTTCAGAGCGCATGTGCCTATGATGTCTTTGACTGTGTGCACTTATCTGTAGGTACAAGTGGTAGTAAAGTATTTACTACCAATTTAATAATTATCTACCTTTTTAGCTTTACCTCTCCAACATGTGAACTGTGTTTGAAAGCATGCCTTCACATTCTCTATTATATGCAAAAATCAAGATGGCAGTACCAAGTAGGGCAATAATTAGGCCCTAGTGACAGATTGAACAGAGTTTATGTCCAGTGATTGTACAATGGTAAGTTGTTTATTAGTTGGATAGATTATATTTGGCAGAGGTTTTTGTAAACATTGGAAAAGGAAAATGTTGCCTATATTTATCCTTGTTTTACAAAAGCCAAATCGATACCTTATGTCCTAGGTAATGCAATGTCTTAGATTACAATGATGCCACATTACCAAAACCAAAGAGTGATACCAGATTTGTTTGTATGAAAAATAACACAGTGAGAGTGATTCTACAATATAGCAAGCAGTCTGTGTGCATCCGAGGGTTTGGTTACAAGTCGCTACTGACACTGCTGTAGTAGTTAAGCCCCATACACACGGTCGGATTTTCGCATGGATTCTGTCCGATCGGACAATGTTGTCGAAAAATCCGACCGTGTGTATGCACCATCGGACAGTGTACGTCGGATTGTCCGACGGACAAAGTCCTATCTCCTGCTGGATAGATTTTTTGACAACAAGGTCCGATCACACCAAATCCGATCGTGTGTATGGTAGTCCGACGGACAAAGTGCTACGCATGCTCAGATCACATTACAAGACCAAAGCTATTGGCTACTAGCCTCTACGTAGTCCCGTCGTAGGCAACAAACGTCACCACGTTCAGAATGATCGGATTTTCCGACAACTTTGTCCGACCGTGTGTACGCAAAACCAACATCGGACAAAGTACGACGGACATGATCCGACGGACCTGGTCCTCGGATAATCCGCGCGTGTGTATGGGGCTTTACAGAGATATCAGTAAAACGGATCACAGACACAGTCGTGTCATCATAGTGAATGTAAAGAAGAATCACAGTTAATCAATTGTATATACTGTCCATGCATTGCTTGTGTAAAGAAAAGCATTGGGAGCCCCATTAAGGTAATTGACAGGATTTAGTCCAAGTGGTAACAAATCCTTCTGACCTCTCTTTGGAGTGTGGTAATTTTTCAACCTAAAAATGTACCTGGTGTCTGGCTCCTAATCTGTACCAAAGTAAGGTTGTTCTGAAGAATAAAGTGTTTTCTTTTAACATTTATGGATTTAGTGACTCCACAGTCTTCTGTAACAACCTATACTACTTTTCAACTGTAGTTGATGGTCAGCTAAGGTCCACCATCTTTTTTCTTGCTTATCATTCCTCAGAAAAAATTCACAACAACCATTTTTTTCTTTAAATAGCAGATGGAATAATCAAAGCGTTTTCATGCAGAAGAAATGCAATCTCAGTACTGCTGATAATAACCATGACACTCCATGCATTATAAATGCTTTAATGTTTCTTGTCATCATAGGAAGAGCATTTTATCATGCTTTCTTTCCATCATTTTACAGACAAACCCAAATCGTTTGGGTTGCAACATTGAACATTGCACACAGCAACAGCTCATACTGTACAAGCAGAAAAAGAACATAACTGATTCTGTCAAAAACATAGAAGAAATTTAGTAAAGCCTGTACCAGATTTAAATGAAGTGCTTAATGCACCACAATTAGCCCGTAATTGGACCTACTGCCTATTTGCTAGCACAGCACAGAACACATAATCATGATAATGGTTGTGAAAGTGTGTTGGAGCAAGACAGCATACCAACACACATTACCACAGTACAGTGGTGTCCTAAGTAAGGAACTGGGGGGGGGCTTTCTATGCAATTTGGGTGATAATAGATTGACAAATAGCAATCCAAACAGCAAAAGGTGAACATAAAAACCTGACTTCAATTCAATTTGAGGTGAAAAATTTTGTTTTTTTCTATTCTTATAAAATTTGGGTTAAAGGGGTTGTATGCATTAAGGTGAAACACTTCTGTCACTGAGCAGCCCCCCTAGCCCCCCTGTTTTACTCACCTGAGCCGGTTCATTCCCATGGCAGAGACGGGCTCTACCTCTCTGCCTGGGGTTCTCGATTGGTTAGATTGATAGCATTGCAGCCATTGGCTCTCGCTGCTGTCAATCAAATCCAATGATGCGGGCGCCGGGGGGTGGGCCGAGCCCGGAATTCTATGTCTATGGACGTAAATGCTGGACTCGGGAGCGTGCCTGCATGGTAACCCCTGCTTCTCCTAGGGGGGGTTTACCGATGTGGGGAGGAGCTGTGAGTGCCATTGGGGGACTCCAGAGGATAATGATCGGGGCCACTCTGAGCAAAACGAACTGCACAGTGGGGTTAAGTATGATATGTTTGTTTAAAAAAAGAGGCTTTACAACCCTTTTAAACAAAACATTGGTAGATTGTCTCATCAGTACTTACATAATGATTCAACTATCACAAGCTGTGTAATTTGGAGGCAAGTGTAAGGCTCCGTTCACATATCTGCAAATTGGATGCATTTTGAACCGCATCCGATTCGCATGAGATGTGAATCAAACCGAGTCCAGTGCATTTTTTTATTATCACTTCCCATCGGCCACTGCGCATAAATGGCCGGGTGGGCGATTTCTCCTTCTGAGTGGGTGTTCCAGAAGGAGTGGAATCGCGTGGACGCCTGGACGGGCGATCCCAATGTGCTCCTGTCACCTGGACATGGAGCATCTCGGATCGGCAGAAGGGCTCTGTGATTGGCCCTCCTGATCACACGATGGCTGTGTTCAATCACAGCGATCATGTAATGTAAATAGAGAGCCGGTTGCCAGGCGATTGTCTCTCTTTCTCCTCACACAGAGCTTATCAGTGAGAGAAGGAGAGCGGATCTCTGCAGCCGGGCTGTGATCAGTGAGTATGGGCTGTTTTTTTTACAGCTTTTTACACACTGATCACCAGCCTAGTGTCCCCAAAACATTGTCCCCACACAGTAAAAACACCTGTCCCACATATGTCCCAGTAAAATCATCTGTCCCAGTGATCATCTGCACACATCTGTCTGTGATCATTTGCACACATCTGTCTGTGATCATTTTCACACATCTGTCCATGATCACACAAACCAATTATCCTACACTTATCAGGATTTGACATGTAGCAGAATATATTCTGGCCTAAATTTATGACAAAATTAGATTTTATTGGATTTCTTTTAAAACAGAAAGTAGAAAATAGTTATTTTTTCAAAATGTTCGCTCTTTATTCGCTTATATTGAAAAGAAATAAAAAAAGTGGTGAATAAATAGCACCAAAAGAAAGCTCTATTTGTGTGAACAAAATGATAACAATTTTATTTGGGTACAGGGTAGCATGACCGCGCAATTGTCATTCACAGTACGACAGCGCTGAAAGCTGAAAATTGCCCTGGGAAGGAAGGGGTGAAAGTGCCCAGTATTGAGGTGGTTAAACACAAATTTGATCCAAAAAATCCCTCCTCAATTCCATACCAGACCCTTAGATCTGGTATGGGTTTTGAAGGGATTCCCCAGGCCAATTTGTTTTATTTTTAAATAGTGTGGGGTCTCCCCCCCCCCAAAATCCATACCAGACCCTTATCCAAGCATGCAGACTGGCAGGCCAGGAAAGGGGGGTTGAGCAAGCACCCCCTCCTCCAGAACCATACCAGGCCACATGCCCTAATATAAGGGGGTGCTCCGGGCAGGTGGGCTTTGTTCCCCTACCTCAAAGCACCTTGTCCCCATGTTGATGGGGACAAGGTCCTCTTCCCCACAACCCTGGTCGGTGGTTGTGGGAGTCTGCAGGCAGGGGGCTTATCGGAATCTGGAAGACCCCTTTAACCCTGTGAATGAGTGTGGGGTGCATTGCACCCCTACTCATTCACCACCAATCAAAAAAAAAAGCTCTGCTTACGCTGAAGGCTTCCCCTGTCTGCCTGCTCTGCCATCTGACAGTTCCTAAATAGCTAAGAGGTGGGGAGATGTCACCTGGTGGCCAAGCCCCCAGTGCATTCTCAGAGCAAGCAGATGGCAGGGGTCTTTGGCATAAGCGGAGCTTTTTTTTCCGGGTCAGCAGTGGCGGTGGTTGACAATGGATCTACACTGGGGCACATTGTTTTTTTTTTTTTTAATAAAGGAATTGTCAAAAAATGTGTCTGTGTCTTTATTTCTTTTTGACACTTTTTCATGAAAGAGGAGGGGTACAGTGTACCCCATTCTCATTCACATGGGAGGGTCAAGATCTGGGGGCCCCCTTGTTAAAGGGGGCTTCCAGATTCTGATAAGTCCCCTGCCCGCAGTGGGTTGTGGGGAAGAGGGCCGTGTCCCTCGTCCCTCCCTCTCTTTCCTGGCCTGCCAGGCTGGCTCCTCAGATAAGGGTCTGGTATGGATTTTAGGGGGTCATCCGTTGTTAAGAACATGATGACCGACTTTCCAGCCTGCTCCTTAACAACCAGTCAATGTTAAAGACTCCGGTGCCCGCAGGCTCTAAAAATTTGCATTTGAACTGTATCTAAATCATAGCTGAACTGCTGAACAGCTGCTTAGGAAATTTGCAGTAAAAACGGAGGGTAAATTCGCACCGGGCATGTGTAAACCTAGCCTAACACTTTTCAAGCAGCTACACACATGCATGTAACTTTTTTAGGAGGTATGGGCGAGGTATATGGGATTTATTAGCATCAGGCTTTAGGGAAAACAAGGATGCAAGGGAATAGGACAAAATACTCAGTGAGCATTTGGGCAGTGTCCTCTAGATTCATGCAGTTATGCAGTTTCATCTTGATTCTAGAATAGGGTTTCCATGGTTTATTTCACAGTTGTAATGCTTTCCACTGACCTATAACACCTGAGTTGAAAGTAGAAGATGATGCCTTATAGCAGGGCAGAAACTAGAGGAACTGGCAATTCCCAAAATATGCCTCAAAGTATTTTCAATATAGTATTTGGTTTAGTTAACCATGAGCCCTACACCAAAGCTTAACCGGTTCCCGACCATGTCACACAGATATACTGCGGCAGAATGGCTCCCCAGGGCAAAATCCCATACGAGTACGTCCTTCCCTTCTTCGGCCACCAAAGGGCGCACGAGCCTCAGCACAGGGATTTGTAAACACACAAATCCCTGTGCTGTCACAGGAGAGGAGCCATATCATTTGTTCCTACTAAGAGAACAACGGAAAAACGATATGTCTCCTCTCCTAGTCAATCCTATCCCCATACAGTTAGAACACACTGAGGGAACACACAATTAACCCCTTGATCGTCCCCTAGTGTTAACCCCTTTCCTGCCAGTGACATACAGTAATCAGTGAATTTTTATAGCACTGATCGCTGTATAAATACCAGTGGTCCAAAAAAGTGTCAAAAGTCTCCCATCTGTCCGTTACAATGTCGCAGTACCACTAAAAATCGCAGATCACCGCTATTACTAGTAAAAAATGTAAATAAATAAAAATGCAATAAAAATGCCATAAATCTTTCCCATAGTTTGCAGACGCTATAACTTTTGGCAAACCAATCAATATACACTTATTGTGATTTTTCTACCAAAAATATGTAGACAAATATATATTGGCCTATACTGATGAAGACATTTTTTTTTTTTTTTTAAATTGGGGGATATTTATTATAGCAAAAAGTAAAAAATATTGTTCTTTTTTTTGTAGCTCTTTTTTTTGTTTATAGCGCAAAAAATAAAAACCGCAGAGGTGGTCAAATACCACCAAAAGAAAGCTCTATTTGTGGGAAAAAATAGGACGCGCAATTGTCAGTTAAAGCGACACAGTGCCAAATTGTAAAAAGTGCTCTGGTCAGGAAGGGGGTAAAAAAAAGCACTATCTCCCGTGGCCAGATGCGACACACAAAATTTTATAGATATTCAGGAGTTCCTGCATTGCTATGGGCTATTTTATGCTGGGGAGGGGGATTTCTTTTTGGTGCGAGCAGATGATAATTTCCCTGTGGGAGGGAATGTTTGCTTAATAAAGATGGAGATTTGTTTTACTGTGGAGAGAGTGTGCTTGGGGTCAGGGAAACTATTGAGGGTGCAAGTTATACAGTTCTAAATTACTTATCATTCCATACTAGGGAACTTACTGCACAGTGCATTCGAGGGCCCTAATTGGATGAAGCCTTGCGCCTGACCTCTGGTCAGACACAAGGCTTTGCCAATTAGGACACAGAGCACTGTCAGAGCCCTGATTGGACAAAGTGATGATTTTGTCCAATTACGGCTCAGTGCCCATAATCCCACCCCAGTGTAGAGTGCTAGTGTAGCGTTAGTATAGTGTGAGTATAGTGTCAGTATAGTGTATCAGTGTAGTGCAGTGTCAGTGTAGTGTGTTAGTGTAGCGCAGTGTTTAACACAGCATTACACAACATTTAGTGCTGTATACAGTGCTAAAAACCCGGATTTATTTATTTTTGGTTGCTGCATGTCATTTTTAAATGTCATTTTTTTTCTTTATAAATGTCAGTTTTGCTGCAGCAGGTTCTATACATGGTACAGATGTGCCACTTTAGAGGCAGACTAAGGGGACTCCCCAGGCACTATATTTAAAGACATTTTTCATTTTTATTGTTTCACTTTAAACATCATTAAAATCACTGCTCCTTTAAAAACAATCTTTTTTAAAAGTTTTTGTTGCATTAGTACATGTCCCCCAGGGTGATGCCTGGGCCCCCATACCCTTTTTATGGCCAATAACTTGCATATAAGCCTTCAAAACAGGGTTTGCAGTTAGGGTCCAAACTTTTTCGTTACACAGCTGTGTCAAGCGGGTTGAGCCAATTAATTTGGGAGGGTGAGAGAGCAGAGTAAAGGCCCAATCAATTACAAGCAGCTCCTTCGGGGGTCAGTGCTACATATATATATATTGTACAGGACGCCAAGGTTGGGTCCTGGATGGGTGCTATATAGCACCAGTATTTGGGTTGTGGTCCCTTTAAGGGAGTCACGGTAGACTTCAGGGGGTCACCCAGAATGGGTGAGGAATTCCGGGAGTAGTCAATCAGGATAGGACTGAGTCGCAGCCCTTTCTATATTAATATAGAGTTATTTGGGACCCGGAATTTGGGAGGCTCTGAAGTGATATTCAGGTGGGAAAGAGCCTCCCTCCCTGACCACAATGATTCAGCACACAGGGGGTTAAAGGCCTCCAGGAAACAGCTCTTAAAAGACAGAAAGTAGTGAAGAGGTCTGTCTGATGAGCTGTGTTGCTGTTTGGAGGCTGCTAAAGATTCAATAAGGACTCTCAAAACTCTGGGGAAAAGACCCGGCTACAAAGCTGTATGTGTTTTTTCTTTCATTTTGCTTTGTGCTGAAGATAAGCAGACTTTATTTTATGCTGAAGATAAGCGGACTTTGTTTTATATTTTTGATCTGTGTGCTGAAGAAAGCCTTATTTTTGATTTGCTTATAAATAAAAGCATTTTGTTTCAAGTTTAAACGGTTTATGCACTTAGTCCCGTGGAGCTATTATCCCCAAAGTTTACAACTAGTGGAGAATGCGGGCAAAAGTGCATTTGCAGCCGCAATAAACGGTTAAAACAAAAAAAAAATGACATTTAAAGAGACAGTGTACAAATGGCATGTCGTGGGTGAAGTCAGCTCAGATGCTGCAAGCAGTAGGTAAAGACATGGAGGAGGTCATCAGGGCTTTGGCACAAGCCACCGTGACCCAGCAGCAAGCTTCAGCAGATGCAAACCATCGCCATGAGGAAGCGATGGCTCAGCAGCAGCAGGCCCTGGCACAGGCTATAGCTGCACAGCAGGAAAACACACGGTTGCTAGCTGCCCAGTTTACTGCTCAGCAGGAGTCCACTCAAGCACAGGTGGCTGCCTTACAGGAGGCAGTGCAGCTGCTGGCTCAGGGACGAGAACAAGCGGTCGTCGCCGCTGGCAACCAAGTGTCTGTGGAGCCAGCCATTTCTTACAAAAACTGACACCCAGTGATGACGTAGAGGCCTTTCTCACCACCTTTGAGAGGATAGCGGAGAGAGAGGGGTGGCACCATGACCAATGGGCCGTCATTATTTCCCCTTTCCTCACCGGTGACCCGCAAAAGGCCTATTTTGACCTCCCAACTGAATACATCAGCGACTATGAGCATCTGAAGGCAGAGAGCCTGGCCTGCCTAGGAGTGTCCACAGCCGTCCGGGCTCAGAGGGTACAAACCTGACCGACCACCTAGGTCCCAAATGCATGAACTGATACAGCTGGTTAAAAAAATGGCTGCAGCCAGATAGGCTGTCAGGCCCACAAATGGTGGAACGCGTGGTGATGGACTGGTACCTGCGGTCCCTGCCAGATCACCTACAGCACTGGGTAAGCCATGAAGACCCTGCAACCGCTGACCAGCTGGTTGAGTTGGTTGAAAGGTACACCGTGGTGGAGGACCTGCGTGGGCCTGACAAGCATCGGGAACCCACACCAAGGGCAACCAGACCACAGCACCTAGGAGAGAAGCCCTGCCAGACGTTGGAATCTGCAACCCTGCACCATCTTCTGCATAACCTCGAAGGTTGGTTCCTGTCCCAAGGATGGGAGGCCTACAGTGTTGGCGGTGTTGGTCCTGGGGCATACCTGGGCACAATGCCCACTTCAGGAGGAGCCTATGGATTGCGGGACTGGTCGGAGAAGCTCCTTCTATGCGCAAAGAGTGTGTACCACTCATCTTGATCTGGTTGCAGTACGGTTCGAGTGTGAAGTGTGGGTGAACCACCTTCCTGCCAGGGCCCTACTGGACTCTGGTAGCATGGTAACACTTGTACATGCCAGGGTGATTGGGAGACTTGGCCCCGTAAGTAAAACTCTACGCGTAGTGTGTATCCATGGGGATACCAGGGAGTACCCCCTGGTTCCGGTGACTGTTTCCTATGGCCGTACCTCAGTGACACAAGAGGTTGGGGTAGTAAGATGTTTAATACATGAAATTATAGTGGGGCGGGACTGTCCACTATTTCTCAAACTGTGGAACCAGGTACAGCTGGGGCTGCCAGGACAGCCAGGAGAACTGGGGACACTGGGCCTGGAAGAGACAGAGTCTGAGGGGTCTGGGCCTGAAACCCCCACAACACACACCTCTGATACGGAGATACCTGTCACTGAAAATGATATTGCAGAGAATGTTAATTTGAATGATAATGTTTCTGTTTAAAGCGGGACTGTACTGAAAAATTTTTTTTTTAAAAGCCAGCAGCTACAAATACTGTAGCTGCTGACTTTTAAAAAATGGACACTTACCTGTTCCAGGGTCCAGCGGTGTCGGCAGCAGAGGCCGATCGATCGCTAGGCTCTCTGCTGTAGCCGGCGCCATTCTCGGTGAGGGAATCAGGAAGTGGCTTCACTTCCCGATTCCCTACTGCGCATGCGTGAGTCACGCGGCGCAATGAGAATCTTCAGCGCTGTCTGCCGGGACACGTGTGTGTCCCGGCAGACAGCGCGCCGGGACAGGAACTTGCGTAAACTCCCGTGGGAGTTTATGCCGGAAGTGGGTGCAGATACCTGTCTTAGACAGGTATCTGCACCCCCCTCCCCCCTGCAAGGTGCCAAATGTGACACCGGAGGGGGGAAGGGTTCCGAAAAGCGGGAGTTCCACTTTAGGGTGGAATTCCGCTTTATGGTCTCAAAACCGAGTTGACCTCTGAGGGGGGGAAGTCTTCCCATTACAGGTTATGCTGGGGGAGGGTAACGAGGAGCTCTCCCCGTTGCAGTTCCTGGTTGAGGAGGGTGCAGGGGAAATATCCTCAAGGCCAGTGCACCCAGACCTGGATGTACCCAGGGGTGCGTTTGGCACCGCCCAGTTGCAGGATCCTACCTTGGTCACTGCTCGAGAGCAGGTTTCTGTTGTTGATGGGGTCTCACAAATACCAGGGGCAGATCAGAGGTTTCCTCATTTTGCGTTGAAGGGGGACTTGGTTTATCGAGTGGCTGAAAGCCGAGGGGAAACTGTAGAGCAGTTGCTGGTTCCCCAACCATATAGGCGGATGCTACTTGATCTAACCCACAATGACGCACTGGGAGGACGCTTGGGGCAGAGAAAACAGAGGCCAGGATAACCGACCGGTTTTACTGGCCAGGGGTGAAGGCCGAGGTTAAAAGATATTATGCATCTTGTCCCATTTGCCAGTTAACTGCCCCAGTGCCACACTATATTAGCCCTCTGGTACCCTTGCATATTATTGAGGTTCCATTTGAGCAGATCGCTATGGATCTCGTGGGACCCCTGGTAAAGTTGGCAAGGGGGCACCGATATATATTAGTCATCCTAGACTACGCAACCAGATATCCAGAAGCAGTTCCTTTGAGGAAAACTTCCTCTAAGGCCATTGCCCGGGAATTATTTCAAATGTTTTCACGAACTGGATTCCCAAAGAGATACTGACGGACCAGGGCACCCCTTTTATGTCAAAGGTGATGGCGGACTTGTGCAAACTAGTGCAGACTTGTGCAGACGTCCGTCTATCACCCGCAGGCCGCTGGCCTAGATGAGAGGTTTAATAAAATCTCTAAAGTCCATGTTAAAAAGAGTGGTCCAGAAAGACGGGAAGGATGGGGATATGTTACTCCCTGCCCTCTTGTTTTGCCATCCGGGAGGTTCCACAAGCGTCCACGGGCTTCTCACCGATTGAGCTAGTGTATGAACGAAGGCCCCGGGGGTTGCTCGATCTAGTAAGGGAAACGTGGGAAAGTGAGACCTCACCGCACAAAACCGTGGTAGAGGATATCTCTCAAATGCGAAAGAGGGTGGCTAAGGTGATGCCGCTGGTGAGGAAGCACATGCATAAGGCTCAGGATGCCCAAAGAAGGGTGTATAACAGATCGGATAAAATTAGACAGTTTTAAGTAGGAGACCGGGTGGCTGTCCTAATACCCACAGTGGAGAGCTTGGCCAAGTGGCAAGGTCCGTTTGAGGTAGTAGAAAAAGTGGGTGAGGTGAACTACAAGGTACACCAGCCAGGGAAAAGAAAACCATACCAGATCTATCACGTAAATTTGTTGAAACCCTGGAGAGACAGAGAACAGGTATCCGCTGTGGTAGCGGTACAGTCAGGGGATCATGCAGGAATCAACCTGGTGCAGGTTTTAGCTACCCTAACTAGGCCCCAAACCCAGCAAACAAAAGAGTTTCTGCAAAGAAATAGGGACATGTTTTCAGGGTTGCAGGATCTCATCTTGTAACAGAGCCCAATGTAAAAATCTGGTTAAAGCCTTACCGTATCCCAGAAGCTCATAGAGTGGCAGTGTCTGAATAGGTCAAAATAATGCTCGAGCTTGGAGTCATTGAAGAGTCGAAAAGCGAGTGGTCAAGTCCAATCGTGTTGGTACCCAAACCCAACGGCACTCTCCGCTTCTGCAACGACTTTAGAAAACTTAATGAAATCTCCAAGTTTGATGCTTAGCCCATGCCACGGGTAGATGAGCTAATTGAGAGGTTGGGTCCAGCCAGGTATATCACCATGCTGGACCTCACAAAAGGGTACTGGCATCTTCCCCTGACCAAGGAAGCCAGGGAGAAAATAGCCTTCTCTACCCCGGAAGGCCACTTCCAATACAAAAGAATTCCATTTGGTCTACACTCTGCCCCCGCTACGTTTCAAAGGGCCAAAACAAAACTTTGCGTCCACATCTATGATATGCTTCTGTTTACCTAGATGACATAGTCATTTTCAGCACTGATTGGGAATCCCATCTTCCCCGAGTTCAGGCAGTCGTAGACTCCTTGAAAAGAGCAGGGTTCACCATCAATCCAGAGAAATGTGCAATTGAGGTGGAGGGAGCCAAGTACCAAGGGTACATTGTGGGTAGAGGGCTGGTGAAGCCCCAAATGAGTAAGGTAAAAGCAAAACAGGACTGGCCCCGTCCTCTAACCAAGAAGCAGGTCAGAGCATTTTTGGGCATAGTTGGCTACTACCGGAGGTTTGTCCCCAACTTTGCCACCATTGCTGCACCGTTGCCTGACTTGACCAAAGGCAGAAATTCAGTGATGGTAAAGTGGAATGATGGTGCAGAAAAAGCTTTTCAGAAGCTTAAGACAGCATTGTGCCAGGATCCGGTGCTTGTAGCTCCGGATTTTACTAAGGTTTTTGTAGTACAGACAGATGCTTCAAGTGAAGGGTTAGGAGCAGTCCTGTCTCAAGTGATCAATGGGGAAGAGCACCCCGTAGATTTTCTAAGTAGGAAACTGACTGCAGCGGAGAAAAACTATGCGGTGGTGGAGCGGGAGTCTTGCCATCAAGTGGGCTTTGGACTTTTTACGGTTTTTCCTCCTAGGTAGAAGGTTTCGCCTGGTGTCCGACCACGCCCCACTGACCTGGATGAGGCAAAATAAGCACACCAATGCCAGGGTGACAAGGTGGTTCCTTTCTCTTCAGGAGCTCAATTTCGTGGTAGAGCACAGATTCGGGAGACAACATCAGAACGCTGATGCCCTCTCCCGGGTCCATTGTATGATGTCGAGTGGTGCCTCCAACACCTCCGCATTGAGGCAGAGGGGGGATATGTACAGGATGCCAAGGTTGGGTCCTGGACAGGTGCTATATAGCACCAGTATTTGGGTTGTGGTCCCTTTAAGGGAGTCACGTTAGAATTCAGGGGGTCACCCAGAATGGGTGAGGAATTCTGGGAGTAGTCAATCAGGAGAGTCCTCGCAGTCCTCTCTATATTAATAGAGTGCTATTTTGGACTCAGAATTTGGGAGGCTCTGAAGTGATATTCGGGTGGGAAAGAGCCTCCCTCCCTGACCACAGGGATTCAGCACACAGGGGGGTTAAAGGGCTCCAGGAAACAGCTCATAAAAGACAGGAAGTAGTGAAGAGGTGGTGATGAGGAGGAGTAGGTGCTTACACCTGTCTGATGAACTGTGTTGCTGTTTGGAGGCTGCTAAAGATTCAATAAGGACTCTCAAACTCTGGGGCGAAGACCCGGCTACAAAACTGTATGTACTTTTTCTTTAATTTTGCTTTGTGCTGAAGATAAGCAGACTTTATTTTATGCTGAAGATAAGCAGACTTTGTTTTATATTTTTGACCTGTGTGCTGAAGGAAGCCTTATTTTTGATTTGCTTATAAATAAAAGCCTTTTGTCTCAGTTTAAACGGTTTATGCACTTAGTCCCGTGGAGCTATTATCCCCAAAGTTTACAATATATATAAACTGTGTGTATATATATATATATTTTTTTTTTTTCTTTTTCTGTATTTTTACATTTTTTTTAACAAAAACTAAATACCTCAGAGGTGATCAAATACCACCAAAAGAAAGCTCTATTTGTGGAAAAAATGATAAAAATGTCATTCGGGTACAGTGTTGTATGACCGTGCAATTGTCATTCAAAGTGCATCAGCGCTGAAAGCTGAAAATTGGTCTGGACAGAAGGGGGGGTTTAAGTGCCCAGTAAGCAAGTGGTTAAACACAGGGGTTATCCACAAATGGGATGAGCAGCTAATGATACCATCACCCATTCATTCTGTGAAAATCCAAGTTTCCTAACACTTGAGGCTGTGAAGTGTGTGTGGTCTCTAGGATGTAAAGAAAATCTGTCCAAAGGATAAGTTTGGAAATGTTCTTATATAGGAAGCTACTATATACCATTTAAAAAGTATCAGTCATGACAAGGCTCGTGCAAGAATCTAGAGCAGGCCATACATTATGCAATTTTCTTTCCTTTAGCCATGGGTTGAAAAAAAGAAAATTCCTCAATTCCACCATCAACACAGTCAGTGTTGATGAGGGAATCCCTCTCTCAGTGCTATTGTGTTCTTCAGGAGGGAAGCAAGGGGAACCAGTGGATATGGCCTACTGTTTACAGAGAAGTTACCACAATATTGATTATCATCGCTGTTACTGCTTTCTAATGCCATTGCTGATTTTCTGGATTACCAAGTTTACTTCGATTTAGCTGCATAAAGCTCCATTCCATGCTGCTATAGCCTAGTGAACATATTGCCTAATTACCTGTAATTGACCTAATCCTTTACTTACTCATTTATGTGCATACTGCTATTTACTGCAACCCGTAACAATATATTGGGTTAATTTACCACTAACCAGTCTGGTGTTTGCTTTTTGATACTGAATCTTAGTTGTGTGGAGGGTATTTATATGTGTGCTTCCAGTAGCAGTGCAGTATCTATTTGCTTAACCTGGTGTGCTGTTGAGGCTGAGGTTGTTTTTAGAGTCGAGGCAGAAAAATTGAGAACCCAATCTACCAATTGGCTCCTGGGGGGGTAGCGCTACACAAGTGCATTACATTTTTGAGGGCAATAGCTTGGCAGATTTACTGTTTGAATGCTTACTTCAATTATACAATCCTGTGAAAAGCAAATTCCTGCTCCTTTTTGAACACCTAAATCATGTGCTGATGAAATAAGCAAATGGGAATTTGCTTTACACTTTGATTGGACAATTGAAGTTAATGTTTACACAATTGTGTAGAGATTCTTAACTCCTTTTATAAATCAGTCTAATTATCAGAACTGATAAAAATCCATGTATTATAATTCCAGTCTATAGGAACTTTTCTAAATAAAGAAAGTAGTTTAACAGCAATATGTTAGATACATTTAAATGGACACATAAATCACACCCGTGTGCAAATTGTGCTTATGTGTATTACAGATTTTTGCCAATAGTATTTTTGGAGCAAATTCAAGGTTTGTTTTAATATCTGCTGTATAGATTGCTCCCTATAATTTCCATTGTGGGGCAAGGAAGTTCTTTCTGCTACACAAAGCATGGCATTTTATTTTGTTTCTCCTATATTACTTTGTTGTAGAACAAAAGTGTTAATCTTAATCAGGACAATCTGCCATGCTATAAATATTGTGGCTTTTGACAGCTGACAATTTTAAAGAAAATGTCACTTAATAAGAAGAGCTATCAGATGTGGAGGCACAAAGAAATGACATTTCAGTGTCACATGATTTTACAATAAAAATATCATGGAAGTAAGAAAAGGTATTAAGCTTTGCTATCTGCTGCAAGCCAACAATTAAAGAAGGGATACGACACAAATGAGAAGACTATGAAAATTAAAAAAAAAATAGATATTGGTAGGATTGTTGGCTTTTCCTTTGACTGGGCAGTGTAATCAGTGTCAACAGCAAGAACATCATCTGAAATTACTAAGGCTGGCCAGAGCTTATTCACTTTTATTCATTCAACCAGTGGGTTGAACAAAAAAAATGACCACACTCAATGTGGATAGGGAAATCACTCCCGCTGTGCTATTTTACACTGACTGTTTGGGAAAAACCCAACAGGCTGCTTGTACAGAAGATCAATTGATTGGTTTCTGTAAAACCAGCCCGCCCATACATGGATCAACACTTGGTCCATCCCTGCTGAACCAGCTGAATTTCAATCCATGTATGGACAGCTTTAGATCTACTCCCTTGTCTTGTTTAGTAGTACTATATACAGGATTAGAAAAGGCCATTTAGAATAGACAAATGCAGATGAGCCCATTTCAGCAGATATTATTATTTACCTTACAAATTCAGCAGAAATGTAGCCACTGCAATTTAGAGGCAGGAGGAATTCTAAATGGTTTAATAATAGATTGGGCTGTGTATGTTTCATAATTGGAATAGGAACTTTAAGATAAGTAAAGATAAGATAAGTAATTCCTTTAACACGAGTAAAGTATTCCATTCAAATTAAAGCATCTCTCCTGGCCTCTAAAAAAATATTAAATACAATTCACGTACTATTGCAAATATAGAATGACTTTTCAATTTACAAATGTATGCATCAATGTAGTGTAATGGAATTATGTCATGTAGATGTAAAATTGAAAAAAGAGCATGTTAATGCCGTACAAAACCACAAACGAAAAAAAAGAAGAAAACCTGCAAGACAATAGCATAATGTGCTAGTATGCCTTGCATACTACTACATTGTAAAATACTTACCTTAGAACAAAGCCCTGCAGTGGCACCTGGTCGCCGCTGAGTCAGTAGTAATGATAAGGTCCAGGGTGTGTCTTTGATACGGGTGGAAGTGCAAACAAATTTATGTTAGGTCAAAGCATCCCAGCAAAGACAGAAAATCTTTATCTAAACTGAAAGACCCTGAATCAATGTGTATGTTAAAATCCCCAAGGATAAGGATTCTTTTAAAAGTAAGGCGTGAAAAGGAAAGCAGGTCAGCAAATTCCCCTAAGGAAGCATCACAAGACTTGGTTGGTCAGTAAACAGTAGCAATAACAGAGGAATGGAACACAGACCTTGAGAATAAGGAATTCAAAAGAACAGAACAAGGGTACATTAATAAGGGCTAAACTGTACAAAAAGCTGTAAATAATAACTATACTTCCCCCTTTGCCCGAGAGATGTGAGAGGTCAAACAATTCGTACCGCAGAAGGGTAAGTTGGTTGAAAAGGACGTCATCATTTTGTTTGTGCCAGAAAATGTGGGCAAGATAGAGAGACTAGAGATTAGAGATTTAGTAGCTAGTAAAAAAATGTGAGTACACATTCTGCTAAAAAAACATTTGGCAGAAAAAAAATACAGTATATATGTAAGAAAATGTGTAAAGCCTACCAAACAAAATTGGTGTGTCTGACATGCTAGTGCCTGAACAAATATATTATAGTATAATGAATTTGAAAGGCTATAGTGAATTGAGAAATTATAGATAAAGTGTGGGACAACACACATGATAAAGGTCAAAACAGTACTCTAAGCCACTGCTGAAGTTCAAATGTTGCTGCAAAATGCATCTTTTCTTCACAAAAGAGTGTTTTGAAATAAAATGGTGAAGCAAAATAACAAATGCTCCCCAGGTAATATTACTAGTCTTTTACAGTAAAAGTATGGTTATGCCTAAATAAAATGGCTGTGAAGGCAGAAAGTTTTGTACCTTAATGCATTCTCTGCATTAAGGTAAAAAACCTTCTGTGTGCAGCTCAAGCTGATATGTGACACACCCACCGGAATTCTACCTTGGCCAAGCTGCAGCCACTGCACATTAGAAGGCAATATTTAGGTACCTTTGCAACAATGGCACAATAAGAGGCTTGGGAGGGCTGGTGGTCTTCCCTAATGTCAGTGGCTCTTCATAAAGGATAATCCATGCTTTGTATTGTCACAGTTTTAGGAGGCAACCGGAATGGTGAGCTGTAACAATGCAGGCGCCAACATTATTATTGCTGTGGTGTTCCTTCTGCAGCACCATGTGTGAGGTTATAGACAGTGAATGGAGTAACAGCAGCAGGAGGAAGAGGAGTATGGTTGCAAAGATGGAATCAAGGACTAGGAGAAGGACATGGTCCATGCTTACAAGGAATAGTTTCATCCCCTTCACAAACACACAGAGTTATACCAGGCTGGGAGGAGGTACATGAGGGCAATGTCAATATATTGACTTCAGTAACTTACCGTATTTTGGAAAGAACCATACAATTTGTGGTATTAAGCAGATGTCAGAGTATGCCTACCAGACATTTGTCTAATAGAAATGTGCATACAGGAAGAATGGCTAATAGAAATGTGCATACTTACCTAAC
Organism: Lithobates sylvaticus; assembly: GCA_028564925.1. Classification (NCBI taxonomy): domain Eukaryota; kingdom Metazoa; phylum Chordata; class Amphibia; order Anura; family Ranidae; genus Lithobates; species Lithobates sylvaticus. The sequence goes on along the minus strand of CM053028.1, from coordinate 136,125,581 downwards.
TCTCAGCAGAATGGTGACTAGGCGTGCATATGCACGGGCGTGCGTGCACTGGCACGGGGGCATACTCAATGGATGTTAGCACCAGACAGGGGATCCTGCTCATTCTCCAGTGCTGACTGTTCTTTCAGCTGCTTCTGTGTCCTGCTATCACTCTGCTTGTTCCCCTGGTGCTGACTCAGCTTGCCTTTGACCAGAACTTGGATCCTGCTTTTGCACTGTTCCCAGTTCCCGACCCTGGCTCCATTCTTGACCATGTCTCTGGCTTAAGTCTCAGTACCTCGCTGCCAGCCCGTTGTTGACCTCGGCTTTTCCTGTGACCACTCTGCTGTTCCCGACTCTGCTCTCACATCTGGTTCAAGTGCCTATCTGGCTGTCATCTGCATCAGCTCTGCTCATCACAGCTAGTTCCTATTTCAAGCCTGCTAGAAATAGGAACAGTGTTTTACAGAATTAATCAAGTGATTAAACCACAAACTGAGAAACATTTCCTTATGTGCAACATACAATCCAGGTGTGGATGATCAACAACATCCAAAATTCACACTCAGTGTCTTGCCCCCACCAAATAAGCAAAGTGCATACTCACCAGAGCCACTTGCTGTCTAAATTGTATAGGACAGCAAAAACGCAATCATTAATCACTAGTCTTCCTTTCAAAGGTATTTTTTTGGGATATGTATTATAGCAGAAAGTAAAAAGAAAATATATTTTTTCAAAATTGTCGCTATTTGTTTGTTTATAGCGCAAAAAATAAAAACCACAGAGGTGATCAAATACCACCAAAAGAAAGCTCCAATTGTGGGAAAATGTCGCAAAAATGGCCTGTTCATTAAGGGGGCAAATCCTTCCGGTCCTTAAGTGATTAAAATAACTTTGTCATCTTATTCACAGGAATGCAAATGTAATGCCGCGTACACATGATCGGAATATTGGTCGGAAAAAGCTATGACGTTTTTTTCCGACGGAAATCTGCTCAAGCTTGTCTTGCATACACACGGTCACATCAAATTCCAACCACCAAGAACGTGGTGACATACAACACATATGACGGCACTATAAAAAGGAAGTTCAATAGCCACTGCGCCACCCTTTTTGGTTCCTTATGCTAATCTCGTGTTTATCTCGTGTTAGTAGAATTTTGGTTAGAGACGATTTGCGCTTTTCAGACTCGTGCTTTTCAGATCGTTTTACTGCTGTTTAGTTTGTGCTTGTGGGTTTGTATCTGTTTTTCAGTGCGTGTAGTCAGTTCGTATATGTTTTTCAGTGCGTTCTTGTCCACTTGTTTCTGATTTTCAGCTCGCTCTTCACAGGCCTTGCTGTTCTTCAGTGCGTTCTGTTATTTGTTCTGACCAGCCGACCATTTTGAAGCCATGTTGCGGGTACGTCCTCTTCGTGGAGTTTGTGCTGTGCATGGGCTTGGTGTTGGGCTTCTTGCTTTGACCCAAACCCAGTCCATGAACAGGGCGAGAAGGAGTTCATGGACCAAGAATTGGTTGCTCCAGCGTGACCAATTCTCTTCTATGCCTTTGCTGCGTGAGATCCAGGAGAATAACCCTGATGGTTTCAGGAATTATCTCCGGATGACGGACCTCGTTTTCACCATCTGTTGGCTCTGATGTCCCCTTATATTAGTAGGCAGGATACCTGCATGCGGCAAGCCATCACTCTAGAGCAGAGGCTAGTCGCCACGTTGCATTACTAGGCGACTGTGAGAAATCTGCAGGACCTCAAGTTCTCGACAGGCATCTCCCCCCAGGCTCTGGGGATCATTATTCCAGAGACCTGTTCTGTCATCATTCAGGTCCTGCAGAAGGACTATATTATGGTAAGTTTTATCCTTTTAACATCACATTCTATGTATTTATTGTTTGCTAATGTATTGTATTACTTTCATCATTCTCTAATTGCCATGATTGTAATATGCTGTGAATGTCCTCTTTGTCCTCATGCATGCAGAATTTTTTTAATGCTCTTTTTTTGGCCTACATGCATATTTTCCTTCAGTAACCTCCCCGGCATGCTATCCTGGGCCCATACACACCTATAGCCTAGTCACTTAACAATGTATTTTGTCAGCTCCATTGTAGTGCTTTACCCAAAACACCTCCTAAAATGTGTACAAATGTTATGTGTGTGCTTAAATTCATGCAGTGCCAGAGGCTTTTTTTGGGGTCACAAAATGGTGGTCAGATTTAGGGATGAATTCCCCAAAGCATGTAGTGCAAGGGCCTGCCTGAATACTTTCAAATGCTACTGTTTAAAGTTTTGTTCTCCTATTATCTTTATAGGTAATTGCAGAATGTAAAAATGTGCTTCCATTTGTACAGTGTGTATTTTTTATTTTGTATTATGACACTTCTTACCTGTCCAGTTGGCTGCCAATAGTGTAAGTAAGGAGGGGCTGGCCAAAGTAACACACATTATGTAAAATAGAGCTCTCAATGAAGTGGAGAGGGTTACCTGTCCAAAACACACCCCCCCCTAAAAATTTTACAATGGGCCATCAGAGGAGGTGAGGAATCTGATAAGTGGACCTTATATTTTTGTCTTTAGGCGTGGCCTGACCTGGCATGAAGACGGTCGCATAATCTCTGAGCTCCGGCCGCCACGGGAAAGAAACTTCTCATAAACGGAGGTACTGTGTGCTAAATCGTACCCAGGGAATGGGGACCGCTTCCCGTACCTCCTCTGCCTCCCGTTCTCGATCCCCCCGGGAATTGAGCGGGACCCAGAACCAACACATCCCAGAAATGTTCCGAACCGGCAGAGGGAATATGGCGCCTTCCCACCATTCCACTTCGCAACCACCGCTGACTGACCATCCGCTCCCCACTCCCCCACACACCCGCTCACTCGGGGATAATGGAGGTGTAGATCTAATGCCACAGCCACAGCTGAATATCTATGACCTGCGCTCCGTGGCAGATGACATAAAAGGCACCCTGGCGGCCACCATTGCCGAGTTACGGCTTGACATACATGCCCTGAATGATAGGGTCCAAACCGTTGAACGGATAACCGACCGCCATGACAGGCTCCTGCACCTCACAACCACCCACATTGACTCCCAAACCTTGCAGATGCGTGACATGCAACGCCATCTTGAAGATTTGGATAACAGGGGACGCCGCCATAACCTCAGGGTCCGCGGAATGCCGGAGTCTATTGAAGGCGAACAAATCCCCCATGCTGTCATAGGCCTCTTTAATGGCCTCATCAATCGCCCGCCTCAAACGCCTATAGCCATGGAGCGGATTCACTGCGCACTGCGCCCCAAAGGGAAGGATGGCGATCCCCTCGGGACATTGTATGCTGAATTGTGGATTACAGGCTGAAGGAGGACATTGTACAACAGGCACGGAGCAAGCAGCAAATCCTCCATGAGGGGTATCCCATCCAAATTTACCAGGACCTCTCCGGCATAACACTGCGGCACAGAAGGGACCTAAAACCTCTACTGGATGTTCTCCGGGAGAAGAATATCCCTTACAAGTGGAAGTTCCCGTTCTGCCTGTCAGCCTCTTCCCATGGCCGCACAGCCCTTCTCAAGGTGCCTGAAGACCTACCACATTTTTGTAGCACACTTGGCATCCCCTTGATGCCTGTACCTAACTGGTATGCTGAGTTCCGCCATTCATCCTCTAGAAAAAACGAGGCACTGGAAGAACCTATGGATGCTCAGACCACCAGATACCGCAGGCGTAGATCCCCTTCCACCCCGAGACGCACCACAAGACACCAAACGGGATACAGAGAACTGAGCCCTTCTACATCACCTAGAGACCGGAGGAATCGCAGAGACCGTTAGCCCACAAGGGCTACGTACTTACCCTACTACTGTTATACACCCGTACCCGCTTCACAAAACCTGCCTTCATTTTTATTTTTATTTTTTTCTTCTTTTTTCACTTATCACAGTCCACCTCTGCTGAGAACTGCTGCCCGCCACATTTTTTTTTCTCACTTATACGGCTTCACTGTGCCGCAGTCAAGCTGAAAACTTTTCTCTTCACAACGGAATTCGGCCTGCACATTACCAGTCACCCTGCCCATTGGCTATTCGACAACTCCGGACACCTCCCTTTCTCAACTTGCTGAATTCTGCCCACCAACTAGCTTCGACGACTTAGACTACAAGTTCCATAATGCTCTGGGGCGTGAATCACCACCCCCCGCCGGATGTACGATGTACTGCGCCTTGCCTTCACCCCAAGAATTACCTTCAACACTCTCCTATCCCGACTTCCCCCTTACGGCTTCCTTAGAGGTGCTCCATGTAACCCACCGCTTGCCGACCCACTGCACCCGCTTCCTTTACTGCTTTGCCTCAGAATGCCGAACGATCCCGCACAAACAACTGGACGCCACCGCCGACCGATCGACACCACCTGCCGATCCTTGACACAGGATATCCTCCGGGACACTCCACCACCCACCTATATTAGGCGCCAGCTGGTAAGGACTTCAACATCCCCCATGCCATTACTCCAGCGGTGCAACCACCAGCATACAGGTGACTGATCGCACCCTTACCCAGAGTATCACTACTCTGATGGTCATTTTTGTTCTCATATGAGTACTCATCCACGGACCCCCTCTGACCCAATATGGCTTTTTTTGCCTTTTTTTTTTTTTGTGTACCCCTCACCTGATGGGTAATTATAATCCTGATTATAATGGTACTAATGCTAAAATTGTGGGATATATCCTCCACTAACACTCGCAATGTTTATCTTGTTACTTATACACATGCTTAACGCCTTTCTGTTTGGTTGAGTCTCCCTACTACATTATCCCTTTTGCAATATTACTTGACTGCTATTGTTATTTGTTGTTACCAACTAGACCACTAACATTTATTTCGCTGCAGACCTATGTATGACACCCTTCATGGCGATCGACCCCCACACATGTTTACACTTACAGGTTTGTTACCAGGTCTATCCATTACCGCCTTCTGTTGTTTTCATTCTTTTTTTTTAACAAACAGGAGTGCTTTATTTGAGAAAAATTTGTACAGCATACATAAACTCAGAGTACATTTGAGCAATAAATACAGTCAGTACACACAGAACTTAGCATCATGACTTGCTATGCAGATGGCAAAGACAACGATATCATTATAAGTTATTTACTAGGTCTCCATATAGAGTTATTCAATCAATTTAGACATCAGCATATATTAAGTGTATCCCAATGAAAGAAATAGTGAGAGATAAAAGAGAGGGACGAGGGAGAAAGAGAGTGGGTGTAGTGAGATGTGGAGATTGGGGGGGTGGTAAGAGGTAGATTGAGTAGCAGGTTGGGGAGCAAAGGAAAGGGAGGGGAATAGAGAGAGGGTAGGGGGAAGATGTAAAGAGAGGAACCGGGCCCACAACACGGCTGCTGTTGTTGCCGCCAGCTGGGGTAAGGGGGCTTAGTAAGGGGGTGGGCAGGGGGGGTGAGGCTCCCCCTATGCCCTCTGACCAACTCAAAGTGATGTCCATGGCATCCACACCTTATCATATTTCCAGGGGCATCCCCTATTAGTATATGTTATTTTGTAAAGGGGAAGTGCAGCATTGACCTTAGCCTCCCATGTAGCTACCGCAGGGGGAGATGGTGAGGTCCATTGACAGAGTATTTCTTTCTTGGCATAAAAGAGGAGGTACGAGATCAGCAACTTGGTATGATGTGAGCGCTGATCATCATCATGTATTCCTAGCAAGGCAATCTCTGGAGACCTGACAACCGCCAGCTCCAGGCGCACATTCAATTGGTCAAAGATGTCCGTCCAGTATGTGGAAAGTTCGGGACAGTCCCAGAACATATGCAGGTAGGTGCCCGGGTGTATCTTACAACGTGGGCATAGGGGGTCCCTATCTGGGTACATCCTAGCCATGCGCTCTGGGGTGAAGTACACCCTATGAAGAAATTTTGTTTGGATAAGCTTGTCACTAGCTGCTATGACTAATTTCGGACCTTGCTCCAAGCAGTCCTCCCAGTCCTCCCTCTCTAATGTAGGTATATCCCTTTTCCAGTGTTCCCATAGTCTGCCCATTCTGGGGAGGTCTTTAGGCAATAGTGTATTGTATAATAGAGATAGGGGTTTTCGAAGGTTGTCGTCTACTAGTAGATCTTCCACTGGGTCCAGCTGCAACACCGGTGGAGCAGGGAACTGAGCCCTGACAGCATGCCGCAGCTGGATGTAGCGGAAGTACATCCATCCTGGTAAGTCAAATTTGGCAGTCAGTTGGGGGAATGTTATCAGGCCACCCGAATGCAAAATGTCCCCCATCGTCTTGATGTTAAACCTTGCCCACACCTGCGGGTCGGGTATCGACCTCAGGTGTGGTAGATTCGGGTTTCCCCATAAGGGTTGGGCCGGAGACCAACAGTGCGGCTGAGCAAACCTACGTCTGGCCCTTACCCAAACTCTAGCAGTTGCCCTGGTGGGGCCCGGCAGATCCTCATAGGCCCGTGTGCCTCTATATGCTAAATTTTGCAGGTCCCGTAAAGAGCCCAGGGCAGTTGCCTCTAGGCAAACAGCTGCATTAGGGCGTCTTGCCCCAAACCACCAGTGTACCGTAACTAGCATTGCTGCCCAGTAATAGGCCTGTAGGTTTGGGAGGGCCAGGCCCCCCAGTTGTGTCGGTAGTTGCAGTACGGATTTCGCAAGCCTCGGGGCAGCCCCGTTCCATAGAAAGGACATAACATACTTGTCCATTTCCTGGAAGATGGTTGGGGGGATCCATATTGGGCTGTTTCGAAAATAGAAATTAAGTTTGGGCAACATGATAATTTTGAGAATGGCTATACGTCCTATGAGATTCAGCGGAAGGCTGGACCAGGCACGGCACCTATCCTTAAGAAGACGTATCTGCGGGGTGACGTTTAGGGTATAATATTGTGCATTTTCCCTGCCAACCTGAATCCCCAGGTATTTAAATTCCGAAACCCACAGCAGTGGGGTGGGTATAGATGTATTTTGGGCCCCCGCATCAAGTGGGAATAGTACAGACTTAGTCCAGTTAATTTGAATGCCCGATAGTGAGCCAAATCTGTCGAAGAGCTCAAGAGCCGCCGCCAGGGATGGACCAGCATCGTTCAAGTATAGCAGGGTGTCGTCCGCGTAGAGAGAGATTTTTTCCTCTAGCTGACCAATCCTGAGTCCCCTGACCCCCGGAGCCTCCCGGACCAAGATTGCCAGGGGCTCCAGTGCCAGGGCAAAGAGGTTGGGGGACAGGGGGCAACCCTGTCTGGTACCCCTCTGCAGCGCGAAGGGGTCGGACACACAGTTGTTAGTACGCACTCTGGCTCTAGGTGCCCTGTACAGCACTTGGATCCACCGGATGAAGGTAGGGCCAAATCCAAAGGACCCAAGAACCCCCCACAGATACTCCCACTCCACAGAGTCAAATGCCTTCTCAGCATCGAGAGAGGCAATGACCCTAGATCCCGTGTTGTCATGAGTGATCGAGGTATTTAGGAATAGGCGCCTAATGTTGATGTCTGTGCCCTTACCCGGCATAAACCCGGTCTGGTCAATGTGGATCAAGGTGGAAATCACACCAGTCAGGCGAGAGGCTAAAATTTTAGCCAGAACCTTTGCATCCACATTGAGCAGCGAGATGGGTCTGTATGAGCTGCATTCTTGTGGGTCCTTGCCGGGTTTGGGTATTAACACAATTATTGCCTCCTCCATGGACTCCGGGAGAGTCTTGGTCTTGGCTATTTCTGCAAATAAGGATGTCATTCTAGGAGCAATAAGCTCCGCATGTTGAGAATAGAACTCCGTGGGCAATCCGTCTGCTCCCGGGGTTTTCCCACTCTGTAGACCCCCAATCGCCGCCTGTACCTCCTCCAGTGATATATTGTCGTCTAGCGCCTCCCTATGTTCTTTTGAGAGGGTTGGGAAGGGGACTCCCCCCAGATAATCCCGTAGCTCTGTAGGGGAAAAGTTAGCCCTAGAAGTGTATAGTTCCCGGAAAAATTCTAGAAATCTACCACTGATGTCCTCCGGTGATGTCAACAGTTGTCCCCGTACGTCCTTAACAGTGGCAATGTGTGTGGTATTTGTTTGCCCTCTTGCTATCCAAGCTAGTAGTTTCCCGTTTTTGTTGCCATACTCAAAGATCTTCTGTTTAGAATAAAGCATGGACTTATGAGTGTGGTCTATATTGTGCGTGGAGAGGTCACGAAGTGTCCCCTGCCAGGTTGCATGGTTGGCGTCAGTGGGATCCTGGATATAGTTGGCTTCGGCCCTAGCTGCTTCCTTTTCCAGAGATTCTAATGACTTGGTTGCCTCCCTCTTCAGGGCGGATATCTGGGAGATATATTCTCCCCTTGTCCATGCCTTGAAGGCGTCCCATAGCGTAGTCGCACTGGCTGGTTCCCCGTTATTAACCCAGTAGTTACAGATAGCTTCCTCCATTGGTTCCTGTAGCCTCTCATCAATTGCCCAAAACCTGGACAGTCGCCACAACCTCACCCCTGAGTTCGGGGCCAAGGAGATGGTGACCTCTAACGGAGCATGGTCAGATATCCCCCGGGGGAGGTGTTTTGCTGCCCTCGTATAGCCCAAAGCCCCAGAGGAGGCGTATGCCAGGTCTATACGAGAGAGAGCCCTGTAGGATGTGGAGTGACACGTGAATTCCCTCCCGTCTGGGTTAAAATATCTCCAAACATCCGTAAGAGAGAATGTGTCCGCCCAGCTCTGTAGCCCGGACACTGGCCGGGTCCCTGTGTGAAACCTATCCATTGACTGCGAGGGAACCATGTTAAAATCCCCGAAGAGAAATACCTCAGTTGTATTAAATGCTAGCACAGCACGCATGATATCGTATAGTATTTGCGTGTCAGCCGGGGGGGAGGGGGGAGATATACCCCTACCAGGACCAATGGCTTGTTATGTATTAAAGCATGTACAATCACATACCTGCCCCCAGGGTCAATCCGTACATCCAACATCTGTATAGGGAGGGACCTATGGACCAAAATGCTCACACCCCTGGCATAATTGGAGTAGGTTGAGTGGTGGTGTGTTCCAACCCATGCCCTCCTCAGGCCAAGCACTCACGAACCTGTCAGGTGCGTTTCTTGGAGGACACAAATATGGGGATTAAATTTTTGTAGATATTTAAACACTAGGGACCTTTTGACGGCAGAGTTTAATCCCCGGACGTTCCAAGACACTATGGATAGATTAGCCATATAGCTTATGGGGGTTATAAGTGAGCTCAGTCCACAGGTTCCCCCCCAGATCTGACAGTATAGACCCAACGGAATCCCCCACATAGTACTCTAACATAGGCCTGAATGTACAATATGCAGACAGTGTATACAGTTGTAGTTTCTCAGCAAGCGACTCCAAACACAACAGTTTAACAAACCCAGTCCTCCCGAACTGTGAGGACACAACTCCCCCCCCCCCTCCCCCACCCCCCAAAAACGTGGAAGGTGCATGGATCCCAAAAACTCCCAACTAGAACTGTAAATCAGAGGGGGCATTCGCTCAAGGCGAGAGGCAACTCATTGCAGGTCAGCAGAGGTGCTGGTATAAAAAGAAAAACAAAAAATGTGGTCTCCTAGTCATATCTAGGGGCTCAAAAACTTGGTTACAGTAACATCAACTTGTCAAGTAGCCGCCGCGACAGCAGTCATTACCGCCATTTTCAGGATGCAGCCCGGTCTAACTTATCTCCGGGATCGCCAGCACTACAGTTCCCGCCATGTATGAATCAGCGGCATCTCAGTCCCCCTCTCAGCTGTCCGGAGAGGAATACCCACATATTGTCCTGGCCACGACCCCTATGTCAAGTGGAGACGTAGTCCCAGTGTCACTGCAAGCCCTCAGGAGGGGGAAGGTTGGTGGAGCTGCCACTCCGCGGACCGGGAGCATAGAGGGGGGGGGGGAAGGCCTGGGCCAGGCCGCACAGCAATGTCACATAGGGTCGGGCAGGACAAGCGGGGGAGTTGATGACAGGGCAAGCAGGACAACAGTACATACCCGCATCAGCATCAGCAGTCACCGGGGCGGCATGGTATAACAGTGGTAAGATAGGGCAACTTGAACGGAAAAACCAATGTCATTATCTGTGATGGTCCAAAGCAGCGTACCTAGCGGGCAGGAGGCAGAGATTCGAGCCATGCTGCCGCCTCTCGTGGTGCAGTAAAAAATTTAACCGAGTCCCCCATCTGGACTCTCAGTTTAGCAGGGAAGAGGATACTGTACTTGAGATTGCGGGATCTTAATTCTGCTTTAACCTGGTCGAACGATCTGCGCTGTTTCTGCATCTTCAGGGAATAGTCAGGGAAAAACATTAATTTAGTATTCTGGTACTTCACTTCGCCCTCTCTGCGGGCCGCTCGGAGAGTTTAATCCCTGTCCCTGAAGTTCAGCATTCGGAAGATCATAGTGCGGGGATGGGAGCCAGGTGGACCAGGGACAGGAGGGATCCGGTGTGCTCTCTCCACGGTGAAGTAAGGGGAGAATTGCGCGGATGGGAGGACGGCCCGCAACAGCTCCTCCACAAACTGAGTAGGGTTTTTCCCCTCCACTCCCTCCGGTAAGCCAACGATCCGGAGGTTGTTCCTCCGGTTCCGGTTCTCGGCATCGTCTACCTTGTATTCCAGGGCTTTGACTTTTGTCTGCAGGGATCGGATAGACGCCGCGTGCTCCCCCACCAGGTCCTCCGTCAGCCCCACACGATGTTCCACCTCAGAGACCCGGGACCGGAGCTTGTCCAGGTCCTGCCGGACTAGTCCAACCTCCATCTGTACCGCCTCGATCTTATTGGTCAGGGCGGCCTGACAAGAAGCGATCGCCGCCATGACCTCCTGGAAGCCGACCTGAGCTTCCGCGGCCTTGTCTTCTGGCTCCGTCTGGGACGCCATATTGCCTCTTCGCGGGGAGGATCCTGCTTCCTCTCAGATCGCCATCTTGTTGTTTTCATTCTTAGGTACTGTCTGCGGATACTCACCGGTATTAATGGCTTATTACATAAGTTCTACACAGGTGGCTAGTTGTACACTGTTTCATTGTTTTATTGTTTATTGCACTGTGACCTCATATCCCCCCATGCTGTGACTACCTATCTTCCATGTACCTCCACCATTGACCTCAAACATACATCCCGTGTCGACGGAATACCTCTCACTTCTACTCTCTCTTTATTGCTACGATCTTGGTCGACCCCCACACAGATACGTGCTGGTGTGCTGTCTCTCCGTCGGGGGCACTCACACCACACCCATTCTGTAACTCACCGATACGATTCCTTACAAGAGGCCTGTGGATACACCTCTCCACGCCTCATCGGTTCTTCTCCAGTGACCCTCCTGCCACGCAGAAAGCTTTCGTCACCGCTACACACCTTTTCCTTCCCTGTCCCCATGGCGGACGTACCCCCTACACAAACTCCACAGGGCGACAAACAACCTTCAGCTCATAATCTCAAACTTTGCTCCATAAACATTAGGGGGCTCAACACCCCTGAAAAAAGATCTCAACTCTTACATTCCTTACACCAATCGAAGACCCAAATTGCACTCATACAGGAGACACACTTCCTTACCAACTCCATTCCTAAGTTCCAAAATGTACACTTCCCCACAGCTTTCCACTCCTCAAACATCAAAGCTAAATCTAAAGGGGTAACCATTCTCATATCCAAACACTGCCCCATTCTGATCACCGATGTCCAAAGGGACCCACATGGGAGATTCCTTTTTATTAAAGGTACTCTATATCAAAGACCACTTACTATCGCCAACATCTACGCCCCCAACTCAAAACAAGTTTCCTTTTTTCGTTCCACTCTACAACTGCTTGCTAGCTTCCAGTCAGGTACCCTTATAGTTGGGGGACACCTCGAATGGGACATCCTCTCTGACCTATAGGGCCCTTCGGGCAATTCGACTACAACTCCGCAACCTACAGCTTCATGATGCTTGGCGCACACTACATCCCACCATGAAAGATTTCACCTACTTCTCCCACCCACACAACAAATATTCCAGAATAGATCACTTTTTTATCTCACAAGCAAGCCTATCCTATCTCTCTACAGCCTCCATCGACCCCTCCGTGCTCTCGGACCATAACCCTATTTCCATGACCATACGTCTCCCGACTTCTCGTCCCAGGGCCCCAATCTGGCGGCTCGACAGCTCGCTACTGACTGATACTGCCAACATACAACGTGTGACCTCTTGCCTTACCAACTTTTTCGCTGAAAACACCACTGTAGACGTGTCCCCTATGGTCACATGGGCTGCACATAAATGTGTAGTTCGGGGTGAACTGCTCTCTCTTGCTGCACAACGTACTAATCACCGAAATGCACACATTGCTGAGCTGACTACACGTATCCGTAAGCTCGAACACGCACACAAAGCATCCCTCGCTGCTTCCTCTCTAGCTGACCTGACTCAAGCCCGCATTCTCCCCTTCATCCCTACACTCGTCTCCCTGGAGCAGGTTGGTTTTGTTCCTGGCAGAGAAGCCAGGAACAACACCACCAAAGCCCTACACATCCACCATTGGCTATCCAAGACTGCCACGCCTGGTTTCTTTCTTTCCTTGGATGCAGAGAAGTCCTTTGACAGGGTAGCGTGGGACTACATGGTGACCACACTACGGGCTCTAGGTATACCACCCCGTTTACTACACATGATCCTAGCCCTATACTCTTCCCCAACGGATAAAATTAGGATCAACGGCTGCCTGTCAGATGCCTTCTCTGTGTCCAATGGAACCCGTCAAGGTTGCCCCCTCTCTCCACTCATTTATATTCTAACCATGGAACCCATGATTCGAAAGCTAAGAGACAATCCCACCATCAAAGGCATTAAGATAGGTCACAAACAGTATAAAGTTGCCGCCTATGCGGACGACATCCTGCTTTTTCTTACTGACCCCATCACAACTATCCCCAACCTTCTGGCTGACTTCTCTCTGTTCCAGTCCATATCCAACCTTCGTATCAATTTCGACAAATCAAAAGCATTGAATATAACTCTGCCAACCGCTTTAGTCCAACAGAGCAAACTTAACTTCCCATTTGGATGGGAAACACGTGAACTTTCCTATCTTGGAATCAAAATTCCAACCGATCTCCGTGATCTATTCACCAGGAATTTCTCACAGGCATTGCTATCCATACAGGGTGACCTTCAGAAGTGGCATCTAGGTTCCTTCTCTTGGATGGGTAGGATAGCCTTACTTAAAATGAACGTATTGCTCAGGCTCCTCTATCTCTTTCAAGCTATCCCGATTAGGTTACCGTCCTCATTCTTTAATGCCTATAAACATATGTGTAGGATCTTTATATGGTCCGCCAAGGCCCCTCGCATCAGTTGGGATAGGATGGTTTTGCCCAAGCTGCTAGGAGGTCTCGGTCTCCCAGACTTACAAAAATACCACTGGGCTGTACATCTCACTAGAATTGTAGACTGGCATGTACATAATCATACCAAAGATTGGTTCACACTTGAAGACTCCTTCTCACCCCTCCCTTTACCCAACTCACCCTGGATAGACCTCAAATATGTCCCCAAAGACTACACATTGAACCCACTCACTGGAGCCACTTTATCCATTTTTAAACTGGCCTGCAAAACACTGGGCTTTACGCCCTCTCATGGCCCCATGACCCCACTGGAAAACAACCCTGAATTCCCCCCTGGCTTGCTCTTACGTGACACGACCTGCAATACCCACACCCCACATCCTAGGGCACAAAACTTTTTCCGGAATGGGGAACTACTGTCCCACCCTATTCTATCTACAACTATGCCCGAATACAATATCCCATTTTTAAGTACTTACAACTGCGACATTTCTTTAACACAACCACTCCTACCCCCTCATGGCACAGGGATCTCACACCTTTTGAACTTTTATGCTCCAGTACGGAACCGCAAAACCACTTGATTTCCACCATTTACGCTCTCCTATTCTCTCAACATGTGATCAAAGAGGACAAACTAGTTGTTCAATGGGAGTCAGATCTTGCTCTAACCCTTGCCCAGGCTGACTGGGAACGCATATTCACTCTCATTCACAAGGGCTCACTCAACGTTTCAACACAAGAAAACAGAAATAAACTCTTCTCTAAGTGGTACAGGACTCCTGAAAAAGTTCATAATTTTCACCCGACTGTCCCGCCAACTTGTTGGAGGTGCAACGCCGCCCGGGGCACTCTCCTGCATATATGGTGGGACTGCCCCCGCATCCAGCCCTTCTGGTCAGAAATCCATACGCTGATCTCCCACATCACCACCAATCCACCAGCCTTTACCCCTGCACATTACCTACTACACCATACCCCTAAACATCTTGGCTCATACAAAAAGTCTCTATCTTTACAACTGGTCAATGCCGCCAATCTTTGCGTCCCTGCTCGTTGGAGAACCACCACTCCTCCCTCGGTTGCAGACTGGATCCATCGGGTAGACAGAATAGCATAGACATGGAAAGGCTTATTTGTCAGGCACGTTACAACCCAACCAAATTTACTAACACATGGGCCTGTTGGCTACACTTTCGTAATTCCACTCCACCGATCATTCCGCCTTCACATACCCCACCCCCACCATAAACTTACTACGCTATCCCTCGCCCTTAAACCTACAGGTCTCGACACTCCTGCACCGCCATCACCTACATCTTCTCTATCCCACCTTCGCTACCCTCTCAAACTAACCGCGCCCGATTATCGTCCAAAAACCCTCTATGTTGACACGCATGGCACCTGATCTTCACCCATCTTCCTATTTGTTCTATCGGACACAAACACTCCCCCAACTGGTCACTGGAATCCCCTTCACCCCACCCCCCCATCCTACCGCACACGTTCACAGCCTTTTGAGTTCTGTCTGCGAGTCACGATACACCTTCTCATTTACAATACTCATCCTCAACTTTCAGGCCACATACCACTCACAGCAAAGTCCCCTATAGGGGTGAATGGTATTCAGGCCACTCACGGAAGCTGTATTCATGGCTCAAATTTTACTCGGTACTCAACACGCTCACTAGAGCTACATATCACTTACTTTACTGATCACTGAACTCTCAGACCACATTATACTATAATCTTGTCTCTATAACACCACGGTCCCATCCAACACTGACTCCCCCTGTTGGGGGATGAAGAAGCATATCTTTATACTACTTAACACCACTATTTCTTCCGCGAATACATCCACTACAACAATGTTACCTATGTTGATTATACGAACCTACAACTTGATGTTTCTGCTATGTCTGAACGCTTTGTATGTTACAATTTCCTGTTAACCTGTTAAAATTCAATAAAATTCTTTGAAAAAAATAAAATAAAATTTTTGTCTTTAAAGACTCCTGAAAATAAATGTTATACTGATGTTGGCCAAGAATGTTTGTATCTAATCTGCTTGCAATGTTATGTGCAAATTTTTTTTTTTCAGTTTTGACTTCGCAGTTTCTTTCAACGCCACAGGAATGGCAGACTGTGGCATCCCACTTTTCCAACCGTTGGGACTTTCCCAACTGTGGAGGGGCAATTGATGGGAAACACGTCCACATAGTCCCACCACCCCATTCGTGGTCATACTATTTTAACTATAAGGGGTTTCATAGTATCGTGTTGATGGCGGTGGTGTTGGCGACATATGAGTCCCTCTATGTGGACGTGGAGAAGAATGGCCGGATGTCGGATGGTGGAGTCTTTGCCCAGACAGAGTTCTACCGACATCTCCAGAGTGGTGGCATGGGATTGCCACCTGCGGAAGAGAACGTCAAAGGACTCCTGTTTGTTTTTATTGATAATGAGGCATTTGGTCTGGGCGATCACATGATGAGGCCATTCCCCCATTCCCCCATGAGGACCCTCACCCCGGAGAAGAGGGTTTTTAATTACTGGCTGGCCAGAGCACGAAGAGTCGTGGAGAATACCTTTGGGATGATGGCCAGCCGGTTCCGCCTATTTTTAACACCAATAAATCTTGCGGAGTACAAACTGAACCACATTGTATTGCTGCTGTATCCTGCACAACTTTTTAATGCACCAACTCAGAGGATGTAGCCTCATTTGGACCTCAGGCTGGACTTCCAGAAATTACAAGGGCGGCCCTGGAAGCTGGCCGCCCTGGCTTGCCACCACAAAGCGCACATGAAGTGCGGCTTAAATATGTAGAATATTTTATGGGTGGGGGGCCATTGCTATGCCAGAACATTTTTTTATATTTAAAAAATAAAATAAAAATGATATGATAAAATCTTGATTTTGATTTACTACTTGTGTTTCTTTTATCTGTCTCCTAGGTTCTCCTAGTGCACTTGTAGTGCCAAGTGTTTTTAACATTATTTAAATAACATCCATTGTCACTGTAAAAAACAACTTAATACAGAAAGTGGTATTATTGAGCATTCAAAGAAGAAGCCACACATCCTTGATTAGAAAGCCTTTAACTCCGTGCACATTCACATGTGCAATCTAAAACATTTTGTGGTAAAAAAAAAACACATCTTTTTTTTTTTTTTACCTTGAAATATTTGAAAGAGTACATAAACAGGCATGTTTCCAAAAATAACATACACAACTCTGGAATTTACAAAGTTCAACATTTTCTAAAATGAAGGCAATATCAGACATTATAGTGTCAAAATGTGTTGATATTGCCTTCATCAGATGGGGTGAAGTCACCCCTGTAAAAGCCAAATTTAGAAGATGCACACAAATTGTGAGTCAAAATGGGGATTTCCTTTCTGATCCAATACCTCATGTCAACATGTGCTATCTCCCATAATGGGGGATCAATGGATGTGTTTTGGGGGTGCAACCACTTCCTCTCACCTACTAGAGTTGGGAGGATACATAGATATCCAAATTTGGCTTTTAAACTGTATTAAAACTTTTAGATAAATTTTGGAAAAAATAAAAAAAAGGTTTAATCTTTGTTGGATTTATATTCTCCCTAGTACATCAATAATTTCCTCCGTTTTTGTTCAATCGCCTTGTTTTTTTCCTTGATAAGGTCTAAATCCTGACTACAACACATTATGTACTGGATAAGCCGTTGTGCACTGTCACTGGTTAAATGAGGAGATTGTTCTTCCACAACCTGCACATCAGCTACAAAGAAAATACACACCATGTATTAAAAATATGCATGCATACATCTTTTACCTGAATCTGTGGTGTCAGACACTCACCTGTTGTGGTGACATTCTCAACAACCTCTCCTTTTCAACATTCTCAGGTTGTGGTGTCCTCTGTTCCCCTTCTTCATGAGGTGGGGGGTCCCTGGTGTCCTCAGACGTCCCGAGTCTTTTCTCCCCTATGAGAATGAAACCAAAGGTATACTTAGCACACCGATATTTGATGACAGAAATAGGAATATGAAACATTGTTTGGAAGTGGGGTACAATTATCTGTTTTGGCAGAGTTCCAAGCTGAAGACATGATTTTTTCTCTTACCAAAGCTTGAATACTTACCTTTTTTGGACAAGTTTCACACATGGAGACACCCCAATTATCCACTGGAGCACCTGTGTGGGACACCCTAAAAATTTTGTTCTTGTGTCCCACCCTAGTGCTCCTGAGTCCAGATGTGTAAACAGCTGCTGAGTGTCCTCTCCTTACATTACACTAAATCACGTTTGCAATTCTTTCTAGTTTCAAACACATCTAGACAACAATATCCTAGACTTCTTTTAATACAAATTAGCATGACCAAATGTAGTTAACCCTGTATCTGCCCAAAACATCGTATTTAGTTGGCAAATGTTTCCTACGACCGATTACTGTGCCCATGTACATGAAAGTAGTCATTTTAAACTGTACAACAGTAAATAAAAGCACATGGAGCAGCATGCAAGTAATAATAATAATCAGAACACACGACAACTACTTACTTTTTAGAAGCACTCTCTTGATTCTTCTGTACTGATCCGGCTCCCTCAATTTGAGGTCTGACCATCGTTTCCTCAGTTGCTCCTTGGATCGTCATACCCCAAAATTCCGGCATAGACTCTTCACAACTTTAGATCTGATCTTGGCCTTTCTCACATTTGGGTTTAGGTACGGTCCATACTTCCCATCATAGTCGGCCCTCTTCAAGATGTCCACTATCTCCATCATCTCACCAAAGGACATATTTGAGGCTGGGATAGGGACGTTCTTGGCTCCGGGCTTTCCTCATTGTTGCTCTCCTCTACATGCACCTACTCTGTCTCCACCATGTTCTCTACCCACTGTGCCGAAAGAGAAGGGGCAGGGAATAGACTAGAAAGAATGTCAGGGGAGGGCAGAGTTTCACGCATGCACAGTGTATATCAAGCAGAACACGCGTACGTCGTGCATACGATCTGTGAGCGGAGGGACGATCATTATATTGAAGGTACAATTTTAAGTTGGTGCATCAGTGACCTATACTGCTTATAGATTGAGGCCTATATTGGGTCAAGATTAGGAGAGTTTCGCCTGACATTAGGGTTTGTCTTGTGTTGTGTGTTGCAGAGTAAATAGATCTATTGAATGACAAGGACTTTATGCCCATATTCATTGATATGTACAGGGAGCTGCCCTGTCTGTGGCATGAGGAACATTTATATTAGGGAGCTCAAGAAAGTCCAAGATTCCCTGAGATCAGGAGATGCAGCAGATGACATTTATGTACCCAGGCTGTGGTACTATGACAGACTGCATTTTCTGGCAGGCCAGACTGAACCCAGGCCAGCACTCTCTAGTCTTTCTTCAAGGCTTCCTTCCACCTCAGCTGAGGCTTCTGACGTCCAACCTGGGCCTTCCAGGCAGCAACATGTGGAGTAGCCCAGCTTGAGTCAGGTATAGCATTCTTCTAAATATTTATGTTTGTCAAATTAACGATGTTAAATATTTGTTAGTTTTGATCACTAATTTCTGATTTCACAAAGTGTTTTACATATCAATAGACAGTAGTGGCCACAAATGATTGGGACAAGAATGAAATATGTTGGGGTCAGAATGATAGTCTTTTCTATTTGTTATCATTCAATTTGCAACAGTCATGAGATGAAAATTGTGTGTGATTGATGAACCAAAAACTAAAACTATGTCCCTTTTTCATACACAGGAAAGCCTCAGCCAGGCCGTGGAAAATGGCAGCCAGGAGGGGGCTGGGCCCAGTAGCCTGCCCACATCGCAGGTCCCTCCCCTCAGCCTTCCACAAAAGTGCCAGGAAGAGGAGTAACCTGAAAGAGGCAGCAATTGGCCTATTTCTGAAGGCTACTGTGGCCATCAGAACCCCCCCCCCCCCCCCAGTGTTCAAGAGGTCTATGCCTACATGACAGACTGCAAAATGCTGGAAATGGAGGAGGGCCAATGCTTCTTATGTGAGGAAGTCATCTTGCAAGCCCTAAAAAAAGTTCAAAAGTGCTCCAACGTAATCCATGCGATTCAGTGGTTGCTGTGATATCAATCCAATATTAAGGTGCTGCATGTGCACTCAGGTGTTCCCCCCAGGTAATGGCCGCTCACCTAATGCTAAACTGATGACCTGTAGGGTCTTTTAAAGAGTTTCCTACTCACCAAAAAAGTGAGTAAAGACACAACACAAGGATATCAGGGAACTGGAGAAAGTGCAGAGAAGGGCAACCCAACTGATAAGAGGCATGGAGGAACTCAGCTATGAGGAAAGATTAGAGGAACTGATTTTATTGTCTTGAGAGAAGAGGAGATTAAGGGGAGATATGATCAACATGTACAAATACATAAGTGGTCCATACAGTGAACTTGGTGTTGAGTTATTCACTTTAAGGTCATCACAGAGGACAAGGGGGCACTCTTTATATGTCTAAAGGAAAAAAGATTTCATCTCCAAATACAGAAAGGGTTCTTCACAGTAAGAGCTGTGATAATGTGAAATAGACTCCCTCCCGAGGTGGTTCTGGCAAGCTCAGTTGATTGCTTTAAAAAATGCCTGGATTCTTTCCTTAATGTACATAATATAACTGGCTACTGACATTTATAGGTGAAGTTGATTCAGGGAAAATTTGATTGCCTCTCGGGGGATTGGGAAGGATTTTTTTCCCCTGCTGTAGAAAATTGGATCATGCCTTGCTGGGGTTTTTCACCTTCCTCTAGATCAACTGTGGGTAAAGGATTTTATTTTTTTATACTATTTTCTTTTTATTATATTTTTCTTTCTTTCATACATATAATACAAATACAACGCCTCTCCAGTGGCTCATACAATTTGATCAAATACATACAGAAAAAGAAACATTTAACCATGCCATTTTTGCCTCCCCTCATCAGTCGATGGAGACGGGCAGACCCTCTATAGCTTATAGTAGCGCCTTCACTCTTTGCCCGTCCTCCCTCAACTGATGCTGGGAGAAAATCATTATGGATCATATCAGGAAATAATCCCTTGAACAGGGATGGCAAACCAAAATTTATGTGCTGCACCTATCATATTTCCCTTCCCAACTTTAGTACCAATTCCCTCTTTTAAACCACTCCTCCCTGTTACCCTCTCCCACCTTCCTGTGCAACCTAAACTAAACTTCCCCGTCTATCACGTTATTAGTTGTTTGAATTTTCAGAGACAAAAAGGTAATGTTTATTAATTACCCACTCTCTACCACCTATCTTCCCATCCCAGTCCTCGCTATATCCCACTTTAAATCTCTCTCCTCACACTTTCTTTATAATCTCCCTTCACCTCTATAATGGGCACCCCATTTTATCCAGCCATGGCGTCCACATTTTTAAGAATTTATCCAATGTCTTCCGTCTTGTAAATACCACGTTTTCCCTCCATACATTAGCATCCATCACCCTCGACCATTCCCCCATTGTGGGAGGCTTTACAGATTGCCAATTTTGAGCAATTAATTTTCGTGCTTGAAATAAGCCTCTTATTACAGCGATCTTGATATTTTTAGATAGATTTTTAGATGAGTTATCTTCTATTTCACCCAGCAGACATATTGTGTTGTCCATCTCCAGCTTGGTCCCGAAGGTACTATTAATTTCCTTGAGTATATCATTCCAATACCTAAATAGTTTTGGACACCTCCACATCAGGTGGAACAAATCCCCTATTCCGTGGCATCTTGGGCATTTATCATCAGCTCTATATCCATACCCGGTTTCTTTGGGGTGTAATAAGCCCTATGTATCATAAATAATTTTATTTTTTGTGAGGGTGATACTGACACTTGGGAACTCATTTCCATGATCCTTTTCCATTGTTCTTCAGTAATTTTTACTCCCAGATCTACCTCTCATCTGTTTTTATTTTGAGCCAGTCTTTCACTATTAACTATTCTCCCACTTATTTGTTCATATATCTCGGATATCAAACCTTTAGACAGACCGGCCTTAACAATTTTTTGTATGAGGGGGGGTTCTACACCATTCTATTTGTGTTGTAAATTGAGCACACAGGGCGTGTCTGACTTGGAGATACCGATAAAATGAGTGGTCTCTCAGCTCAGCAAATGATTTGAGGGTGCTCCCCCTGTACAGTTAAGGAGTTTTCTGATGCCGCAAACCTCCCATTCTTTTATTTTACCCACGGGATCAGCTCTGGGAGAAATGTATTATCCCAGATAGGGGCATCCTCAGATATCCCCCGATACCCCATGATTGTTTTAGCTGCCTGTCATACCTTAACCATTAATTTTAACGTAGGAAGTCCAGAGGAAAAGGAGTCTGCCTCCAAAGTCTCTACTAAGTCACTGTTCAAGGCTCCTTGCAGCATCAATCGTATATTTGCATTCCTGTCCTCTGCAATACTACCTCCCCTCAGATGTTGCAACTGGGCAGCCAAAAAATAGCTGCGTGGGTGTGGAACCGCAGCTCCCCCTTCTTTTATAGGTAACTGCAATATCTGTAAGCCTATTCACGCCTGTCCCTTCTTCCAGATCAATTCCCTAAACAGGGTTTCAATTTTCCTAAACCAGTCCATCCTAATCCAGACTGGGGAATTGTGTAACTGGTACAGCAATTGCGGCATACAGATCAACTTAATCAAGTTAAATCTACCAGCAGATGACAGGGGGAGGCGGCTCCAGATATCGCACTTACGTCTAAACCTAAGCACCAAGGGGGTGAGATTATCCTCTATATATTGGTTGGGGTCCTTTGTTAGCCATATCCCCAGATATTTTACCCTGTCCACCACCTGTAATTGCCCCGCCAAAGGTGGTATGGTCTGTATTGTGTCTACCGGCATCAAGGCAGATTTCGCCCAATTAATTGATAAGCCTGAGAATTGTCCGAAATCTTCTACAATACTCATAGCTGTAGCAAGAGACAAATCCATATCTCCTAGAAATAACAAAATGTCGTCCGCATAAAGTGCGATCCTTTCATCACCTGACTTCTCTTTTTTTTTATTTTATTTTTATGGTTGAACTGGATGGACTTGTGGTTGAACTGGATGTAGATCCATCGTGAATCACTGCAGCCCCGGTTGATGAAGTCACAAGGGGGCGGGGTCACCCAATGACGCCATCAGGTGACTCCACACCTTAGCTATTTAAGAAATGGTAGATGGCAGAGCAGGTAGATAACGGGAGCCTTCAACGAGACCTGAGAGGGTTTTTTTCTGGGGTGCGGCGGGCGTCGTGACACAGGGGGACATTTTTATTTTTTATTTTTAATAAGGAAATTGTCAAAACTCGTGTCTTTATTCACTATTTACACTCAGCAGAGGCTCTCAGCGGGGAAGCATGCTGACAGCTGATGAGTCATTGGTTGTTAAGGACATGCCAGACAGCTTCCCGGCCCACTCCTTAACAGCCAGCTATTCTTCACACAGAATTGGAATCAGTCGATCATTTTTCAACTGATCCAAAATCGTTACGAAAATATGGAATTCGTTAGAAAATGAATATTCAAAATGAAATTAAATGGAATTTAACAAAATTTGTTATTTTTTTTATTCAGAGATGAGGATATATCCAGATCTCTGAATAACCCAAAAATGTGTCTGAATTTAAAATCGGACTGAAACGAACTGCACATGTCTATGTGGCGGTCCTTAAGTGGTTAAGATTCGTTAACCACTTGACCTCTGAAAGGTTTTACCCCCTTCATGACCAGGCATTTTCTGCTATTCAGCACTGTGCTACTCTAACTGGTAATTGCTCGGTCATGCAACACTGTATGCACATGAAATTTATATATTTTATTTTGCACAGATAGATCTTTCTCTTGGTGGTATTTGATCACCACTGGGTTTTTCGTTTTTCTATATCCAACTGTTCTATAAAACATATCCAATAAAAAAATAAAAATAAAAAAAGGTATTTCTTCAAAAATTTAGGCCAAAATGTATTCTGCTACATATAAAAAAAATGGTTTGCGTGAAAGTTATAGTGTCTACAAACTATGGTATATACTGTATACTTGAATTTACACAGCTATACTGCTAATGCTATACTGCTAATGGCAGTGATCAGTGAATTATAGTGGGACTGTGATAGTGTGGTAGGCAATCTGGCACAAACAGACCCTTGCTGGGAGGTACACTAACTGACTGACACTGACATCAATAGTGACACTAATGCAGTGATCAGATATAACACTGTACACTGTCACTGTACTAATGATACAAGCTGGGAAGGGGTTAACATTAGCTGGCAATCAATGGATTAACTGTGTGCCTAACATGTGTAATGTGTGTACTATGTGTTGTTTTTACTAAGAGATCTGGCTGTTTTTCTCTCTGCTTTACAGGGTGAAGAAAAAGCCTGATTTTTACTCTGGGTAAACACAGGACACAATCTAGCTGACACTTGCTGACAAAATCACTCTGTGTCCAACCATAGCATGGGTCAGCAGGGGGCTTTGGGTGTGTAAGCCACAAACAAACATAAAATATATATATATAAAAGCGAAAATAGAAAAATAAAGTGACAGGTGCTCTTCAAATCCGTGCTCTGTGCTCCTTATCTTTACATAAAAGATTGAAAACGTACTCACCCTGCTTCAAATGCATCTAAGCCTTTAAAAACAGGAAGCTGGGATGATTTGCGTTCCACGTCCCGAAACCGCAAGTGATGCAAAGACGCTATATGCTCCGCCCTATGCGTTTCATCATCAAGGCATCATCTGGAACGGTCTCTTTTTCCTATATGTGGGTGATGCAAAGGGAGATTTAAAGGAGAAAGATAAACCTGATACCGCAAGCACAGAAAGATATAGCTGATAAAACAGACAAAGATCTGGAGATTGCTGCACAGTGGCAGATACTGTGAAAGTGAGGGTGTTTTTTTCTCTCCTCTATGTTATCTTATCAGTATATGTACACAGAGTCGTTTATAGTAGTTTCTAGGCAGACGAGTTTAGAAGCATTTTTTGGAAAGCAAAATAATGTGTTCAGGACGAATGTGCAGAGGCATTTGAAATGTCAAATGCCTGTAACAGTTTGTAAACACGGTAACTCGCATTTAGCCACGTTTTGTTTACAGACGTTTTTCATGGAGAAACATTTTTGACTATTTGCAATGTAAAAAAATGCTTCTAAATACAAACGAGGCTAAACGTGGCTAAACGCATCATGTAAACGTGGCACAACGGACATTTGCATATACAGTGGTGTGAAAAAGTGTTTGCCCCCTTCCTCATTTCCTGTTCCTTTGCATGTTTGTCACACTTAAGTGTTTCGGAACATCAAACCAATTTAAACAATAGTCAAGGACAACACAAGTAAACACAAAATGCAATTTGTAAATGAAGGTGTTTACTATTAAAGGTGAAAAAAAATCCAAACCATCATGGCCCTGTGTGAAAAAGTGATTGCCCCCTAAACCTAATAACTGGTTGGGCCACCCTTAGCAGCAACAACTGCAACCAAGCGTTTGTGATAACGTGCAATGAGGCTTTTACAGCGTCCTGGAGGAATTTTGGCCCACTAATCTTTGCAGAATTGTCCTAATTCAGTTACATTAGAGGGTTTTTCGAGCATGAACGGCCTTTTTAAGGTCATACCACAACATCTCAATAGGATTCAGGTCAGGACTTTGGCTAGGCCACTCCAAAGTCTTAATTTTGTTTTTCTTCAGCCATTCGGTGGTGGACTTGCTGGTGTGTTTAGGATCATTGTCCTGCTGCAGAACCCAAGTTCGTTTCAGCTTGAGTACACGAACAGATGGTCGGACATTCTCCTTCAGGATCTCTTGGTAGACAGCAGAATTTATAGTTCCTTTTATCACGGCAAGTCTTCCAGGTCCTATAGCAGCAAAACAGCCCCAGACCATCAGACTACCACCACCATATTTTACTGTTGGTATAATGTTCTTTTTCTGAAATGCAGTGTTCCTTCTACGCCAGATATACTTGGACACACACCTTTCAAAGAGTTCCACTTTTGTCTCATCGGTCCACAGAATGTTGTCCCAAAAGTCTTGGGGATCATCAAGATGTGTTGTGGAGAAATTGAGAGAGCTTTGATGTTCTTTTTGCTCAGCAGTGGTTTTCTCCTTGGAACTCTGCCATGCAGGCCATTTTTGCCCAGTCTTTTCCTGATGGTGGAGGCATGAACGCTGACCTTAACTGAGGCAAGTGAGGCCTGCAGTTCCTTGGACGTTGTTGTGGGGTCTTTTGTGACCTCTTGGATGAGTCGTCGCTGCGCTCTTGGGGTAATTTTGGGTGGCCGGCCACTCCTGGGAAGGTTCACCACTGTTCCATGTCTTCGCCATTTGTGGATAATGGCTCTCACTGTGGTTCGCTGGATTCCCAAAGCTTTGGAAATGGCTTTATAACCCTTTCCAGACTGATAGATCTCAATTACTTTCTTTCTCAATTGTTCCTGAATTTCTTTGGGTCTCGGCATGATGTGTAGCTTTTAAGGATCTTCTGGTGGACCTTACTGTGTCAAGCAGCTCCTATTTAAGTGATGCCTTGATTGTGAACAGGTGTGGCAATAATCAGGCCTGGGTGTGGCTAGAGAAATTGAACTCAGGTGTGGACAACCACAGTTATAGTATGTTTTAACAAGGGGGCAATCACTTTTTCACACAGGGCCATGATGGTTTGGATTTTTTTTCACCTTTAATAATACACACCTTCATTTACAAATTGCATTTTGTGTTTACTTGTGTTGTCCTTGACTATTGTTTAAATTGGTTTGATGTTCCGAAACACTTAAGTGTGACAAACATGCAAAGGAACAGGAAATGCGGAAGGGGGCAAACACTTTTTCACACCACTGTAAATGTTGCATACTATCTGTCAAGTTAAATCATTCAGGAGAGGTTTTAAAACGTCCCATGTACATGGTGCCTTAATCTACTGTGAGCGGCAAGTAGATAAAGTGTTTGAGCTTTGTGAATCGTGGCTTCCTCAATGTGTTTACATATCATTACTGAACCCAAAAATGATATTAAGGGCTAACATCCATGTCAACAAGAAGTTTAAATGCTAGTTCTTTAGCAGACCATGCATCTGTCAGCCTGTTATTTGTGGTTTATACAGGATGCTGGTCTGTAAACAAACATTTGTGACTCCTGGGTTAAAAACAATGATGCTTCTTGATGGTGTACACCTCTCTGTGATCATGTACATGAGCCCTAAGGTTGATTTGAGGAAAGTTGTCACTTTTTTCTACTAACCATTTCTAAGATGCACTTTTGTCTCATATATATTATATAGAGATACTGTTTATATTAGGTGATGATAGTTTAGTATTACATTTGAGGGTATTTGTTATCTTGATAACCATTCAGCGCTGAGGTGCTGACGTGTGGACGTGCTGACAGCAGCTCCGTGAGAAGCTCCGGCTTCTGCAGGCCCCCTGCCTCCCCCCTGCCTCCCGGATCTCAGCAGCCCTTAACGGGCTCTCAAGTCCCCCCTCCCCTCCCCCCCAGCCTCGGGGACCAGGTACGAGTCCCCCCCCCGCCCCTGATAACCAAGCAAGCCATCCCCTACCGCCGTCGTCACCAGCCGCCTCCCACCCGCCTCTCCGGGCAGGCCGGTCTCAGGAAACTCCGCGGCTCCGGCCTAGTCCGGCCGGCGCCGGATCTCCGGCCCTATCAGCGTCAGGTCCCCCCTATTTAGGCACCCACGCGGCCGGACACCCCTCTCACCGGCCCCCCCCCCCCCCTACCCCTACCCCCACACTAGCACCTCCATCATCACTCAGGGGAGCCGAGACCAGGCAGGCCTGTGGCTCCGGCCTGGTCCAGCAACCATCTTGGTGCAGCCTCTCCACCCAGCCACCACAGGACATCCCCAGGACCTCCAGGACCTCCAAGCAGACACCGCGGGCACTCCGTCCACTCCGTCCACCACAGGTCAGTCCCCAGGTGGGGCAACATCCGCAGCCGCCATCGCCCGGCTCTAGCTTCATAGACGAGGAAGAAACCGGCTGCGGATGAGACTCATCCCACCTCATCCCACCCCCTGCTTATCCTTCCCTCCTTTCTGCAGGCCGGCGTGCCCACCCCCCCTTTCAGCACACCCCTACCCAGCAACCGGACTTCATCGCAGAAGCACCAGGCAACACAGCAAGCGCTTCAGGGACTATCTTCAAACAGGTAAGCTCTCGGGATCCCCCCCCCCCCCCCCCACTAGTAGTTGATCCAGGGCACTTGGTCCGACCGCCTCTCGGGGTCAGGAAGGAATTTTTTCCCCCCACTGAGCAATTGGCCAGCACAGTTAGGGGTTTTTCGCCTTCCTCTGGATCAACGAGAGGGCAGTAGGTTCAATAGGCCCCCATCTCCCCTACAGGAACTACTCGCTCCAACTAAACAACACACCGCAGCTGTCATCTGCAGCATTCTTCTGGTCCAGGATTCCCCGCGACAAGCAGAGGCAGCCGGAACAGCCAGGAACCTACTACTAAACCCATCAACTTGCTGGCTTTAGTCTACGCGGCGGCAAGTCTGATACCTAGACTGATAACTGGACAAACCCGGATCAGGATCAGCATCCTCACACATAGGGCACCACACGATCAACTTGCTGGCTTTAGTCTACGCGGCGGCAAGTCTGATACTTAGACTGATAACAAGACAAACCCGGATCCGGATCATCAGCTCAGTCATCCCAGGTCCATTAACTTCATCCTCTGGCCATGTGCTACCTTAAATATTCAGCTGAAGTCCTCCACAGACTACGAAATACCACCGCAACATTGCCAGCTCCCATTCAAAAAATTCTACGAAAAGAACATCTATTAAAGACCGACCTACAATCAACCTGCAAAAACAGGAAGATACCAACCCAACCACAACAATTAGCATGCGCCATGATCAACACCAGATCTGCAGCCAAACACAGACTAGAAGTACACGACTTCATCACCCAAAACAATATAGACTGCCTCTTCATCACGGAAAGCTGGCTAACACCCGACTGCAACACCATCCTCACCGAATTGGTGCCGGAGAACTACAGGATCCTAACGGAACATCGGATAGGAAAAAAAGGAGGAGGCCTAGCAGTGATTTTTAAATCGCACCTGGCACTCACCAAACCAATCTTACAGAACCCAGTGCCTTTTATGGAGACACTGACGCTACATCTCCAATCAACACCCCATGACACCACCCACATTCTACTTTGCTACAGACCACCAGGACCTAAGACCAATCTGCTTACACCCCTCACAGAGTTTATCTCAATACACACACTGAAATCCAAAAACCTGCTGGTAATTGGAGACTTCAACCTATGGGCAAATTCTACCCAAGACCCGATCGCGACCGCCTGCATCAGCCAACTGGAAGAACTGGGTCTCCAGCAACTGATAAAGACCCCCACACACGGGTCAGGACATACTCTGGACCTCATCTTCAACCAAAATCTGGACATCAACACAGTAGACAACATACCACTACCATGGACGGACCACCACGCCATCAAATTCAAAATCTCCACCAACACCACCCACCAAAAACAGAAACCTGCAACAACAACTCATTGGACCAGATCGCAGAAAAAACTGCACTCCGATTCCTTCAAAACCATCTTATCAAACAAAACAGCAACTCTGAATGTAACCCACTCATCGGAGCAAACTCTCAGCTCCCTAAACAATGCATTACTACAATCAGCAGACTCAGTGGCTCCAAAACGCAGAACTCTCATCAAGAGGAAAAAACGCAGGATGGTTCAATAGCTCGCTCACGCTACTCAAGCAAGAACGCAGAAGAGCCGAAAGAGCATGGAGAATAAATCCCACCAAGGGAAATCACACAAAATACAAAGGACTCACACAGAATTATCAGAAGGCAATCTTCAAAGCAAAAAAAGACTATTTCTCAAATACCATCTCAGCGGCCTTAAACCGCCCCCGGGAACTTTTTAAAATAGTCGCTCAGTCGATGAACCCGGCATGCTTAGAGCCCCCCGCTAATGAAACCCAAGATTTCTGCAATGAATTATCAGATTTTTTCATCAATAAAATCGACAACATCAAGAAAACAATTGGTCAGAAAAAGACATCCGACGGCAGTCAACCAGAGCAAAAAGTCGATATCGACACAAACATCCCACAACCACCAAAGTTTTCTCTGATCCCAATCACCATGGATACTACTAAAAACATCATCAAAAATCTCAGAGACAGCACCTCCTCTATTGACATCATCCCCACAAAACTCCTGAAAGAATGCTCCGACATCCTGGCTCCCACCATAACGCACCTCATAAATCAATCGTTCAAAGAAGGGATTGTTCAGGCGCCCTCAAACAAGGCATCATCAAACCCCTGCTAAAGAAACCCAACCTCGACCCCCGGGACCCCAACCATCGCAGACCGATAACAAGCTTGAACAACATCTCCAAGATTATGGAGAAAGCGGTAGTACAACAGATACCACGCCACCTGGACACACACACACACTCCTGGACCCGTTACAATCAGGATTCCGCCCAGGCCATGGGACAGAAACCGCACTCCTGAAGATTTGGGATGATGCCCTCGAAGCAGCGGATGACGGAGATTCATGTCTCCTGGTACTATTGGACCTCAGATCAGCGTTTGATACTGTGGACCACAATACTCTACTCATCCGCCTCACAGAAGTAGCAGGAGTCACTGGCTCAGATCTGCAATGGTTCGCATCCTTCCTAGGAAATCGCTCTCAGACAGTGAAACTAGGAGGTTTCACCTCTGAAACCCGGGCAATCTCCTGTGGAGTCCCTCAAGGATCACCCTTGTCGCCAGTGCTCTTCAATATATACATCCGCCCACTCCTCAACATCATCAGAAGATCAGACCTCTGCTTCCACTCATACGCCGACGACACTCAATTATATTTTCGTATCACCGGACAAAAAGACCATCATCAGCAATTAGGAAAATGCCTCACTATGATAGACGACTGGATGACTACTAGCTCCCTCAAACTTAATGAATCAAAAACAGAACTTCTTATTCTACATGCAAATCATAACCCCCGAACCAAGATCCCTTGGACACCTCCTACCATCTTTGGACAGACCATCACCACTAGGACCAAGGCCAAGAGTCTCAGAGTCATTTTTGACTCAGAAATGTCAATGGATGCCCAAATAGGAGCAGTGGTCAGTTGTTCTCACCATCTGCTCCGCCTGCTACGCAGACTCCTCCCCTTCATTCCAAAGGAGGACAAAGCAGTGGTAGTTGGAACGATCATCAATTCTCGACTCGACTATGCTAACTCCCTTTACATAGGATTACCCCAATATCAACTTGCGCACTTACAACTTATCCAAAACACAGCGGCAAGGCTGATAACAGGAAAAAAACCCTGGGAATCCATCTCCCCTTCCCTGAGGAACCTACATTGGCTAAATGTAAGGAATCGGGTCGCATTCAAGACCCTCTGCCTCACCCACAAATGTGCACATGGAAACGCCCCGCAATACCTTTGCGAGAAAATAAAACACTACACACCGAATCGCAGTCTTCGATCGGCTAATCAAAATCTTCTCCTCATTCCTAAATCCCGCTACAAATCAAAGGGGGAACGGAGATTTGCTGTCCAAGGTCCACGGCTATGGAACGCTCTACCAACCGACATTCGCATGGAAGAAAACCATCAGGCATTCAGGAAGAAACTCAAGACCCACCTCTTCTAGAAGTTCGACAACCAAATGCCAATGCAGCGCCTTGAGGCGATTCAGTTCGCATTGTAGCGCTATACAAGTTATTCATTCATTCATTCATTGGCGATTTGTCCTTTAGTTGTCACACACTTCTACATTATTTGAAAATAAAAATAAAAAATAAAGTGTAAAACAGTGTGCAACAAAAACACATAACTCTATTTTCCACATTTTGCTGCAACCCCCAATTCACACAGTAAATATAAAGGTTAAGGCTATATCTGTAAATATACCCAATATTGTCCAAGACTCTAATGCCCTGTACACACGATAGGATTTTCCGATGGAAAATGTGTGATAGGACCTTGATGTCAGAAATTCCGACCGTGTGTAGGCTCTATCACACATTTTCCATAGGAATTTCCGTCACACAAAATTTGAGATCTGGTTCTCAAATTTTCCAACAACAAAATCCGTGCCACGCATGCTCGGAATCAAGCAGAAGAGCAGCACTAGCTATTGAACTTCATATTTCTCGGCTAGTCGTACGTGTTGTACATCACCGTGTTCTTGATGTTCGGAATTTCCGACCAACTTTGTGTGACCGTTTGTATGCAAGACAAGTTTGAGCCAACATCCGTCGGAAAAAATCCCATGGATTTTGTTGTCGGAAAATCCTATCATGTGTACAGGGCATAAGAAAGAAACACTTATGCCCCATACACACGGTCGGAAAATCGACCACAAAATCCATCGGATTTTGTCAGACGGATTTAGTCCGACACTGGTGTTGCATACACACGGTCGGACAAAGTTTTCGGAAAATCCGATCATTCTGAACGTGGTGACGTTTGGTGCCTACGATGGGACTACGTAGAGGCTAGTAGCCAATAGCTTTGGTCTTGTAATGTGATCTGAGCATGCGTGGCACTTTGTCCGTTGGAATTCGATACACACGATCGGAATTGGTGTGATCGGACTTTGTTGTCGGAAAATCTATCCAGCAGGAGATAGAACTTTGTCCGTCTGACAATCCGATGGAAACTGTCCGATGGTGCCTACATACGGTCGGAATTTCCGACAACATTGTCCGATAGGACAGAATCCATAGGAAAATCCGACCGTGTGTATGGGGCTTTAGT
The DNA here is from genome assembly GCA_028564925.1 of Lithobates sylvaticus. Taxonomy (NCBI): domain Eukaryota; kingdom Metazoa; phylum Chordata; class Amphibia; order Anura; family Ranidae; genus Lithobates; species Lithobates sylvaticus. Next base: position 136,093,441 of record CM053028.1, on the reverse strand, counting down.
GTGGAGATAAGTAGGAACTAAGGACTGCCATAGTGGTGGGTTGCACACAGCAACACATCGGTATAGGGGGGTACATGACCCCCAGAGCAGTTAATTTCTGCTTCAAAGTGGAAGTATACTTCCATCACTAAATTTCACCTATAGGAAAGCCTATAATAAGGCGTACCTATAGGTAGTGTAATTATCTCCTAAACGTGCACCGTTTAGGAGATATTTACTGTACATACAGCAAGTGACATCACTAGCGCATACACTCTGAAGGAACACGTGTCGTTCCTTCAGGGCTCTGAAGGAACGGCACGTGCTCTGGCCAATCACAGAGCCTGAGTCCATGATCCTGGGAAAAGCAAGACTGGTGAAGATGGGAGCAGCCTTCGGTGATGACATTGCATCGCTGGAATACTTTGTTTTCAGGTAAGTTTCATGTTGCAGCTGCAATAATCTATTGATGTTTTATTTATTTATTTATTTTTAATAGAAAAACTGGAATCATGATAGGTTTGGCCAGTCACAGTAATTAGTGCCAATCTGATTGGAGGCATCTAGCATTACAAAACAGTTGATCAGTGTGTTGGTCTGAAAATCTGAGAATGTTCAGCATGACAAGTAATAACTACCGGTATATGTAGCTTGGGAGTGAGTTATACGTATGCACGTTATCATAGTAACCATGTAGGACAGAAACATAAACATAAAGCCATAAATGCTTTTGTTAAATGCTTCATCTGGTATCCATGCATATTATCACACATTTTGAACTTGGAATAGGTATTAGGTATAGAACAGTGAGCCCTTCCAATCAAACCTTGCACTATATGTCAAGCACTCAAGCTACAAGCCGTTCAAAACCAACTCTATCGATAGATAGATAGATATTTTGCTGAAAATAACTCTACCAGCATTTTAAACATATGGAAAAAATATTACATTTTTCTGTGTAATATTAAAGAGACAGATTTACATTGTGCAATAAATTAATAATTCATGAGTGCTCAAAAGACATAGCCAATTAGCTGTAGTAATTTGCATTTTTATGTTTCTCTGGTCATTTTGCAAGGTCTGCTTTACTATAATAGAAAAGAAAATTCAATTGTTTTATAACTGACCAACCAAGTGATAATTCTTCCATAAAATGTTGAAAAAAAAAAGACTTTCCTTTTGTTCTTTTCACATCTGATTTACTTTGAGTTTCTAAGCTGCATTTAATAAGAGAGCACATTTTAAAGACATATTTGAAACAGCTTTCATTCAAGACCCCTTTAATAATTAAAATCTGGATATTGTAATCTACTGCAAAATATTACTGTCTCTGTTAATGTTTAAAAATTATCTGTATTTTTTCACCGTTTTTCCCACATTGAACATTTAGTATTCTGGTTTGGCTCTATGCTGAATATACATGCATTTCAAACATGCTACAGATGCTGCATACCTAATACATGTTAGTTAAAGAACACTGTGAATATTTTCCTAATTATGTTATACTTACCTGTTCTGCGCAAGGGTTTTGCCCCGATCTCATCTTCTGGGGTGCCCCGGCAGGACTCCTGGCAGGAGCCTCTTCATTGGGCGCCCCCATGGAGAGCCGCTTTCCCTGGTGGCACCTGTGTGGGCGCGTTCACTAGTCCCGCTGCTGCATCAATTGACACAGACAGCAGGACTCAGCCCCCCCCAAACCCGTGTCACTGGATTTGATTGACAGCAGCGGGAGCCAATGGCCCCTGCTGCTATCAATCTATCCAATGAGGACAGAGACAGCAGTTGGAGTCGCTAGGCTCATGCACATTGCTGGATTGGATGGTGTCAGGGATGTGCTAGCCATAGTGCAGCCAAAGCTCCTAGGCAGAGGCAAATACGCATGCACAGAGGTGCATTTGCAGGTGCCTGTCTTGCTGGGCATATGCTAATGCATATGCACATGCACTAAAATACGCATGCACGTTAGCCATTAATGCTGGTGCCAAATGGCCTATATAAAGACAGAGTCTGATCCTGCATCTGCATCTGATTACCTGTGTTTGACCTGGCTTCCTTGACTATGCTTGCTTATCTCCAGTACTGACCTCGGCTTGCCTTAATCTTGTTATACCTGCTATTCTGCCTGATATCCTGCTGCCAACCTCTGCCTGTCTACTGACCAATCTCTGCTTACTGTTTATGCCATATCTGATTATCTGTTATAGACCCGGCTTGTCTGATCCTGCTCCAGTCTTGCTCCATCTTGTTCCATCTAGTACCTGGTGACGCTGTCCTGCATTCACTGTGCATCCGCACCTGCTGCTGCTACCACCTGCTGCTCACAACCCAGCCTGGTCATTTCTACCTTCAACAAGAGATTCCGGGGCACTCCTACCTCACTGTGCTCTGGCGGCCACTGGTCCCTGAGCCAGGGATGTAAGAGAGGTCTCCTTCTACACGTCAGGCTCTGTTACAAGGTACTGGACAGATGGGCGAAGGTAAGAAAAAGGGGGGAATCTGGGGTCAGCTGCAACACAGAAGATTTTTCACCTTAATGCATAGAATGCATCAAAGTGAAAAACATGGACACTTTACAACCCCTTTAAACATGTACTACAAATTTACTTTGCATAAACTGTATGTGTCAATTTTATAAAAGGTTCTTTTAGGTGGTTTAAAGCCTAGTACGCACAAGCCAAATGTCGACCGGCATCGGCCGGCTCAATAGAAACCAACCGACATTTGGGCTGTGTGTACTGCAGTCAGTCCGGCTTCTGTCAAAGGGGCATGACCGAAAATGGTCTGATCAGTGCTCGCAGCCAACGACTGTGATTGCTGACCGGAGTGTTCTGACAGGGGTTCACCCCCCTGTCCAAACACGATAGAGCAGCAGGGGAGATTGCTGTACTAACATCAGATTGTTAGAACAACAGCTCCAACCTGAGCTGAATATTAGTGTGTACTAGGCTTAAAGTAGTTGTAAAAATTTGAATATGTCTATACTTACCTGCTCTGTGCAATGGTTTTGCACAGAGCCGCCTTGATCCTCCTCTTCTGGGGTCCCCCACCAGCACTCCTAGCTCCTCCTCTTCATCAGGTGCCCCCACGGAAAGCTGTTTTCCATGGGGGCACCTGTACGGGCTCACTCCCTAGTCCCGCTGCTGCATCCATTGACACAGACAGCGGGAATCACCCCCGCCCTCCTGTGTCACAGCTTTTGATTGAAAGCAGTGAGAGCCAATTGCTTCTGCTGATCTCAATCTGTACAATGAGGAGAGCGACAGCGGCTGAAGCTTGTGCACATTGCTGGATCGGATGAGGCTCAGGTAAGAAAAAGGGGGGGTAAGAGGGGGGAGCTGCAGCACAAAAGGTTTTTAACCTTAAAGCAGAGTTCCACCCAGAAATGGAACTTCCGCTGATCCGGTTCCTCACCCCCTCTGGTTTCACATTTGGCACCTTTCAGGGGGAAGCAGATACCTGTCTAAAGATATCAGTATCCGCAGGGATTTATGACGTGTCCGGCCCCTTCTGGGAAACACACAGGCCCCAGAAGGATCCAGAAGACAGCAGGAGCTAGTCAGAATGTGCAGCCTGACTCATGCATGTGCAGTAAGGAAACAGGCTGTGAAGCCGCAAGGCTTTACTTCCTGATTCCCTTACTTAAGATTGCCGGCACCTCCACTCGGAGCTGAGGAACGGATCGGCTTTGGGCGAGGACATCGCGGGCACCCTGGACAGGTAAGTGTCCTTATTTTAAAAGTACACAGCAGCTGCAGTATTTGTAGCTGTTGACTTAATTTTTTATTTTTTTTTGCAGGCGGAACTCCGCTTTAATGCATAGAATGCATTAAGGTGAAAAACCTTGAGACTTTACAATCACTTTAAGTCTTTTTATAACCTAAATAATGCTTTATACCCTTTGTAAATTTACACACCTTTGAGAAACAACAAATTGCTGTGATACGCACACATGTGTGCACACGCTATATACACTATCTCACAAAAGTGAGGAGTATACCCCTCACATTTTTGTAAATATTTTATTGTATCTTTGACAACACTGAAGAAATGACACTTTGCTACAATGTAAAGTAGTGAGTGTACAGCTTTTATAACAGTGTACATTTGCTGTCCCCTCAAAATAACACACAGCCATTAATGTCTAAACCGCTGGCAACAAAAGTGAGTACACCCCTAGGTAAAAATGTCCAAATTGGGCCCAATTAGCAATTTTCCCTCCCCGGTGTCATGTGACAAAGTCTCAGGTGTGTTAAATTTGGTATTATCTCTCTCACTCTTACATACTGGTCACTGGAAGTTCAACTGGCACCTCATGGCAAAAAATTCTCTGTGGATCTGAAAAAAATAATTGTTGCTCCACATAAAGATGGCCTAGGCTATAAGAAGATTGCCAAACTGAAACTGAGCTGCAGAACGGTGGCCAAGACCATACAGAGGTTTAACAGGACAGGTTCCACTCAAAACAGGCCTCGCCATGGTCGACCAAAGAAGTTGAGAGCTCAGCGTCATATCCAGAGGTTGTCTTTGGGAAATAGACTTATGAGTGCTGCCAGCATTGCTGCAGAGGTTGAAGGGGTGGGGAGTCAGCCTGTCAGCGCTCAGACCATACGCCGCATACTGCATCAAATTGGTCTGCATGGCTGTCGTCCCAGAAGGAAGCCTCTTCTAAAGATGATGCACAAGAAAGCCTGCAAACATTTTGCTGAAGACAAGCAGACTACTGGATTACTGGAACCATGTCCTGTGGTCTGATGAGACCAAGACAAACTTATTTGGTTCAGCTGGTGTTAAGCATGTGTGGTGGCAACCAGTTGAGGAGTGCAAAGACAAGTGTGTCTTGCTTGCAGTCAAGCATGGTGGTGGAAGTGTCATGGTCTTGGGCTGCAGGAAATTAAAAAAAATTAAAAAAAATTGACCTAGGAGGACGAAATTATGAAATGTTGTTAAGAGCATGGCAAGTGCTCTACAAACAAATGTGGATAGGGAAATAACTTAAAATAACATAAAAAAAATAAAAATAAAATAATATTCTGGAGGCCCCCTTCTCAGCAGAAGAGGTACAGGAAGTCATTAAGAACCTCAGAAACTCAACGGCACGATGCCACACATATGGTGGGAATGCCCCAGAATACACCCTTTCTGGAAAAAAATTATTCAATTTAATGGATAAGCTAGTGGGAAAATAAAATACTTTGAAATTAAAAAAATTAAAAATTAGAATCTTGACCTAGGAGGACGAGGAGGAGGAACAGGTAGCCAACACTGGTTCAAAAATACAACAATGGCTGGGTAAGGCCGGTGATGTGTCAAATTCTGTCCCCCGTTGGATAATGTCCGCCCTGTACTGCGCTTGCTCAGTACATTGGACAATTACTATGTGCTACCATATGTCCACTTGGATGGTGGGGCTTGAACCTGCACTCACTGCACAGGCACCGTTCATCTTCGGAGATTTTGTGAATCTCCTTGTCCTCCGTACTGCGCAAGTGCTGCGCCTGCGCAGTACGGGCCGGTCACTATCCGATGGCCGTACAGTTTTTGTCAGAACACCGGTATACATGTCTATTCTGCACAAGGTACAGACAAGTCCTGTGGGATCCATGCCTGGTTCATTTTAATGAACGTGAGCTTGTCCACATTGGCTCTGGACAGATGGCTGCGATTGTGATAACGCCCCCTGCCATGCTAAATACACATTCAGATAATACACTGGCTGCAGGGCAGGCCAGCACCTTCAAGGCGTAAAGGGCAAGCTCAGGCCATGTGCCCAATTTGGAGACCCAGAAGTTGAAGGGGGCAGACCCGTCATTCAGTACGTGTAGGCGTGTGCACACATACTGCTCCACCATGTTGGTGAAATGCTGCCTCCTGCTAAGACGTTCCATCTCAGCTGGTGGTGCTGGTTGTTGTGGCGTGCTGACAAAGCATTTCCACATTTCGGCCATGCTAACCCTGCCTTCTGAGGTGCTGGCGGTGCCCCGGCTGCGTTGGCGACCTCTTCCTCCTCCTCTGCCTTCGCCTTGTGCTTCCACCGTACCCCCGCTGTCAGGTAGGAATGCCACCAGCAGCGCGTCTACCAGCGTGTGCTTGTACTCACGCATCTTTTGGGCGGCACAGTGGTGTAGTGGGTAGCACTCTCGCCTAGCAGTAAAAAAGGGTCGCTGGTTCGAATCCCAACCACGACACTACCTGCCTGGAGTTTGCATGTTCTCCCTGTGTCTGCGTGGGTTTCCTCCGGGTACTCCGGTTTCCTCCCACACTCCGAAGACATGCAGGTAGCTTAATTGGCTTCTGTCCAAAATTGGCCCTAGTATGTGAATTGGGGACCTTGGATTGTGGGCTCCTTGAGGGTAGGGACTGATGTGAGTGTGCAATGTACAGGGATAGGGACAATTGTAGACACTCACTCAGGTTGAACTGGATGGACTGGTGTCTTTATTCAACCTTACTTACTATGTAACTATGTAACTATGTTACGATCCCGCTCCAATGAGGTAATAAAGGATGATATGTTGTCCTTGTAACGGGGATCCAGCAGGGTGGCCACCCAGTAATCAGCACCAGTTAGAATGTGGGCAACTCGGCGGTCGTTGCGGAGACACTGCAGCATGTAATTGCTCATGTGTGCCAGGCTGCCCAGAGGCAACAAAAAGCTATCCTCTGTGGGAGGTGTATCGTCTGTGTCCTCTGTATCCCCCCAGCCACGCACCAGTGATGGCCATGAGCTTGTCTGGGTGCCACCCTGCTGTGAACATGGTTCCTCCTCCTCCATCGCCTCCTCATCCTCCATCTCGTCATCCTCCAGAACTGTGCCCTTGCTGCGGACAATTGTGTACCTGGTGTTTGTTGCTGCAGGAACCCACCCTCGTAGCCACTTGTGAATGACTGCCCTGAAAGCCTTGGAAATGATCCTGGTTCCTCCTCCTCCTCCTGTGCTACATCCTCTTCCATCATTGCCCAAAGTGTTTTTTCAAGGAGGCATAGAACTGGGATAGTAACACTGAGAACGGCGTCATCGGCACTGGTCATGTTGGTGGAGTACTCGAAACAGCGCAACAAGGCACACAGGTCTTGCATGGAGGCCTAGTTATTGGTGGTGAAGTGGTGCTGTTCCGCAGAGCGACTCACGCGTGTGTGCTGCAGCTGAAACTCCACTATCGCCTGCTGCTGCTCACACAGTCTCTCCAGCATGTGCAAAGTGGAGTTCCACCTTGTGGGCACGTCACATATGAGGCGGTGAGCGGGAAGGCCGAAGTTAGCAGCAGCAGCAGCAGGGTGAGAATGACGAAAGTGCGCACAGACGGCCCGCACTTTCTGCAGCAGCTCTGGCATATCGGGGTTCAGCACATGCGCCAGGCAAGGGATGTGCGTCAAACCGGCTAGGCCCAGAGCTGCTGCGAGATTTTGCCCATTATCGCACACCACCATGCCGGGTTTGAGGCTCACTGCCACCAACCACTCATTGGTCTGTTGTTCCATGACCCTCCACAACTCCCGCGCGGTGTGTTTTTTTTCCCCCAAACAGAAAAGTTTTAAAACTGCCTGCTGTCGTTTAGCCCTGGCTGTGCTGAAGTTGGTGGTGAAGGTGTTACGCTGATGGATGAGGATGCGGTAGAGGATGAGGAAGCGGAGTAGGAGAAGTTAGCAACAGGAGGCAAACTGAAGCACCCTGCAATCCTCCGTGGTGGAAGGGCATGTGCCAAACTGTTATCCGCCTCAGGCCCAGCGGCTACTGCATTTACCCAGTGTTCTGTTAGGGAGATATAACGCCCCTGACCGTGCTTACTGGTCCACACATCCGTAGTTAGGTGGACCTTGCCACAGATGGCGTTGCACAGTGCACACCTGATTTTGTCCCCCACTTGGTTGTGCAGGGAAGGGATGGCTCGCCTGGAAAAGAAGTGGCGGCTGGGCACGACGTACTGTGGGACAGCCAATGCCATCAGGCTTTTAAAACTCTGCGTCTCCATCAGACGGAATGACAGCATTTCAAAGGCGAGGAATTTTGAAATGCTGGCATTCAGGGCCAAGGATCGCGGGTGGCTAGGGGGGTACTTCCTATCTCCAGTGTTTGGGAGATAGAGAACTGAACGCTTCCATGGGACATTGTGGAGATGGTTGGTGACCCAGGTGGTAGTAACAAAAACAAAGACAAGCAGCGCCAACCTAAGTGCAGTAGTATGTCCCAATTTTAATTGTTTAAAAGAGAAGAAAAGCACTCACTCTGTGTAGAGTAAAAGCAGGCATGTCTTTATAAGAAGCAGGCGATGTGGCTCCAGAGGAAGGGGGGGTTGATCCTGTTGCACTGTGTGTGTCTTGGTCTGGCGGCGCCGGTGGTTTCCAGTGTCCCAGGCTTTAGACGGCAGAGCGCTGTGGGATCGTATGGTCCGCGGAGTCGCAGGAGTTGCCGTGTAGTGACGTAATCGTCATGCACGCGTTCGGAGCATGCGTGCTCCTTCTTCAGGCATGGTGTGCCTCCATCTTGGAGGAGGTTAAGAAGGGAAAAAGGGGCGGAGAAAAAGGGGCGGAGAGAAAATGGGACCAATGGGATCGGGATTCTGCTGTGTGGCTAGTTTGCTGAACTTATTGGTTGCAGCAGGCCTGGGGCGGTATTTTAGGAAGTCCATGTTCATTCATAGGTAGTATTAGATTATAAGGGGAGGAAGAGCGATTTGGAGAGGGACAAGACAGGTGGAATTAAAACAAAAAAAACAACAGACAACACACACATGGAATACAGAGTATTTTGAAAGGGACAATATGAGAAAAATAAATAATAATAATGATGGATTTGGAGGCATATTGACAATGATGTATAAAAAAAAAAAAAAAAATATATATATATATATATATATATATATATATATATATATAAATATAGAAAAATATATAAGATATATATATATATACATACATATAGAGAAAATATGTATAAAAAATATATTAAATATATCTGAAAAAGGGGATGTCAGGGGTTACAGACACCACCACCACCCAATTTTTCTGCCCCTGTTTAACAGGGCCATGTAATTACAATTTTTGATATAATATTTCACAGCAAGGCCCGTTCCTGCACCCAACAAGAGTGGGTGCACTTCATGTACACGGGACGTTGTTCAACCTCTCTTGAATGATTTAACTTGACAGCTAGAAACTGTCATCTAAAAACTTCCATTCAGCCAGGTTACATACCACTTTTAGCCGTATTTGTGTCTAGAAGCGTTTGTAAAAATATATATATATATATTTTATTTTTGTTAAAATTAAAAACCTCTGTAAATAAAATGATGCTAAATGCGAGTTACCGCATTTAGCAGCGTTTACAAGCTGCTACAGGCATTTGGCGTTTCAAATGCCTCTGAATATCCGTCTGAACCCATTTTTTTGCATTCCAAAAAAAGCTTCTAAACTCAACTGCCTATAAACGACCCTGTGTACATGTACTGATTAGGGATGAGCCGAACACCCCCGGTTCGTTTCGCACCAGAACCTGCGAACGGACCGAAAGTTCGCACGAACGTTAGAACCCTATTAATAACAATGGACGCGAACGTTCAAAATCGAAATCTAAAGTGCTAATTATTACGGCTAATATGCATGTTATTGTCCCAAAAAGGGTTTGGGGACCCGGGTTCTGCCTCAGGGGACATGTATCAAGGCAAAAAGAAGTTTTAAAAACTGACGTTTTTTCTGGAGCAGTCATTTTAATGATGCATGAAGTGAAAAAAAAAAATTGAAATATTCCTTTAAATATCGTACCTGGGGGGTGTCTAAAGTATGACTATTTAAATCTGCTTGCGGCTTTAATGTAATGTCTTGTCCTGTCAATATGGATGAAAATCTTTGAGAAAAATGGCATGGCTACCCCATCACCCCCCTACCCCAGCCCATTACCAGCCCCTTTGGGTCTTGTATGGATATTAAGGGGAACCCTGTACCCAAAATAAAACCCTATACCTAAAACCCTATATACTCTGAACAGCAGTATACAGGCGGTGCAAACAAGACAGGGACTGTAGGTTTGTTCTTAAGTAGAATCTGTTTGTAATTTGTAACAGGTATATTTTTAAGTGTAGCTGCAGCCAAAAAATCTATTTTTAAGCTTTTTGGAGAACATAGGGAAGGGTTATCACCCCTGTAACATTTGTTTTGCTGTCTGTGCACCTGTTCAGAACATTTCACCTCACTTTCTGTCCCAATGACAAATGTTTTTTGGAAAAGTGGGGTTTTTATTGAAACAAGGATTGGTGATAAAGCATCAGTAGAGAGGAGACACCTTTTTCCCATATTAACTCTTACAGGATAGAATTCCCCTTCCTAGGGGTAGATTTTCTCTCACTTCCTGTTGTCTCCTTCCGTTTGCAAGTAGGAGTCGTTTGTAAGTTGGATGTTTGAAAGTAGGGGCCTGCCGTATATACTCTGCATAAATTTGGCCCTTAGATGTTGGTGTTGCCACAACACTGTAAGCCCTCACAGTTACTCTTGGTGGGCGCTGGAACGCCCTGCTGTGAACTATTATATCAGGAATTGTAATTACATGCCATTGTTGAACAGTGATAGGAAAAATTGGGCCTTTGGTGGTGGTGCTGGTGTTACAACACTGTAAGCCCTCACAGTTACTCTTGGTGGGAGCAGGAATGGGCCCTGCTGTGAATTATTAGATTAAGAATTGTAATTGCATGCCCCTGTTGAACACGGCCAGAAAAATTGGGCCTTTGGTGGTGGTGGTGGTGGTGGACGGTGTTGCCACAACACTGTAAGCCCTCACAGTTACTCTTGGTGGGCGCAGGAATGGGCCCTGCTGTGAATTATTAGATCAAGATTTGTAATTACACGCCCCTGTTAAACAGGGGCTGAAAATTTGGGCCTTAGGCACTGGTGCTGGTGCCACAACACTGCAACCCCTCACAGATACTGTACTTGGAGCCCAGCAATGAGACCTGTTGCAAAGTATTGGATCAAAAATTGTAATTACAAGCCCCTGTTAAACAGGGGCTGAAAAATTGGGCCTTAGGCACTGGTGCTGGTGCCACAACACTTCAAACCCCTCACAGATACTGTACTTGGAGCACAACAATGAGACCTGTTGCAAAGTATTGCATCAAAAATTGTAATTACACGCCCCTGTTAAACAGGGGCTGAAAATTGGTCCTTAGGCACTGGTGCCACAACACTGCAACCCCTCACAGATACTGTACTTGGAGCACAGCAATGAGACCTGTTGCAAAGTATTGCATCATAAATTGTAATTACAAGCCCCTGTTAAACAGGGGCTGAAAAATTGGGCCTTAGGCACTGGTGCTGGTGCCACAACACTTCAAACCCCTCACAGATACTGTACTTGGAGCACAACAATGAGACCTGTTGCAAAGTATTGCATCAAAAATTGTAATTACACGCCCCTGTTAAACAGGGGCTGAAAAATTGGGCCTTAGGCACTGGTGCTGGTGCCACAACATTGCAACCTCTCCCAGATACTGTAGTTGGAGTGCAGGAATGAGCCCTGCTGCAAAGCATTGCATAAAAATTGTAATTACACACCCCTGTTAAACAGGGGCTGAAAAATTGAGCCTTAGCCACTGGTGGTGGCACCCAGAAACAAAAATGTTCTTCCAAGCTATCATCAGGATCATTGAGGAGGAAGAGGATAGTCAGTCAACATAACAAGACAGTCACTCAGCATCAGCATAGGCAGTCTTGAAGGGATGTGACATTTCAAAATAAATTATTCTGTTACATCAGCTTCAGGTGCCTGGTAGCTCGTGGTGATCCAAGACTGATTCATCTTTATGAAGGTCAGTCGATCAACCGAGTCGTGGACAGGCACACCCTGTGATCGGTGACAAAGCCTCCAGCAGCACTGAATGTGCGTTCCGAAAGAACGCTGGATGCAGGACAGGCCAGTAGCTCAATTGCATACTGTGCAAGCTCTGGTCAGTGATCCATCCTCAAGACCCAGTAAGCCAGAGGATTTTCCGTGGGAAAGGTGTCCAAGTCTGACCTTGCCCCTAGGTATTCCTGCACCATGTATATCAGACGCTGGCGATGGTTGCTGGAACCGATCATACCTTGGGGCTGCGGACTAAAAAATTGTCTGAACGCATCGGTCAGATGGCCACCTTCTCCACCGCTCCTTCTGCTACTGACCAAAGCCTCAGCAACTCGTTGTCCAGGACCAGGAGTTTGTGACCTCCCAGTCTCTGGGAACGCATTGCACAAACCTTTCTGCAAGGCCTCCTGGAGATGTCTCCTCCTCTGCTCCCTCTGCGATGGCAAGATAAGGTCCGCAACCTTACCCTTACTACCGTGGATCAAGGAGAGTGGCCAGCCAGTAATGGTCCCTCTCCTTGATCCGAAGAATATGAGGATCCTTCCGCAGGCTTTGCAGGATCAGGGAGGCCATGCAGCGAAGGTTAGCTGAGGCATTCGGTCCGGAGTCCTCTGGGTCACTATGGAGGACATGATCCGCTGCCACCTCCTCCCAGCCACGTACAAGTCCACCGGTTTCTTGGGACTGTAAATCATCCCTAAAACTGCTGCTGATGCTGAGTGCCAGGCTCCACCTCCATGCTGACACAATCCTCCTCCTCCTCCTCATCCTCTGCCTGTGTGATGGGTGGGACAGAAGGAACACTGTCTGAATAAAGGGGGCCTTGAGAGGCAAGGAAGTCCTCCTCTTCCTGCCTCTGTTCTGCCTCAAGTGCCCTGTCCATTATTCCATGCAGCGTATGCTTCAACAGGTGGACAAGAGGTACAGTGTCACTGATGCATGAACTGTCACTGCTCACCATCCTCGTGGCCTCCTCAAATGGTGACAGGACAGTGCATGCATCCCTGATCATGCTCCACTGGCGTGGTGAAAAAAATCAGAGCTCCCCTGACCCTATCCTGGTGCCGTAGTCGCAAAGGTACTCATTCATGGCCCTCTGCTGCGTGTGCAGTCGCTGCAGCATAGCAAACGTTGAGTTTCACCCGGTGGGCGTGTCACATATAAGGCAGTTCTTGGGCAGGTTCAACTCCTTTTGCAGCTCAGCCAGCCGAGCACTGGCATTATATGATCGGCGGAAATGCACACAGACTTTCCTGGCCTACCTCAGGACATCCTGTAAGCCTGGGTACCTGCCCAAAAACCGTTGCACCACCAGGTTAAGGACGTGAGCCATACAGGGCACATGGGTCAGTTGTCCCTGTCGCAGGGCGGAGAGGAGGTTGGTGCCATTGTCGCAAACCACCATTCTTGGCTTAAGCTGGCGTGGCGTCAACCACCTCTCGGCCTGCTCCTGCAGAGCTGACAGAACCTCTGCCCCAGTGTGGCTCCTGTCCCCCAAACACACCAGCTCAAGCACGGCATGGCATCTTTTTGCCTGCGTACTTGCGTAGCCCCTTAAACGCCTACGGAGCACCGCTGGTTCCGAGGACAAAGCACAGGAAGAGGCCATGGATGAAGAAGAAGAGGAGGGGGTGGAGGAAAGAGGTGTGTCACAACCAGTAGTAGCATTTTGGAGGCGTGGTGGTGGAACAACCTCCAACACTACTGCACCTTGTCCTGCATCCTTCCCAGCTGCCAAAGAGTGACCCAATGGGCCGGGAAAGATAGGTAACGTCCCTGTCCATGCCTGCTGGACCATGAGTCAGTGGTAATATGCACCTTACCGCTGACCGCCCTGTCCAGCGAGGCATGGACATTGCCTTCCACATGCCGGTAGAGAGCCGGAATCGCCTTCCGTGAGAAAAAGTGGTGTTTGGGAACCTGCCACTGAGGAACCGCACATTGCACAAACTCACGGAAGGGGACAGAGTCTACCAACTGAAAAGGCAGCAGTTGAAGTGCTAGCAATTTAGCCAAGCTAGCATTCAACCACTGGGCATGTGGATGACTGGGAGTGAACTTCTTTTGACGGTCCAGCAGCTGGGGCAGGGAAATTTGCCTGCTACAATCGCATGTCGGTGTACTGCTAGCAGAGTGCCCGCAAGTACTTGGCTGTGACACACCTAATTCTACACCTTCATTCCTCTCAGTGCAGCTTTCAGAGAGGACTGAAGGTATAGTGGGGTTGGAGATCCCAGCTGATGAGGAGCAAGGAGAGGTCCGCTTTGTTCTTTGGTGTGGGTCTTTAACCACTTTCAGACCGGACCAATTTGAGATTCGGCACTGCGTCGCTTTAACTGACAATTGCGCGGTCGTGTGACGTGGCTCCCAAACAAAATTGACGTCCTTTTTTTCCCACAAATAGAGCTTTCTTTTGGTGGTATTTGATCGCCCCTGCGGTTTTTATTTTTTGCGCTATAAACAAAAATAAGGGACAATTTTGAAAAAAAACGCATTGTTTTTTATTTTTTGCTATAATAAATATCCCCCAAAAATATATAAAAAAACTTTTTTTCTTCCTCAGTTTAGGCCGATACGTATTCTTCTACATATTTTTTGGTAAAAAAAATCGCAATAAGCGATTGTTGATTGGTTTGCACAGAAGTTATAGCGTTTACAAGATAGGGGATAGTTTTATAGCATTTTTAATAATAATTTTTTTTTATTAGTAATGGCGGCGATCAGCGATTTTTATTGTGACTGCGACATTATGGGGGACACATCGGACATTTTTGACACATTTTTGTGACCATTGTCATTTATACAGCAATCAATGCTATTTAAATGCATTGATTCCTGTATAAATGACAATAGCAGTGAAGGTGTTAACCAGGGGGTGGCAGTGTAGGGGATAAGTATGCCTAGGGGTGTGTTTCTTACTGTGGGGGGGGGGCGTGGCTGTCAGCTAGTGAATGTTGATCTCTGCTCCAATCACAGGGAGCAGAGATCGGCGTCACTAGTTGCTAGGCAGAACTGGGAGATGCTGTCTATTTCCGCATCTCCCCGTTCTGCCTTCCCGTGAGACGATCGCGGGTGTCCCCACGGCGATCAAGTCCGCAGGACCCGCGACCGGACTCGCGGGGGTCCCGACCGGTGCGCTCCCGATGGCACGGACGCCATTAAGGAGGGACTTATATATACGCCCTCCTGCCTGTCCGTGCCATTCTGCCGACGTATATCGTCGTGCGCCGGTCGGGAACTGGTTAAGGTACGCTTTCCAACGAGCTGCATGGCAGGTCAACATTTGTCTGGTCATGCTTGTGGTGCCCAAGCGACTGATGTTTTGGCCACACGAGATACGCTTGAGACATATGTTGCAAATAGCAGCAGTGCGATCTGATGCACTGGTCTCAAAAAAGGCCCACACCAAAGAACTTTTGTAATAACGCGCAGAGGCAGCGCCCTGCACAGGCGGAGCTCTGCGGTGTGATTCAGTCGGTGTGCTGCCCTTAAGCTGGCCCCGGAGGGCATCCTGCTTCGTTGGAGATGTGCCTCCTCCTCCCCCTCTCTCCAATCAGGCACCTACATGGAGTCAGTGACCTCATCATCCCCTTCCTCTTCACCACTGGAGCAAACCTGGCAGTATGCTGCAGCTGGTGGAACATGACTGCCAGATTGCTGTCCTTGAGCATTTCCTCTCTCTGCGTTCATGCTACTGCCTTCCTCTAGCTGGGTATCAACATCAGAGCCTTCAAAACGCTGGGCATCCTCCTGGAGCATGTACCCAACACTGTGGTCAAACAGTTCGGGGGACTCCTCAGGAGGACATGGTGGGTCTAGGGAAGGAGTGACTGATGACATTGAGACGAGGGAAGAGGACGTGTTGGCAGCTGCTTTGCCAGTACCCTGAGCCTGGGTGAGAGAGGATGAGGAGGATGAGGAGGGCTTGGTCATCCACTCTACCAAGTCTTCGGCATTATGCGGCTCAACTCGTCCAGCTGCCGAAAATAAGGACAAGCGTGTCCCATGGCCATGTGCTGATGATGATGCACCGCGTCCACGACCAGCACTGTTGTCTCAAGACACAATGCCTGCTTGCCCTCTTTTATTGGCTCGTGACTGTCTGCCTCTCCTTTTTGGCCTTCCAGACATTGTAATGGCCTGCAGGGAGATGGGAAAACCAGCAATTGGGTAGTGTATATTGTGCTGGAGGCACACAACACCCACTAACTCCTGCATATGGCTGTATTAGAGAACACCAGCAAATATGGGTAGATACAGGTGTACATTGTGCTGTACTGGAGGCACACAACACACACAAACTCCTGCAGATGGCTGTATCAGAGAACACCAGCAAGTACCGTACATTGACAACACCAGTAGCAATGTCCCTGCAGATTGTCTCAAGCCTGTAAGAACCAGTAGAATGAGCTTACTAGATACTGTTTAATTTGAACAGTATTTACTGGGCTGCATACTGACTAAAAGGGGGCATGTGCACTTCCTCCCGTGAGTGCCTTCCCCTTTACTGTATGTCACTTCTTGTGATGTCATTTTGTATTGAGGAAGTGCTTGGCTGTTGTGGGCAACCACTTCCTGTTTGCCATTCTTTTGTGGCTGGTGAATAAAAAGCCCAAGGGTCTGTGCTTCCAGGACAGACGCTTGAGATTACAGCTTGAAGCAGCATTTTGTTCCTGATTCTACCTGGTGCTATGAAGTACTTCCATTTACTTGTACCAAAGAGCTTGATACATACGTGCTTAAGCGCAAAGGAATTGTTTTGTGCTTTGTGTGCATTTAGACGCTGGAAGTGCACATTTTGGCGCAGTGTGGATTTGCGTACAGAGGGGAATTTTGCCACGACAGACACCTAGATTCCTTTGACATATACAGTACCTCTAGATTTGCAAATACAGTGTATTTGCATTGCAAATGTATGGCCTAACACTGGTTGCTTGACCTAATAAAAATATTGTTGGATGGGGGCGTGGCCTAACTCCGGACCGTGATGGACGCTTAATCCGTGCTCTCTGGCACATAGGAGCAGCTAACTTGCAGCACAGGCTGAATCGCTCGCCATCCGAGTATGGGAAAGGGAGACAAGCCCTCCACAACACCCAGGGACCCTCCAGAGGTAAACCCCAACAACCTAAATAACATCCCAGCGATGTTCCGGACATCGCTGGGTGAAGGCCCAAAACCGCGGCCTCGATTAAACCATGCGGCCCGCTCGGCGGCTCCAGCGGCGCGCCGGACGGCGCGATCGGCACCCACAGCCACACAGGGGGGGGAGTTTACCCCCAAGCAACCATCACAGACCCTGTGCCTATCAGATTTACAGGCAGTGGCACTAGACATTAAGGCAACCCTGTCGGCCGCCATCACAGACCTCAAGACAGATCTACAAGGGGTAGCAGCAAGGCTGGGTTCAGTGGAGCAGACAACAGCAAGGCAAGCTGATGCAATAAGACAGGTGCAAAAAACCTCAGACATGCATCTCTCGCATATTGTGGACATACAGCGCCATTTAGAAGACCTTGATAACCGAGGAAGACGCCATAATATTAGGGTCAGAGGGGTCCCAGAACTAACCGACCAGAACCGGCTTGAACAAACAGTGGCGACAATTTTCAATGACCTGCTGGAAAGACCACCAGACTCCCCCATAGACTTTGAGAGAATTCATCGTGCACTTAGGCCGAGAGGAAGAGACACAGATCCACCCAGAGACATAATCTGCTGCTTGGTAAACTTCCCTCTCAAAGAAGCCATTTTAAAAAAAGCAAGAGAGAAAGGCAGGGTGCACTTTAATGGGACGGAGATCAAACTGTTCCAAGATCTTTCTAACATTACTTTGCAACAACGCAGAGCATTACGCCCGATCACAGACCTATTACGCACGAGAGGGATACCATATAGATGGAAGTTCCCATTCTGTCTCTCAGCAACATGGAGGGGTCAAACAGCACTACTACGCACACCAGAGGATCTCCGAGCCTTCTTTGAAACACTGAATATCCCGCCAATCGAGGTCCCGGACTGGTACAATTCTTACATGCTGAATGAAACCTGGATCGAAGTGACCAACAACTACACTCCCAGAACACAGAGAAACAGAGATCGACGCAGACGATCACCATCGGCCCAACAGTGCAGGAGAGGCCTAAATCAAGGAAGCCCTGGTTTCTCACCACCGCGACGCAGAGACCGCATGGAGCGCAATGACCAGATGGACACTTAATCACAAACCGCCCTTTGAAGTTCCAGTATGCATCCACCAATTAAGCAGGGTATGACTACAGACCTACACTTCATCCAAGCATACGCAAGATCTACGGTAGACAAGCTAAGAATCTCCTTCTGCAAACCATCGACTTACTTTTACCGCTCCCTAGATTGGAGGATCCTTTCAGCTTAGTTTTCTGTATCTTTCCCTTTCTCCCTTTCCCCTTTTCATTACAGGAAACTCACACACATGGATCACAGCGAACCCACCTTTAACAAGCACACCTACATAACTCCGACGATCAAAAGCGGAAAACAACGAACCCAAAAACACGAATGGCAGATCGATATGCATGAGCCTGGTATGACCTTACGTGAGTAATTTGACTGAAACTAATTTTCTCCATGCACTCAAGAAAGGTATGACTCGAGACTTATATCCCAAAACACAGCTCTTTTACCTTAAAGTATAACCCCACAACACAGGGTCAAAGAGGAATACATTATCCAAATTACTCCCAGACCCCATATGTCATATCAATCTGTATGATACACAACTTTAAGGGGAAAAAAAAAAAAAAAAAATCTTACATGGGTTAGACAGACAACTTGAATTCTCGATATCTCCACCCACAACTGAACACTTGCTTTTTATGTTTTTCTTTTTTCTGCCCTTTTTGCGGTCTTTTATGTTTTCTGTTTGCTTGCCTGACTTCTACGTTCTATAGTCTAGATACAGGGCAAAGCAGAATAATGTGACAGTTACAGTTATGTTAGGTATTAAGCTATAAAATGTTGAGAAATAGAAGGTTTCACCACTACATGGCAAAAGTCTACACTCAATGCTATGTTTGGATTGACTTATTAAGGTAATGAGGCAATATGGTGGATCTCTGTGAATATCACATTAGAACCAAAACAAAATCTACAAATTATATTTAATTTCCCCCCACACCAAACAAATGTCCCTCTTACCAGAGGTGACACAACTTGGCGATACCTCTACTGATTATGTGGCTCCCATGCAATTAGCTAACTGGCCCATGATATGAGTACATAATATTCTCTGACCGCCACATTGCCTCACAAACAGTCCAGCCTTTTTGGTAATAGACAGGTTGGGTTAACAATACATATTAATAATTGTTGATAATGTGGTTTAAGAGCCCAGTCAGATATATATAGCATGACTTAAATAAGGTACATTCAACAGATCCTTGCCCTATACGCTCTCCCTCATTATCTAATAGTGAATAATAAATCTGGACTTTCCAATACATTAGCCCCATCTTGTGGCCAAAAAACAGAATTGCAGAAGAGTTCATTATGAATACCATACCTGTTCAAATTAACAACACAGGCTTTATGGCCTAGCTTAAGTACAATAAGAGATACGCTAAAAAATGTACACACATAAATCCAACATTCACAAACCCAATAAACACAATGCGATAAATGTCTACCCACTTATTGCCCAACATCCCTGATTCCCGGTAACTAGAATACCCCATTTAGCCTGTAACATTAAGTACAACATTTAGCTAGCTGCTCCAGAGTGCCCGCTAGAAAGCAACTACTCGATAGCTCAAGACATCCCCCGATCCCAATTAGACCTCGCTCCCACACAAAGAGCAATTTTCCTGCTCTTTGACCTTACCGGACCTTTAACATAGGTTAGACCAGCTGGTCCTAACCTATCTCCGGATAGTCCCCTAAACCCTTGCCCCTTCCCCTTGTCACCCCCCCCCAATCTTACTTCTCACTGTTTTCTTATTATTTATTATTATTTACTATATCTTATATCTTTTCAATTTTTATTCCTTTTTTTTTTTTTTTTTTTCCTTCTCGTCATCCCGTTCTCTCCCACCTTCTGTGTGATATACAATATTTGCATAGCTAATAGACTCTTGTTTCATTAATACATTCAAATTATTATTCCAAAAACCGTAACATATTTTCAACATCTCTGAGACAGAAAGTCCTTTGATCTTACGGACTAAACTCAAGATGTCATTCTACAAGCATCAAACCGTTCAAACCTCGATAAAATTGATCTCAATAAACGCAAAAGGGCTTAACATCCCGGAAAAAAGAACTAAATTTCTCAACGAATTTCATAAGCAAAAAGCAAATATTATATGCATACAGGAAACACACTTTAAATCAGACAAAACTCCCAAATTACAGGACAAAAGATTTCCAACAGTGTTCCACGCCACCAACCCGGAAGGGAAAACCAAAGGGGTCTCAATTTTGCTCTCAAAACAGACACCCTTCCAAATTCATGACAAACTGGCAGACCCTGGGGGTAGATATCTCTTCCTGAAAGGGAAAATAGGCCCCCATCCTATCACGATAGCAAACATATATGCCCCCAATTGTAGGCAGGTACCGTTCTTTCGCAAAATTAAAGAACTTCTGACAACCTTTTCCACAGGTATCCTAATCTTAGGGGGAGACTTTAACGCCCCCCTAGATCCTCTCATTGATACATCAAACGGTACATCGAGCCTTCCCTACAGAGCACTGAAACAAATAAAAACCCAACTACAAGAACTCGCGCTGCACGACACCTGGAGAACTCTGAACCCACAAACTAAAGATTATACTTATTTCTCACCAATACACCAAAAATATTCCAGAATTGACTATTTCTTCCTTTCACAGACGGATCTCAAACTTCTAGTAAAGACTTCTATTGAATCCATGACCATTTCCGACCATCACCCGATTACCATGACACTAACTTTCCCAGAAAAAAATACCTCTACTAAGACCTGGAGACTCAACACCACAGTATTGAAAGACCCCATAGACTTGTTACACTTCCAAAACACTTTAAAAGAGTACTTTGCACACAACGAAAAGGACGAGACCTCTTTACTCACACAATGGGAAGCGCATAAGTGCGTCATAAGAGGGGAATTCATTAAAAGGTTAGCCAAAATTAAAAAAGACCACCAAGCCAAAATAAGGTCTCTATTAGACCAAATCCACAGCCTAGAGACAACACATAAACAAACCATGGCGATCTCAACATTTGACGAGCTGACTAGAGTAAGGACGCAATTATCTGAGGAACTCAACATGAAAACCAAATGACAATATATCCTGAGACACAAAATATATTATGAGCAGGGAAACAAAAGCGGGAGACTTTTAGCGAGAGCAGTCCAGAGTAAAAAAGCTGCCTCAACAGTACACCACATAAGTGACAGCCAAGGGATAACTCACTCATCAAATGAAGAGATTGCCAAACAGTTCGAATTATACTACCAGAACTTATATAATATCCCATCTAATCCCAAGTGCCCCCTTAATTCAACCAAGAGGATAAATCTAATTCAGAACTTCCTTGAGAAATACAGCCCTCCACATATAGCAGTGAACACAGCACTAGAACTAGAAGCACCCATATCTGGCCCAGAGTTTGATAAAGCGATGAAGGACATGAAACTAGGGAAAGCCCCAGGCCCAGATGGACTTCCATTACAATATTACAAATCATTCACAAATATTCTGAAACCAAGATTTCTGAAAACCTATCAATCACTACATCTAGATCAAAACCCCCCAAAACAACTGCTTGAGGCCCATATAACAGTCATACCCAAAGATGGCAAGGACACATCCCAAGTTACGAATTACAGACCAATATCTTTAATTAATGTCGACGTAAAGATATACGCAAAAATACTGGCCTACTGACTGCTTCCACTACTAACCTCCCTTATATCACTTGACCAAGTTGGTTTTATCCCAGGCAGAGAGGGACGAGACAATACAATCAAAGCTTTAAATATAAACCACTGGCTAACATCCAAAAAGAAATCAGGTTTTTTTCTTATCCCTAGACGCAGAGAAGGCGTTCGACAGAGTGGCCTGGGACTACATGGATGAAGTACTGAAACACGTAGGTATTTTACCACAAATGAGAGCATATATTAGAGCACTATACTCTAACCCAATAGCCAGAGTCCGGGTCAACGGCCACCTGTTGAGCGCCTTCAATCTCCGAAATGGTACCAGACAAGGTTGTCCCCTCTCTCCATTATTGTTCGTACTTACACTAGAACCCCTACTAAACAAAATAGGATCTAACCCAGATATTAAGGGAATAGAAATCCAAAACAAAACATATAAAGTCGCAGCCTTTGCGGACGACATGCTCCTCTTCCTCTCGGAACCCCATGTGTCCTTGCCCAACTTAATTCAAGACCTAGAACATTTCCAATTACTCTCTAACTTAAAGATCAACCATTCAAAATCCAACGCTCTCAACATCACTCTACCCCAAAACTCTGTAGACCTATGCAAACAAAATTTCCCCTTTACATGGGCTAAACAAAAAATAACGTACCTAGGAATAGAGATCCCCACAAACTTAGAAGAACTTTTCCAAATTAATTTCCTTCCCATTTTGAAGGAAACCCATGAAGACCTAAAAAGATGGAATGCCCTCAATGTCTCCTGGTTCGGTAGAGCATCCCTAATAAAGATGACAATACTACCTAGATTTTTATATACTATGCAAACTATCCCCATCCGCCTACCTTCATCATTCTTTGCATCCTTCCGCAAAGCATGCTCGACTTTTATTTGGAGAGGTAAACCGCCCAGAGTTAAATTTACCAAACTGAACTTACCCAAAAATAAAGGGGGGATAGCCCTGCCTGACCTTAAAAAATATCATCAGGCAGCCCTCCTAGCCAGAATAGTGGATTGGAACATCCATCAGACAGTTAAAGATTGGGTAACCCTGGAACAAAATCAATTCTCCAAACAGATTAAAGTACTACCGTGGTTAAACCCAAAGCACCACTCTAAAACTCTCAAAGCGCACCCCCTCATAGGACCTACCTTAGAAAACTTCCAAAATACCTTCAAACTGACTCGTCCTTTCCCATGGCTTAGTTCCCTCACTCCGATCAGAGGTAATCTTGACTTTCCTCCTGGTCTAGATCAGTACTACCTGATCAATGACTGGCCTCATGAGGACATACAAGTAAAACATTTCTTTAAAAGAGGTAATCTCTTAACCAGAGAAGAAATTAAAACAGAAATAGATCCAAATACGATATCTCAGTGGAACTACATGCAAATCCGACACTTCCTGACGAAAAGTGAGACCGCCCAATACTGGACGAGACTTCCCACAACACTAGAAACCCTATGTACAAAAAAATCCCCACAAAGACATATTATATCGGCCCTATACTATTCATTATTTGGTGACAATACGGAGTTCTCCAGTGTGTCGTGTCAGGCGTGGGAAAAAGACCTCGAAACAAACATATCTGAAGAGGAATGGGAAAAAATACACACTTTTGCACACAAAGGATCATTAAATGTAGCCACTCAAGAGTGTGGCTTCAAAATAATCACAAGGTGGTATAGAACCCCCACGCTTCTACACAAATTTTACCCCCAGATATCCGATAGATGTTGGAGATGCAAAGATGGGGAAGGCTCGATGATACATATATGGTGGTCCTGCTCTGCAATTCAGGACTTCTGGAGGGCGGTGACACCATAACATCAATCACTTCAGAAGACCTGAGGTATTCCCCAGCGCAATACTTACTACACCACAACTCTTTACCCAAACAAAGATATTTGAAATCACTATCCATGATCATGATAAATGCAGCAAGACACTGTATTCCCTGTCACTGGCGCACGAATATAGTCCCCTCAAAAAAAGAATGGTTCAGGAGAATAAACTGTATAGAAAAAATAGAAGAGCTTATCAGTATCTCCCAAGAGAAAATAAAATTCACATCTGTGTGGTACAACTGGCTGGAGTTTAAAAGCACGCAAGAATATAAAGATGTTATCAATTAAGAAAGATATATACTGACCAGATAGGAATATCTTATGATTATCCGTGAAAATAATGAAACAATAATGTCTCACGTTAACGCATACTCCTTTATCTCCTCCTCTCCCCATCCATATATTTTTTTATTTATATACACTTTTTTTTTTTTTTTCTTTTTTTTTCTCTCTCCCCCCCCTCTCTCTTTTTCCTCCCCCCTCCCCCTCTCATTCCCATGTTATAGTGTGGTATGTCCGCACTAAAAAAATATATAAGAAAATATATTTGAACCACTTTTACTTGGAAGAATTTATTTGCCTTTGAACTCTATAAATCCAGACGTATGTTATTAACTCGTTGTTAATATAATTTGAGATTGTTGTAACTCATTTCTAAGTACCATAAAATGTAATATGCTCACGTTTTTCTATTGACATGGCATTGTATTACCTGTTTATACTTTTTCAATAAAAATTTATGAAACAAAAAAATATTGTTGGATAACATATTGGTTTTATGGTTTTATTTCTTTCTTTTTATGAAGGTTTTGGTAAGCAAACATACAAGAATGCTGATGTGTGGCATTCATTTTCACGTAATATGTGTCCAAACATCTTCGTGTAAAATTAACCTATTGCCAGTACATGTGACATATGTTCAACCAAGGGCTCAGAGCTTCAACAGAAGCTGCTGAAATGAACATCTTGTGTTGAAGTGAAAGGGTTACAGACCGCCTGATATGGGGTCTTTTCACCAAAAACAACATGCTAAGATTAACTGAGTAAAGCTGGCCATTCATTATATATTTTCTTGTTCAATTTCCTTTAAATTTACATTCAACTATTTGGTACAAGGGCCTTCCTAATTGCATACAAATTTAAAATGTTTAGATTTGACCTCATATTATATGGTTTTGGTAAATCTAAAGGAAAGGTGTAAAAGAAAATTGTATAATGTTTGGCTAGCCTTAGAGTCGATGTATACCATGAAAAATAGTTTTGTATGCAGCGCTGTCCACGCTGACTTCATGGCAACGCTCATCAGGATAGGATTCAGGGATTGGTGTAATAGGGTCCTCATCAGTGTTTTGAACCTCAATATCCAGAAGCAATACTGCATGATGGGTTAAGGACACAGCCAAAAAAATGTTTCAACTTTTTCTGTACTATAGCACAGAAAACCACCAGATAGTGAGTTACAGTGGACCCTGCTTTTAGGGACCCCAAAGGTCTGCTCAATAAAACATCTTGTCTTAGTAATTGCTGCATTGTAGCGAGATGCTGCAAGTGTTAAGCACCTCAAGGGTTAGCAGCCAGGGCAGACAAGCATAGCCAGAATGACCTAAAATACAGTTTAAAAGTTCAATTTTTTTGAACAACAATAGTATATCATGATGAGTGGGTAATAACTGGAACATTTCTTCCCAATATTTTGTATTTATGGCTAAACCTAAATGTCATGTGAAAGCCTTAGGCCATATGTAAAGTGGCTTAGGTGGAAATGGTTAGACCAGGATGAGGATCTGGTGTAGTTATTTCTCTAAAACCACTTTAACACTGGGGAGGTTTTCAGGCACTTGAGAGCTGGAAATAGCCTCCGCTAAGCGCTTAAAAACCGCCTCCTATTCATTCAAGTCTGACTTTTCACACTAGGGCGGTGCGCTTGCGGGACGTTCCGAAAAGTCCTGCAAGCAGCATCTTTGGGGTGGGTTGGGAGCACTGTATTTAACGCTCCCAAAACGCCCTGCCCATTGGAATGAATGGGCAGCGCTTCCGAAACGCCTGAAAAGTGCTTCGGAACCGCCTCAACACTGGAGTTTTTACCCCTTTCTTTGGGATTAAAAGTGCCCCGTTAGCGACTAAAAAGTGCAGATTAATCAGCAAATGTGGCCATGGCCCCAGTGTGAAAGGGGTCTAACAGCCATCGCTAACTGTTAGATGAGCCAAGGCAAACAATCTGAAATGTATACTTTGTCAGCCAGGTTTGAGGAGTGAACACAGGAGTGTACCCTATACTTACATTTATAAGGTATGATGTATGTGGCGTGCATTTTTATTTTTTTGATAATAAAAAGTGTCTTACCAAGAATCCAGCCTCTGGTTATCAAAATGCTGGTATAGCTGTGATTGCCTTAATATGCCAGTGACCACATTTCCGGTGAACATATTTGCATCACAGACAACATGGATGTTCTGGGAGTGGTACCCCTTCCTATTACTCTAGATGTGCTCTTTATCAGAGGGGGCAAAATAAGGCACATAAGTACAGTCTATGACACCCATGACATTGGGAATCCCAGATACTGCATAGAAATATTTCTTAATCTGATCCCATTCCTGACGAGTCGTAGGCATGTAGATATATTCCGGGGCAATTTGCCTGAAACCCTGCAGGGCCTTAGCAAGCAAACATGAAAAAGTTAGCTGTGATACTCCAACCACCTCTCCTGTCACCATCTGATAGGAGGCCTTGCCAAAAAGTGCAGGACAGCTAGCAACTTGCTCAAGGGTGGAATTGCGTGACTGCGCAGTGTGATGGGCTCAAGAAATAGGCACAATTTCCCAAATAGTAACATAATCAGCTCCTTAGACAGACACAATTTAGCACTTCTGCTTTAGGATAATCATCCAGCAAAGTGCGCTGCTTAAAAGAACATGGACGCATGACAACCACTCTTCTTCTTCTCCTCACCCTCTTTAGAATGGCCTGAAACTCCAACAAATTAACCTCAAAAAGCTCCATTAAGGATGTAAAGGATAGAAATGCAATGTGCAACTGCCAAATGTGAGTGTAGACCAACCAAATGCTCATTAAATTGTGAATTAGCACACTTTTTTAAACATTTCCATGCCCTGCCTATTGAGGAGTGGTGACCAAAGTCATCACTTTCATCATTACCGTATGCCTGGACCCACTACTTAATTACCGCATGCATTTATTTAATTATTTCCATCTGTGAATTGAGTTTAATGCCTTATCATGTGGTATTTACTAAGCGTTTTCAGCGTTTTGTTATAAATACCGCAAAACAGCATAGTGAATTGACAGTTTCAGGACCGCAAGCGATATTTAGGGAAAATGTGTCCAGACTTCTAAATAACACATGCAATATGCTTAAGTGAATGGAGCCCAGTGTGGCTAATTTACTAAAAACAAATATGCAACAAAAAACAAATGCAGGCGCCTCTGAGTTAGACTGTAAAGTGTGTATTAATAAAAACACATAGTAACTTACATCTAGGTAAGTTACTATGTAAGGGTACATTTGTGGGTAAACGCTCTGTGGGGCATCCATCACACTGGTCAATAGAAGGTATGCTGTCTCAGCCGCTCTGTGGGCTCTACCGGCCGGCAGGAAGATGGTATGGTGGTGGAGAGCTGGAGAAGAGGCTTGAAACACTTCCTGGATCGCAGTTCTAGTGGGGTTGCCCTCACAGGCATGATCGCAACATGTTTCTGGGCTGGCGCACTTGAAAAAGGAGCAGGCATTCCTCCCACCACCAGGGTGAACCAGCCAAGGTACGCTGTCCTTCTACTGACCAGTGTGATGGATGCCCCACAGAGTGTTTACACACAGATGTACCCTTCCTTGTTTACCTAGATGTAAGTTACTATGTGTTTTTATTAATACACACTTTACAGTCTAACTCAGAGGCTCCTGCATTTGTTTTCTCTTGCATATCTTGGAGACCGCTTCTGCTTCCCTGCTAAGGCTGGCCCTGAATCAATAGACAATTTTTAGGCTGCCCACTGGCCACTTGGACTTCAGTACTATAGGATCTGTTTCAGTACCAGCGACATGTATATTTGTTTACTAAAAACAAATAGACTGTGCACTTGCACTCATTTTGCATCATCCATTCATGTGCAAGCAAAAATACTTTATTTATTTATTTATTTATTTTTGCACCTGATTGGGTATTCTTGGATGCTAGGATGCCAATGGCCAGTGGTTGTTATGATGCATTATTACAACCAATGATACTGTGCAAAAAAATAAATACATAAATAAAAGGACACCTGCATCCTAGCAGCCAATTATGCTTTGAGCAGAGGGAGGATGATGTGATCACTATGCCAACAAATTCAATTATAACAGCTGTGTTTCCTATAGTGATGATGTGATTGGCCCAAAGCTATCCCATGGTACCTGGGCCAAACACAGCACCCTCTACCATGTGATAGCTAGCTGTGGGCCAATCAAAGCACACAATAGTAAATCACAATTGTTATGAATGTAGCCAATTCATGACAGTTCAAAACATTTCTGTTACAGTGATCACTATGGTGACAATGAACTACTCTTATGAAAGTATGTAAAATGAAATGTTAAAAAATGGTAAATGGTAAATATAAATCTACTTTTCAAAAAAGGGGCATTTGGGGGGTATTTGTATTGTCCTGGCATTTTAAGGACCTAAAGAAATGAGTTAGGCCTTTAGTACATCAGAATTGATCAATTTTCAAATATATATACATCATAGGGATTTTTTTTTTTACCAAAGACATGTAGCAGAATATATTTTGGCCTCAATGTATCAAGAAATGTGATTTTATTGGATATGCTTTATAACATTTTTTTTTTCCCCCCAAATTTTCAGTCTGTTTTCGTTTATATAGACCCAGTAGTGATCAAATACCACAAAAAGAAAGCTCTATTTGTGTGAAACAAAATATATAAATTGTATTTTTGTACAGTGTTGCATGACCACACAATTGACAGTTAAAGTAGTACAGTACCCATGATGTGCCAGGAGTGCTGACACAAATGAACACAGAGGGGGCTACATTTGCAGTAATTTAGTGCCTTTTGGCACTTTCTGTAGAAGAAGAGTGTATATAGGAAACTTAAAAATATTGTATAAATTTACATTTGGAAAAAAGGCTAAAGTATTTCCCCAGTACTACATAGGAGACTGGGTGTGGCCGACAAAAAATCAACAATAAAGTTCTACATAGAAATAAATTAAATATGAATATATCTCTCCCATATCGGGAAATTACCTGAGTACTATTATTGGTGAACGACAAATGTCAGCACAGCAACAGTTCTCTAATATGTTATCTGAAACATTAACATATAGGGGGTTATTTACTAAAGGAAAATGCATTTGGAAGTAAAGTCACTGTAGATCCGAGGGGGACATGCAAGGAGAATAAAAAACAGCATTTTAGCTTGCACATGATTGGATGATAAAATCAGCAGAGCTTCCCCACATTTCAGATATACCCCTTAGATTTAGAGCGAGTGCACTTTCAAGTGCACTTGCAGTGCAAAGTGGATTTTCTTTCGTAAATAATCACCATAATGTTATGTTATCAAAGATGCAATATGATTGCAAATAAATAATAAATGTTAAAATTGGTGGCAAAAAAATAATTGATATTAAAATGGATGGCATAACTTGGTATAGGAATTAAATAAGGAGTGAATAATTGTATTATTTCACCTACATGGACCACCATGCATTTAAGCAGGAGACTGCTTCACCTTTGACAGGCTTGATAAGGGGGACAGTCCCCCAAAATGCATAGCCACTCCCAAGGATACACCCCACAAAGTGATGTCACAGACCTTCTCCCTGCTGATCCTGTCAGGTCTGTGAGTGGGGTTAGAGACGCTTTTCAGCAGCGATATTTGCTGGTTACACACTACCATAACATTAGGCTCATAGTAGAGCGGATCGGCGCTACAATGATGGATGTCTTATAGTTGCACTTTTTACACTTCCTACACATGTGAGTGGCCAATTTTATGCCTTTTATTTTTAATAAAGAACAAAATTACTGCACTACAGTGCACCCCCTGTGTTCCTTTGTGTTGTAAGAAGAAAAAAATTATTCTGCGCTAAAAAACCGTGGCACTAAATAAAATAATAAATATAATCACATAGATATACAAAGCTGAGTATTAGCATGCGCTTAGCGCTAAAGTGCATATAAAGTGAATGATGGTAATAAAGTGGTATACACAATGGTCAATGACAGTCAACCATTAAAAAATGCATAAAAGATTATACATAAAATTAAAGCAATAAATACTAGTTGCAAAAAAATTGTGTAAGTGACTGTGATTCAAAAACAGTGACAAGTCCCGTGAGCAAATTAATGTTCATGGTAGCAATAATGATAATAGTAATATTAATTAATAATGTCCATAAAATGAGGTGGATGAAATGGCAATATATATATGTCCGTCAATCCCACCGACGTTCTGTATAGCCCGTCTAGGTCAAAGTAAGTGGGTATGGCGACTTGGAAACTTATTCACGAAAAGGCAGCAGGTGGGTGCAAACACATAAAATCCCCAACTAATACTCCCTAGCCTCTCACCTTCGGGCCAGTATTTCAGGGCACTGAGAGTGTTAGTAGCTTAATCCAAACTCCTCTCCTCCACTCGGTCCCAAGGAATATGACCAATTCGATCGGTACTGCAATCCTCTCATGTCATAGAGATGAAGGGTAAGAGAAGAGGGGTGGGGGGGAGCCCAATAGTGAAGTATGTTTGGGAAAAATAAGTTTATTTAAAAAGCAAATTGCATCCTTACATCAAAACAAATAAAATCCAGCATACACAGGCGAGCAGCGCCAGTTGTACATCACTTCCGGTATCCTCCGGTATCCTCCAATCAGGTCAATCCCTACCAGTTACGTCACTGTCTCGTGACTTCATCATCCCCTGATGAAGTCACGAGACAGTTTGGATGCAATTTGCTTTCTAAATAAACATATTTTTCCCAAATATACTTCACTATTGGGCTCCCCCCCCCCCCTCTTCTCTTACCCTTCATCTCTATGACATGAGAGGATTGCAGTATCGAATTGGTCATATTCCTTGGGACCGAGTGGAGGAGAGGAGTTTGGATTAAGCTACTAACACTCTCAGTGCCCTGAAATACTGTCCCGAAGGTGAGAGGCTAGGGAGTATTAGTTGGGGATTTTATGTGTTTGCACCCACCTGCTGCCTTTTCGTGAATAAGTTTCCAAGTCGCCATACCCACTTACTTTGACCTAGACGGGCTATACAGAACGTCGGTGGGATTGACGGACATATATATATTGCCATTTCATCCACCTCATTTTATGGACATTATTAATTAATATTACTATTATCATTATTGCTACCATGAACATTGATTTGCTCACGGGACTTGTCACTGATTTTGAATCACAGTCACTTACACAATTTTTTTGCAACTAGTATTTATTGCTTTAATTTTATGTATAATCTTTTATGCATTTTTTAATGGTTGACTGTCATTGACCATTGTGTATACCACTTTATTACCATCATTCACTTTATATGCACTTTAGCGCTAAGCGCATGCTAATACTCAGCTTTGTATATCTATGTGATTATATTTATTATTTTATTTAGTGCCACGGTTTTTTAGCGCACAATCATTTTTTTCTTCTTTCACTTGTGGTTTAGTGTTTACCATTAGGTTTTGCAGCTTCCTAAGAATTTTATTCTATTATTTTGGCACCTTATCACAACCCTTGTGTGTTTTTTTAGTTCACTAGTGTCACCTGTGTGTTATAGTTCATTAAGCGCGAAGGTCACCTCCCTGCCTTCCTTTGTGTTGTGTTGCCTTTGTGTTGCACTAGCTCAGGGATCTCCGAACTATGGCCCTCTAGCTGTTGCAAAACTATACGTCCCATGAGGCATTGTAAAACTCTGACGTGACTAGGCATGATGGGAATTGTAGTTCCTGAACAACTGGAGGGCCATACTTTGGAGACCCCTGCACTAGCTGAATATTCCCCTCTCTTTCTGAGGAGCTGCAGTCTAGTCAGGATATAAGTGCCTCCATCATCCACGTTTTCTCACCTGGTTGAAGATCTGTCGTTTTGCTGTTTTTTTGGGACTCCTTTTGTTGAAACTTATAATTTTGGCATGTATTTACATTTATGAACTATAGTGTTGCATTGTTTCCCATGGTTATCTGGGATATTGTGCATGGAGAATCGTGCTGTATGAAGTGTATATACATCATTTAATATTGTTCACTCTGTGTGCGATCCTGCAGCCTCTTTGAAGATGTGATGTAAGTATACAAAGAAGCAGGACTAGTTACCTGTCACTCTGGCCTAGGCCAAAATGGCAGTAGGGGCGGGACTAAAAAAAATCATGCAATTTTGCTTGTGGAGGGGGAAGAGTTAAAGCAAAACTAACTCCTTGTTTGACAGTTTAGTTCAGCTTTAACTTTGCCCATTTAAGACTCCAGTGTTACACCCACTGCGCACCAGGACACAATGCATAATTTATCTTCTTTCACTTTTGCGATCCTAACAATGCTCCTGATCATTTTATTTTCAAATATTTATAATATACATTTTAATTATTTTGACAGCTGTTATGTGTGCAGGGGCCTTGGTGAAAGAGCTGATGTGAAATATTGAGTGTGAGTTTTTAAAGTTCATTCTTTAACTAGAAATTGATAGAATTACTTTGTAAAGTGGCTGTACTAATAGAAACTTGCTGTAGTATAGGTCATATCAGCTCAATGAGTGGCTTATCAGGGTGATGTGTTTTTAATTCTTTAGAGAAAGGCATAATGCGATAACAATTTTTTTTCTAAAAAGTGAACATGATAGTCCTAAATAGTTGAAACTGTGGGGAAGTGGCCATTTTAGTAGAAGAGCAGGGCATTGCTTCCTCAGGTTAGAGTTGGCTTGTGATCTGGTAATTGGTGAAGTAATATTCAAGATATACAGAGATGGCTGCAGAAAGAACATAATCCACAGAATTATTGAAGCAGAAGCAAGGGAATCATTGCATTGCAAGTCTTTAGGTACAGGTTCCTCTCAAGCAAACCCTCAGGAGAACAGTGAGCAGCAAAGCAGTGACATGACCAAATATTGCTTTGATCCCATGAGACTAGCAGAGTACCATCAATGATCTGACAGCTATGAGCTTATAGAACAGGACTGCCCAGGTACAGTCAATTAATATACTTACTGTAGATGTTTTTCTTTTAAGATAGCACATCTTCACTTTTTGAGTTTAGGTTCACTTTAAACTTTCTAATCATTTGGCATCCTTTGGGAACCGCAATGAAACCCAAAAAGTGGAAACAGTAACTGGAATTATGTCTGATTACAACAGGTGTAGGAGTAAGGGACAGCTATTTTCCCCTACACGGTAGGTGAAGGTTCCTTGGAGTTATGTAGCAAATTACCGTATATATAAGATGTATAAGAATTTATAAGCACGAAAGTCATGTTTGTAGTAGAAAGAAAATGTGCTGCTCTCAGAAAAAGAAAAAAGAAACTCATTAGGTAAAACCTAAAATTTCATGTCTATATATCTGCCATAAGCTGTTAAAGTTTCTAGAAGGTTTTTACTTCTTGTAAAGTTTCAGTAAGATATAATAAATAGAACACACATACACACACGCACGAAATGATGAATGTCAGCTGAAAAATGAAATAAGGAGAGAAAATTGTTTTGAGATTACATAATTTGAAAAGGAAATGACACAATGACAATGCCCAGTCATAAAGGACTTATAATTATTTTTACAAAGACTGAAAAAAAGATTTTCGCTTGCTGTCACAAATTGCTCTTCCAACTTAGAAAACAGTACAGTAATGTATATTTAGTGCAATTATGAGGCATTATAATGATCAGTGTGCGCTTTCTTATTGCATATTAATTTCTGAAATGAAGGCACTTTCTATATGTCTTTGTAATTTGCAAGCATATAACCAGGGTACTGTGGTCATTGAAAATGACTATTGTACGGTCATCTTTTCAGTACAATTCTTTCCACTATATGATTTATAGGACATGAATGCGTCATTCTCTCAGTAGAAAAATTCTTCAGCAATTTGAGCCTCAAAGCTTAGTGTCTAAGTATTTTTTCAATGCCCTATCTGTAAATGTTGGACTTTAGAACCAAAAGGGGGTGACTTTTATCTTTGAAATATAGCTAATTAAATGTCAGATTAAAGTCTGTCTCCAGTAAAACTTATCTAATGAAAATGTTTTCTGCTATATCCACCCATAGAAAGTTTGGAAATAAAGCAGGGTATACTATCCATAAAATGTCATTATATGTAATTGTTAGCAACAGCAACAAGATATTGTTGGAAAAATATTAATTTTTTTATTCAAAATCAAATGTTATACAATTTTTTTTTTTTCATGTTTAGGCACCCAAAACAGAAGTTACATATAGTATTTCTTACTGAATTGGAATTCTTCCTTTGCCTGAATTACCTCATTATTGTGCTCTTGACATTATATTCTCTTGTTTGCAATTTCCATTTTATTATTTTCTCTTTCAGACCATCATTACTTTTTTAGCTTCAAACCAAAACTCATAAAAGTTCATTCATTATGAGTAAACTAGCTTTCCACCTTGAAATGTCCTACATGCTTACAGTACAGTGATGTAAGTAACTCAGTTAAAATAAACGGAGTTACTTAACGCAGTTACTTTAGAGGGTAACGAGTAATCTAACTGATTGTGAGATATGGCAATAGTATAAAAGTAGTTCTTCCTAAATGAAGTCTTTATAAAACTGCAGCAGCGCTTATGTCCTTATTTCTACCGAGGACCATACAGTAAATAAAACCACGATGAATGATGAGTGAATATGCTGAAATTAATCGCAACCAAGTATTCGTTCCTTGTGTGTAATAGTAGCAGCTTCCACCGAGTATTCCACCAAGTATTCACCACAAGCGATATAAACTCCCCTATAGGGATACACTCACCAGACCCAAGATTAATATGCGCCCATCAATAAGTAATCCTGTATCAGCGTCTCTCCACTTTCTATCACCTCATGCAGAAGAATAGCAGCATCTCTCCACTCTCTTTTAAAAATCTGCCTTTCTATACTTCAGCTCACATGGGGCGGACTTCATTTGATCACAATCAGAGCTATGAAACTGAACTAGGTCCAGGCCCCGGACGGCCTCTTCTCATTTACTGATTACTCCTCCCCTCATGGTAACTCAGTTCCCATTACTTGGGCGGCATTACTGCAATTACATCTACCGCCCGGGAGGCCCGTCGTGTCTGCGCTGCCTGGCCGTTCATTCCGCCACGGGGAGGGGGGCTTTCGCCCGCTGAGCTGAGAAGAGGCTGAGACTCAGAGAGACTGTCTGGACCGCCCCATCCCGCCCGCCTATCCAGAGAGAGAGAATGTAGGGAGGCGGGCGGACACTGATAAATTAAGTTAGCTGACAAGCTAACACCAATCGAGTGAAGGGGAGGGTCTCTCTCTCTCCCCATGAGTAAAGACATCCCTGGAGGCATTCAAGTAAGATGATTCGAATTGCAGTGCAATTGATCCATCCCAAGTTCTCCACCACCTCTGCTTCTTACTTATCCCATCCCTACCCACACACCATCACTTCTACAACTGAGGTGATTGGGGGGATAGGGTAGGGATGAGATCAGTGGTGGTGGGGGATGGGATCAGTAAGAGGTAGAGGTGGGGGTGGGAGAGGATGGCACCACCCCCGCTGCCACCCCCCAAGTACATCACCGCTGCCACCCCCTCCAAGTACTGTACACCAGAACCACTGCCACCCCCCCCCAAGTACACCCCCGCTGCCACCCCAAGTACCACCCCTGTCACCCACTCAAGTACCACCGCTGCCACCCCTCAAGTACCACCGCTGCCACCCCTGTCACAGTTACTTTGCTGAGTAACTAATTACTTTTCCAATGTAGTAACCGAGTTACTAAAGCAATTACTTTTTGGGAGAAGTAATTTGTAACTTAACTATATACTTTTTTTAAAGTAAGATGACCAACACTGTTACAGTATGTGCATATCTGTTTTACAGTGTGAGAGTATATTGGATAACTGTCTCCAACAATAATTTTGATTCTTCCTGGGAATAGTTGCAGTCAGTTGCGCCTTGCAGTATAGAATATCAGTTGTTAGTACCCAATTTTCAAAAGCAAAAAACAAGTTATCATGATAATAGATACAAAAATGAACATTTGCCTTGTTTATGAGTAAACGCTTAGTGAAATAACTCCTGCTTGATATCAAAATACTTTGTGTATGTAGTTATTACGAACAGGAGTCCCGTAGGTTAATGGACATTTGACTCAGATGGATGGCTACCTTTTTGTGGATGATGGTTGCTTTGTTTCAGGGTCCTTTCATTCCCAACATGTTCACTAACACATGTTTTGGCACTAGTTCATGCATATAGTGGAAAAAGTCAGCAGGAGGCCCTGTACATAAATGTTTTTGGGGCAGGTCATATATGCATTATAGCTCACTGAATTGTACGATTATATAATGATCTTTAAGAAAGTGCTTATTTCATGGAAAAAACACCACACCAAATGTATATTCATGTTTGTGGATTGAACATTTTAAGAGAAAATAATCATAAGATAAAATAGCAAATAAAGCTAATTAAACATAAGCATACCATATTGCATTGAAACAGTACATTGTAATGTATCATGCCATTAAAGCAAATTATGTAAATTGCACTGTAATTGCAAATTCCATCAACTGCAATGACATTTTGTATAGAAACCCCCACAACTAGATGCATATGTTACATTGGTGCTCAGTTTAACCAGTTCCAGACCGCCCCATGTACATATACGGCAGCAGGGCAGCTGGGCTGCGCAAAGTCACAAACAGGTATGTGACTTGTCACCGTGGCAATCGGATTCTGTGCAGAACCGATCACTCAACAGGTCCAGGCCAATGATTTATGGCCAGGACCTGCTGATCTGTTCTGACCAATGGAGAATTTCCTATGCCTGTGTAATGTAAACACAGGCACAGAAAGTGATGCAATCTCACCTCCTGGAGCCCTTTCGGTTGCGGTGTGTGGGAGAGAAGCATCTCACATTGAGTACACCAACACTACACTAGCACCAGTACATGTAGGCACATATTTCACCCCCTGATCACCCCCCGTTAACCCTTTCCCTCCATGTCACAGTGTCACCAAGTGCAGTGGTCATATTTTTTACTGTTGATCATTGTATTGGTGTTACTTGTGACGCCAATCAGCGTTATGGCAGTTAGTGGTAGGCCCAGATAGGTTTAAGGTACCCCCATATATCCTATAAAGGTTTAACCCCTTGATCACCCCTGTTAACCCTTTCATTCCCGGTCACAGTGTCATACGTATAGTGTACAGATTTCAGATCACTGTATTAGTGTCATGGGCATATTCACCCCCCTTGGCATTTTTTGTGTTTTGTTGCCTCACAACTAGTGATGAGCTTGGTGTTCGATTCAAACCCATGTTCGACTCGAACATCAGCCGTTCGCCTGTTCAGTGAACCCAGAACTTTGTGGGCTGTTCACGCCAAATTCGTGTGACACAAACGGCCCACAATGCCCTGCGCCATCGCAGTGCATTGCTGGCTGATGATTGGCCAAGCATGCACTGTGACCCCGCATGCTTGGCCAATCACAGCGCCGGCCAATGCACCTGAAGCTACCCCTTATTACTGGTGTTCTGTTGTGCAACACAGGCATCTACAGCCGTTTCAGTGGGTGTAAGTGCCTCTTGCACAGTATACACCTGAAGCTACTCCTTATTGCTGGTGTTGTTCTGTAGTTTTGTTGTGCAACACAGGCATCTGCAGCAGTTTCAGTGGGTGTAGGTGGCTCCTGCACAGTATACACCTGAAGCTACCCCTTATTGCTGGTGTTCTGTTGTGCAACACAGGCATCTGCAGCAGTTTCAGTGGGTGTAGGTGCCTCCTGCACAGTATACACCTGAAGCTACCCCTTATTGCTGGTGCTGTTCTGTAGTTCTGTTGTGCAACACAGGCATCTGCAGCAGTTTCAGTGGGTGTAGGTGCCTCCTGCACAGTATACACCTGAACCTACCACTTATTGCTGGTTTTCCCATCTCCCTGCAGGCCATTAGTGTGTCTGGAAGGCCAACAAGGAGAGGCAGACAGTCACGAGCCAATAAAAGAGGGCAAGCAGGCTCTATGTCTAGAGGCAACAGTGCTGGTCGTGGACGCGTGGACTCCACCTTGGTGCCTGATAGGAGAGAGGAGGAGGAGGAGGCACATCTCCAATGAGGCAGGATGCCCTCCAGGGGCCAGCTTAAGGGCAGCACACCGACTGAATCACACCGCAGAGCTCCGCCTGTACAGGGTGCTGCCTCTGCGCATTATTCCAAAAGTTCTTTGGTGTGGGCCTTTTTTAAGACGAGTGCAGCAGATCGCACCGCTGCTATTTGCAACATATGTCTCAAGCGTATCTCACATGGTCAAAACATCAGCCACTTGGGCACCACATGCTTGACCAGACATATGTTGACCTGCCATGCAGCTCGTTGGCAAGCGTACCTTAAAGACCCACACCAAAGAACAAAGCGGACCTCTCCTTGCTCCTCATCAGCTGGGATCTCCAACCCCACTATACCTTCAGTCCTCTCTGAAAGCTGCACTGAGAGGAATGAAGGTGTAGAATTAGGTGTGTCACAACCAAGTACTTGCGGGCACTCTGCTAGCAGTACACCAACATCCGATTGAAGCAGGCAAATTTCCCTGCCCCAGCTGCTGGACCGTCGAAAGAATTTCACCCCCAGCCATCCACATGCCCAGCGGTTGAATGCTAGCTTGGCTAAATTGCTAGCACTTCAACTGCTGCCTTTTCAGTTGGTAGACTCGGCACCCTTCCGTGAGTTTGTGCAATGTGCGGTTCCTCAGTGGCAGGTTCCCAAATACCACTTTTTCTCACGGAAGGCGATTCCGGCTTTCTACCGTTATGTGGAAGACCCATGTGCCCTGTGTGACTCACGTCCTTAACCTGGTGGTGCAGCGGTTCTTGGGCCGGTACCCGGGCTTACAGGATGTCCTGAGGCAGGCCAGGAAAGTCTGTGTGCATTTCCGCTGATCATATAATGCCAGTGCTTGGCTGGCTGAGCTGCAAAAGGAGTTGAACCTGCCCAAGAACTGCCTTATGTGTGACATGCCCACCAGGTGGAACTCAAGGAGGGCCATCAATGAGTACCTGTGTGACTACGGCACCAGGACAGGGTCAGGGGAGCTTGTTTTTTTTCCACCACACCAGTGGGGCATGAATAGGGATGCATGCACTGTCCTGACACCATTTAAGGAGGCCACGAGGATGGTGAGCAGTGACAGTGCATGCATCAGTGACACTGTACCTCTTGCCCACCTGTTGGAGCATACGCTGCGTGGAATAATGGACAGGGCACTTGAGGCAGAACAGAGGCAGGAAGAGGAGGACTTCCTTGCCTCTTAAGGCCCTCTTTATCCAGACAGTGTTCCTTCTGTCCCACACATCACACAGGAAGAGGAGGAGGAGGATTGTGTCAGCATGGAGGTGGAGCCTGGCACTCAGCATTAGCAGCAGCAGTCTTTTAGTGATGATTTACAGTCCCAAGAAACCCGTGGACTTGTACATGGCTGCGGATCATGTTGTCCTTAGTGACCCAGAGGACTCCCGACCGAATGCCTCAGCTAACCTACGCTGCATGGCCTCCCTGATCCTGCAATGCCTGCGGAAGGATCCTCGTAATCTTCGAATCAAGGAGAGGACCATTACTGGCTGGCCACTCTCCTTGATCCACGGTACAAGGGTAAGGTTGCGGACCTTATCTTGCCGTCGCAGAGGGAGCAGTGGATGAGACATCTCCGGGAGGCCTTGCAGAAAGGTCTGTGCAACGCGTTCCCAGAGACTGGGAGGTTACAAACTCCTGGTCCTGGACAACGAGTTGCTGAGGCTTAAGGTCAGTAACAGAAGGAGCAGTGGAGAAGGTGGCCATCTGACCGATGCTTTCAGACAATTTTTTAGTCAGCAGCCCCAAGGTATGATCGGTTCCAGCTACCATCGCCAGCGTCTGATTTACATGGTTGAGGAATACCTAGGGGCAAGGTCAGACTTGGACACCTTTCCCACCAAAAATCCTCTGGCTTACTGGGTCTTGAGGATGGATCACTGGCCAGAGCTTGAGCTACTGGCCTGTCCTGCATCCAGCATTCTTTTGGAACGCACATTCAATGCTGCTTTGTAACCGATCACAGGGTGCGCCTGTCCACCGACCCGGTTGATCGGCTGACCTTCATAAAGATAAATCAGTCTTGGATCACCACCAGCTACCAAGCACCTGAAGCTGATGTAATCGAATAATTTATTTTGAAATGTCACATCCCTTCAAGACTGCCTATGCTGATGCTGAGTGACTGTCCTGTTATGTTGACTGACTATCCTCAATGATCCTGCTGATAGCTTGGAAGAACATTTTTGGTTCTGGGTGCCGCCACCAGGGGCTAAGGCCCAATTTTTCAGACCCTGTTTAACGGGGGCATGTAATTTAAAAAAATGTATGCAATGCTTTGCAGAAGGGCTCATTCCTGCACTCCAACTTGAGTATATGGGAGAGGTTGCAGTGTCGTGGCACCAGCACCAGTGCCTAAGGCCCAATTTTTCCGCCCCTGTTTAACAGGGGCATGTAATTACAATTTTTGATGCAATTCTTTGCAGCAGGGCTCATTCCTGCACTCCAACTAGAGTATCTGGGGGAAGTTGCAGTGTTGTGGCACCAGCACCAGTGGCTAAGGCCCAATTTTTCAGCCCCCATTTAACAGCGGCGTGTAATTACAATTTTTGATGCAATACTTTGCAGCAGGGCTCATTCCTGCACTCCAACTAGAGTATCTGTGAGGGGTTGCAGTGTTGGCCCAATTTTTAAGCCCCTGTTTGTTTAACAGGTGCATGTAATTACAATTCTTGATATAATATTTCAAAGCAGGGCCCGTTCCAGCGCCCACCGAGAGTAACTGTGAGGACTTAAAGTGTTGTGGCACCAGCACCACCAAAGGCCCAATTTTTTTACCACTGTTCAACAATGGCATGTAATTACAATTCTTGATATAATGGTTCACAGCAGGGCGCTCCAGCGCCCACCAAGAGTCACTTTGAGGGCTTACAGAGTTAACTTGTGGCAACACCAACAAATTTCTGCAGAGCATATAGGGCAGGCCCTTACTTTCCAACATCCAACTTACAAACGTATCCTACTTGCAAACGGAAGGAGACAACAGGAAGTGAGATGAAAAAAGACGGATGGCCCAAAAAATTATACAGGGGTGATTACCCTTCCCTATGTTTTCCAAAAAGCTTAAAAATAGATTTTTTGACTGGAGCTACACTTTAAAAATGTACCAGTTCAAAATTACAAACAGATTCTACTTAACACAACCAACCTACACAGTCCCTGTCTTATTTGCACCACCTGTATACTGCTGTTCTGAGTATATAGGGCCTGGGGGCCCCACGCCTTTCCTTTTTTTAATTTGGGTACAGGGTTCCCCTTAATATCCATACAAGACCCAAAGGGGCTGGTAATGAGCAGGGGGGCTACCCATGCCATTTTTCTCAATGATTTTCATCCATATTGCCGATACCAGACATTACATTAAAACCGCAAGCAGTTTATGCCACACAATTTGGCTGGAAACCTATAACGGTTCCCGAATGTAGGACCTTTCTGGGCCTATCCCTCAACCTGGGCATTACTAAAAAATGTGAGTTGCGGTCATATTGGTCCACTGACCCAATTCACCATATGCCCGTGTTCTAGGTATGAGCAGATATTGCGGTTTAAGAACTGTCATCCTTGGGGTGACCCTGAACATGATCAGCTCCATAAAATTCAGCCTCTGGTAAATCACTTTAACAAAAAATTTGCAGCCTTGTTTATCCTCAATCGCGATTGTCTGCATTGATGAGTCCGATTACAATTTTTGTCCGTCTTGTTTTCAAACATTATCTCCCCAGCAAGCGTGCCTGATATGGGGTCAAGATGTATAAGCTCTGTGACAGGGCCACAGGCTAAACATATAGTTTCCTGGTTTACGAGTGAAAATATAGCACCTTGGAGCCCCTCAACTGCCCAGACTACATAGGGAGCAGTGGCAAGATTGTTTGGGACTTGGTGTCACCCATATTCAGAAAGGGGTACCATTTATACGTGGACAATTTTTATTCAAGCGTGACACTTTTTAGATACCTCTATCAATCAGGAATTGGCGCATGTGACACCATGTGATATAATCATCAGGGCTTCCCCCATTGGCTTGTTAATGCCCAATTTAGTTAGGGGAGAGAGCCTGCTTGAGGTCCAATGAATTACTTGCAGTGAGAATGGAACGTTTTCATTCTGTCCTCCATTCACCCAGATACGGCAGTCCAAATTCCTAAGGCGCCTGCTGTTTTTGAGAAGCCCCTCTGTGTCCACGACTCTAAAATGGGAGGGGTGAACTTCAACGACCAGATGGTGGTATAAAAAGGTGTCTGCATACGTATTCCAATTGGCTCTATTCAACGCTTATGTGCTATACAAAGAGTCTGGATGAACTGGATCCTTCCTAAAATTCCAGGAAGAGGTCAACGCAGCCCTTCTGTATACAGCATGTGCTGTGGCCCAAATTCACAACCCAGATGCAGTGAGCCGGCTGTATGAGAGGCATTTTCCAGATGTCTTTCCTGGTACTCCTACCCAACGAGCACCCCAAAAAAGATGCAGTGGCAAACACGGATACAGGCATGAGACCCGCTATTTTTGTCCCTCCTGTCCTGTCGAACCTGCTTCCATTGCTACCACACACTAGTGGAGTATTATAATAGGGTGCAGTACGGCACTGTCCTAGGGCACACTTTCATGCAGGGTCTCGAAAGATGTTAGATGGCCATCGCATTTTGACCCTAAGCTGGGATGTTTAAAGTTATAATAAAAGTGTAAAACAAAGAAAAAAAACACCAAAAATAATTTTATATATATATATATATATATATATATATATATATATA
The DNA here is from genome assembly GCA_028564925.1 of Lithobates sylvaticus. NCBI lineage: Eukaryota > Metazoa > Chordata > Amphibia > Anura > Ranidae > Lithobates > Lithobates sylvaticus. The sequence goes on along the minus strand of CM053028.1, from coordinate 136,050,806 downwards.
TATATATATATATATATATATATATATATATATATGAATATATGTTTTTTTTGCAATTCTGTAATGTTTTATTGTTACTGTGTTTTATCGTGTTTGCTGTGCAGGTATGTCATTCAACTGTTTTACTGTACTGTTACTGTGATTTATGCTATATGTTGTGTTTTATTGTTTTTGCTATGCAGATATATCATACTGTTAGGTACGCTATTCAGATTGCCCCTATGCTTCATCATATATTTTTTACTCTTTTTGGCACAGATTGCAATAAAAAAAGGTGTTTTATTGAGGTATTGTTTTATTGTTAATGTGATTTATTGTTACCAGTATTTGCTTTGCAGGTACGCCATTCAGCTGCAGCACTAATTTATTTATTTTGACAGCAACAATGTTTGCTCTTACGATATGTAAATCCATGACTCCAGAGCTGTAGGAGGTGGTTTTACCACCACAGTTAAACAAGAACATATATGCCGAACCATAGGGGCAGGGGTGGACATAGGGGTGGATCGCCCGTATTCTTCGGCATATACTGTATTTATATTTACTTTTCTTAGCAGAGATTTGTTCATACACATTGATCGATTATTGATCGATTTGTGAATGGAGGAATCTGTTGGGGGCTGAACGAAAGAAAAGAACGGTGCATGTATGCCCATTATTAGAAGTGGGAGGATACAGGGTGGTATTCTAATGGTGGGCATACCACTGATCAATGTGAATGGAGGAATCTGTTAGGTTCTCTTTTTCATTTAACCCACAGGCTGCATGCAAAAAAGAACATTACAATACATGCCCAACAAAAACCAGCGAAGTACTGGTATGTTGCTGGATTTGAGTGGTTATACCGGAATGATGCCTGTAGGTTTAGGTATCATCTTGGTATCATTTTTTTAAGCCGGTGGTTGGCTTTCCTGTAAAAGCAATCCTAGTGACTAATTAGCTGCTAGACTGTTTTTACAAGCAGTGGGAGGGAACATCCCCCCACCATCTTCCATGGGCTCTCCTGTCCCACCAGGGAACCCGAGAATGCAGCCGGTGGTTCCGCCAGCTCACCATAGAGCCGAGTGGAGACCAGAATGGCTCCAATCATCTCTCTGGCCTAAGATAGGTAATGTTTTCAGGATTCCCCTCACATGAAACAGCTGTGGTATTTACTAAGGCATTGAAACTGATCAAATCACCTGTGCAAAATAATGGAAATCCTGAAAACGTGACATGTTAGGGCTTGAGTTGAGAAACACTGGGCCAAGAAACCAGAAGCTATGAGGATTTCATGAGATCGGTAAAGCTATATGGTTTAATAGACCCCACATTTTTCAAAAAAATTCTATTATAGGGGATTTTTTACATTTCCTGTGATAACAATAAAATTGATAAAAAAATAAAAATAAAATGAAAGGGACATTGTTAAAATGAAATAAAAAAGCAAAATAAGTAATATTAAAAAAAGCACCTCTGCCCCCTGTGTTGCTATGGGCATTTGTATAGTGACTTTATTGCAATAATATAGAGTTTTAGATTTAGTAACAGCATGTCCACAGAAGGCCTCTTCCCCCTCCATTGATATGTAAATAAACCAGATAGAAGATGAGCAGAGGAGGTTGGTGTTTACAGGAAGTGGGTGGGAGGAGCATGGAGAGGGTTTGAAAGAGACATGTGTTTTGGGACAAAGGGACAGTGGTGTTTGGAAGGACAAAGGACAAGATGGCTTTGAGGAACTGGATATCGTTGGAGACGCGTTTGTGAGAACAAGGAACTATGAAGGACATCTTAACCCCTAAGTTGAGTAATTGTTTAGTTTACCTAATGTGTACATATTATACATGCTTATATGTGAAGCTATAAGTTGTGATGTATTGTATTGTTCATCCTACAGTTTGTATGTGCAGATTTTTCCCTGTTTAGTAAAGCATTGATACACTTCAGAAGTCTAGTCTTCCTTGGTTTTACCACAAGAACTTAATAGATAAACGCAGGCATAACATTTGGGGGCTCGGCCGTTATTTGTGCTAAAATTTCAACTGAAGCAGACCTGTTTTATATTGTGTGTTTTGTTGCTTGTGATGGGGGAAAAATGCTGCGTACACTGTTTAGGAGGAGTAAGGCTGCAAAGATTTCTGGTGTCCAGGAGGACTTGAAGGCATGCACCCTTCCTATCTGGGCCAGATATAGTCAGTGGATGCCTGTTGCAAAGGAGCTAGCTAGATATGCGTCTCCTTTGAACAGAGCTTGGGGGATGGAGTCTGTGATCTTTCCTCAGATTTTAGTCTCAAACGTTTTGGGTTCGGTAAGGGAGAGATGCGGGCAGTTGCTGTGTTTGGTTTGCACTTCCTGCATGCTCTACATATTGAATCTGAAAAGAGGGAAAAGGCGGAATTAGAAAGAGATTTACTGAAGGAGCAGCTTGCAGTGGCATCCAAGTGTTTGGAAGAAACTGCAAGCAAGGAAAAAGATTTAGAAAGGAGGGTAATCAAAGTTAAACCTGCAGTGGCTTTGAAGTGTGTTCAAACCCCTGTAGGCCGAGCTGAAGATTTGAATGAGCGGTGTGCAGCCCTCATGACCAAGTCTAATGATGCCCTAACAAAGGACAAAGGCCCAAAGCCTGTAAGCAGAAGTAGGACATGTGCCACTGTTACTTCTCATAACCGGGAAGCAGAGGATTTGATCAGCTCAAATGACCGAGTTGAGTCAGATACAAGGAAGGCAAGGCCTATGATCTCCAGGAGACACATGTGGATTGATTTACTTAAGGTGGGGGTCCCTAGAGAGGAAATAGATGGGATTCCTACACCAGCATTGTTTAAGAAGTGGAAGCAAATGGTTGGGAATGGTAGATTCAGTCACATTAAGTGTTTCTGTTGCCATAAAATGGGGCATTTTGCAAAAATGTGCCATGCTGTGAAGGCTGAACAACAGCAGGCCTGTGTGCTTCCCAGGACAGCACGGAGAGACATGCAAGTTTATTCGTTACGTTGGAAGTCAATGCCTTTCCGTGAAAGTGTTTCAAGGCAACAGTGGGCACCCTACAATAGTTTTGCAGTTAGAAATGGGCAGATAGAGAAATGTGAGCAGTGAGCTATGTTTTTTGGCGCAGTTGGAAGGAACATATAATCTGCTTTGTCTCTTACTCTTTTCAGGTATTGAGCATCGAGAGGTGGAGCAGGCAGAGCAGATGACCATACTGGATGGGAGGAGACACACCAGAAGAGAGCCTGAGAAAAGGTGGCTGAATTGGAGTGGACTTACATCTGAGCATTTTCCTTATGACCAAGAAGAAAAGAGACTTTTTGATCTGGGACTTTCTTTACAAACTGCCAAAAGACATTGTTAACCCTGCTCAAAAGTCAGCCTTCCAGGGACAAACCAATCGTCTGACCGCCCACAAGATGGGGGTCGAAAGGGAATTTGTTCCTCCCATTTATACGGGGGGTTTATTTTGCCCTTTCCTGGACAAAAGGCTTTAAGAAGTTTCCTATATTATCCTATAAAGTCAAGAGGTGGTATGTGTTGCTATGGGCATTTGTATAGTGACTTTATTGCAATAATATAGAGTTTTAGATTTAGTAACAGCATGTCCACAGAAGGCCTCTTCCCCCTCTATTGATATGTAAATAAACCAGATAGAAGATGAGCAGAGGAGGTTGGTGTTTACAGGAAGTGGGTGGGAGGAGCATGGAGAGGGTTTGAAAGAGACATGTGTTTTGGGACAAAGGGACAGTGGTGTTTGGAAGGACAAAGGACAAGATGGCTTTGAGGAACTGGATATCGTTGGAGACGCGTTTGTGAGAACAAGGAACTATGAAGGACATCTTAACCCCTAAGTTGAGTAATTGTTTAGTTTACCTAATGTGTACATATTATACATGCTTATATGTGAAGCTATAAGTTGTGATGTATTGTATTGTTCATCCTACAGTTTGTATGTGCAGATTTTTCCCTGTTTAGTAAAGCATTGATACACTTCAGAAGTCTAGTCTTCCTTGGTATTACCACAAGAACTTAATAGATAAACGCAGGCATAACACCTCGTGTTAACAGCTCGTGCGCAAAGGCGAACGCAAGCATCCTTCTTGTGTCTTATGTAAACAGCAATTGCACCATGCATGTGAGGTATCAACATGAACATCAAATTGAGGGCAGTAGTTTTAGCAGTAGACCAGCTCTGTAAATCTAAAGTGGTAACCTGTAAAGGCTTTTAGAGGCTTTTAAAAATGAATGTAGTTTGTCGGTGCTGCACAGTTGTGTGTAATTTTAATGCATGTACTCGGCATAAAAACAATATTTTATGTTACCAAACATTTGGGCAATATAGTGTGTTTTTGGGCATTAAAATGTAAAACAACTTGTTTTTTTTTTTTAAATAAATTGCGTTTGAAAAATTGCTGTGCAAATACTGTGTAAAAAAAATTGCAACACCCACCATTTTAATCTGTATGGCCTCTGCTTTAAAAAAAATACAGTATCTCACAATACAAGAGTACACCCCTCACATTTTTGTAAATATTTTATTATACTGTAACTTTTCATGTGACTACACTGAAGAAATTACACTTTGCTACAATGTAAGCTAGTATACAGCTTGTATAACAATGTAAATTTGCTGTCCCCTCAAAATAACTCAACACACAGCCATTAATGGCTAAACCGGAGGCAACAAAAGTGAGTACACCCCTAAGTGAAAATGTGTCAATATTTTGTGTGGCCACCATTATTTTCCAGCACTGCCTTAACCCTCTATTGCATGGAGTTCACCAGAGCTTCATTGGTTGCCACTGGAGTCCTCTTCCACTCCTCCATGACAACATAATGGAGCTGGTGGATGTTAGAGACCTTGTGCTCCTCAACCTTCTGTTTAAAGATGCCCCACAGATGCTCAATAGGGTTTAGGTCTGGAGCCATGCTTAGCCAGTCCATCACCTTTACCCGCAGCTTCTTTAGCAAGGCATTGGTCATCTTGAAGGTGTGTTTTGGGTCGTTATCATGTTGGAATACTGTCCTGTGGCCCAGTCTCTGAAGGGAGGGGATCATGCTCTGCTTCAGTATGTCACAGTACATGTTAGCACTCATGCAGCCCCAGACCATGACACTCTCACCACCATGCTTGACTGTAGGCAAGACAAACTTGTCGCTGTACTCCTTACCTGGTTGCCTCCACACACCCTTGACACCATCTAAACCAAATTAGTTTATCTTGGTCTCATCAAACCACAGGACATTGTTCCAGTAATCCATGTCCTTAGTCTACTTGTCTTCAGCAAACTGTTTGCAGGCTTTCTTATGCATCATCTTTAGAAGAGGCTTCCTTCTGGGACAACAGCCATGCAGACCAATTTGATGCAGTGTGCGGCGTGTGGTCTGAGCACTGAGAGGCTGACCACCCACCCCTTCAACCTCTGCAGCAATGCTGGCAGCACTAATATGTCTATTTCCCAAAGACAACCTTTTGGATATGAAGCTGAGCACGTGCACTTAACTTCTTTGGTCGACCATGGTGAGGCCTGTTCTGAGTGGAACGTGTCCTGTTAAACTGCTGTATGATCTTGGCCACCATGCTGCAGCTCAGTTTTAGGGTCTTGGCAATCTGCTTATAGTCTTATAAGAAAAAGTATATAATGTTCCCCACTGGGTTTTAAGGCAGCAAAGAAAAACACTATCTTGAAAAAATCAAAAAGTTTTTTTTAATATAGTATCCAAAACACCATACATATGGATTTATATTGTTAAAATACGAGCTCTGGTTTACATATTGCAATCTATCTGGGCAAAGAGAGGTACATGCGAAAATCTATACAACGATGTATTATATTCATAAAACAGTTGTTGTAAAGTGGATTTCAAGGAAAGAATTTTATCTGGCGAAGGTGCGCCCCACTGCCCCAATGCATTTCCACCTATTTTTAGTCTTCTTCAGGGGGGAGAAAAGAAGGGGGGTCACTTTATTGCATTTCTGCGAAACATCAGAAAAAATTAGAAATTATTGTCAATCATTTGTACATAGTTATATTATCTTTTGTCGTACAGTTACATGCATGTCATAGTTACCCCTTTGTTAAGATGTGTTGTATGGACCAGAGACTTTTTTAAAAGAGAACCCAAGAATTTTCCCTTCTATCTCTTGGATATTTACACCGACTTCGCCATCATGGAGTGCCCCCGTGGAAAAGAGGGGGAGGTTATATATCACAGGCTAACAGGGGACAGCGCTGGAATAGCACTATCCACCCATGAGGGAGGAAGCGCAGCCGAGACACACACCTGGAAGCAATGATAATTATTTAGTAATTAATGAAGAATTTAAGAGAGTATGACATATTATCAGCATTAAACTAGCTGTGTTTCATAAGAAGAAGGGGCCATAGCTGACACATAAAAAACTGTTTGATTTGGGGGGCGTGGATAGCCACGGAACGGAATGGCAGCTTGAATCCCGAGCTCCGCTCCACAGCAGGCACCGACATCGACTACAGCGCAAATAGCTTCTCCTCTCTCCCCCAACAGAGAGGGGAAAGCAGCGGGACAACGAGCGGCATGCCAGGGAGGCGTAATCCACCGCCACAACCGCGCCGTCTGACCGCATACTTCCATCTCATGGATCAGAGACAACCACAAGATGGCGCCGACCGCGCCGGCCATTACCCGGGCTCAGCCGCACACGGACGCACACACAACAATCAGCCAGGCTGCCCAGCGAGTGCAGAGCTGACAGACAGAGGGGAAGCTGAGGAGATGGATAGTCTCCCCCCTCCAGCGATGGGTTCAGGAGATGCACAATCAGATAGAGGTAAGAGACTTGCCACATCTCCCTGCAATTCTCCTCACAAAACTCACCAGGCTAAGAAACACCATGGAAATGACCCAGGCCCCATGCCTCTTAATGCCACACCTCTATCCACCCTAGCAAATATCCCAGTGACTGACAATCCTGTATCAGAAAGCATGCTAAAATCAATGCTGCTCACCCTACAAAAAGATCTGCACAGGGAATTACGATTATACCTTTCCCAGGCACATGACAGGCTTGACTGCCTGGAGGACAGGGCAAACATGGCGGAAGAGCACATCTCTGAAATGGGCAAAGCTCATAATGAACTCCTTGATGCACACGATCACCACACGGATGAGATCCAAAAGATAAAAATGAAGCTCTCAGACCTCGAGGACAGATCTAGACGAAACAACATAAAATTTAGAGGGATCCCCGAATCCGTACCACCCACTGAGCTCCAAAAATTCTTACAACAACTCTTCATCACCCTGCTCCCTAATCTTACCCAACAAGACATGATTATTGACCGTGTACACAGAATCGCAAAACCAGACCACCTCCCAGCAGGACATACCCCGAGATGTCCTGGCCAGAATCCTCTTTTTTCATATCAAAGAGCAAGTCCTCCATGCAGCCAGAAATTTCAAACCCCTACCAGCACCCTACGCAAAATTATCTCTCTTTACAGATCTGTCACCTGCTACCATGGAGCTTCGAAGAGCATATACTCCGGTCACATCAATCTTACAGGAAAACAAAATTACTTATCGATGGGGATACCCCACCAAGCTTCTGGTCAACTACCAGCAAAAAATTGTCCCGATTTTATCACCCAAAGACGGATATAAGAAACTGACTAACTGGGGACTATTACCCATCTCTGCGACCTCTCACAGATTCAGTAACCAAACTGCCTCCTCATCTCCTCCACCTAGACATCACCCTAACAAAACACACAAAGCCTAACGTCCACTCTAAGATCATTGTCCCCAGCGTGAAATGTCCTGCTTGGGCGACCTACTTGTTTCCACCTCCCCACCAAATTAGAGTGTGCTAAGCACACCCACGTAAGTTTTCTTTTCTCTGGTTTCTTTTTTTTTTTTGCATAGTGTTTGCTCTTTAACAACTGTTGTTATTTGAACAAATTGTTTCCTTTCAACGATTGTTTATTTTTGGAGTTCAGTACAATCTAGGCGATACCGTTTGCCTTTTCTCTACCTTACGAATAAGAACTAACAAACGGCCTGTTATAAATCTTAAATATTCAGTCTACCTGATATCTAATCTTTGTAATACTCGGGGGGCGTGACCGAGCATGAGGTGTGGTGAGCGAGGAGTGTGAGAGTCTCTGTGTGTGCTTCTCCTCCCTCCGCCCGATCACTTAATATGCCCGAAAATTGTGTCTTAATGGAGCCCTAATCTGTGCCTCTCCGGACCCTGTCTATTGCCGTGGCCGTCCCTGACTGTCCCTGATTGACTCCCCTGATTGTCTCCCCGTGGTGGAGCACACTGCAGGCTGTGGGCAGGCTGTGGGGATCGCTGCGGGCTCAAGGGGCTGGCGCGAGCCGTCTATTGCTGTGGCGTATCCGTGCGATGTTGGCCGAACCCGAGTGGAGCCGAAGGTGACGTCACACGCCATCTCCTGCCCGCCGCTCGTACTGAGAGGAAGAGAGCGGCGGGAGATTCAACTGGATACACCGGCACTCTGAAGTGTATGGCCGGCTGATAAAGGGAAAAAGACATCAAAGGACGGCGGTTATCCTAAGGGACCCAAGGGACTTTCTAGCTGCCTGGCTACCCCTGTGGAAAAGGTGAGAAGACACCATACACCATACACCATACTGAGGGCTGAGCATTTGTACCTGTCAGATTCTCTGCTTAATATAACTGGAGGACTGCTTCCCTTTTTTTTTTTTTTTTTTCCCCTTCTTTTTTTTTTTTTTTTTTTTTCCCCTTGTCTGACGCTGTGCATATATACCTGGCCCCCTCTTAAACATAATCAGCGGACTATTCCAAAATATGGCATAAGCTGTCTGCTATACTAGGCATTAGTGCTGGTCCCCCCCCCCTGGTTCCCCCCCCTCCCCCTGATTGCAAGGCGATCCAATTGATCTTGAACAGTAGCCCTAAAGTGTTTAACAAAGTGTTTAAACAGTGACACAAGAGCTACCCACAAGGGGGAGAGCCAAGTTTGATTGTGTTTTCTGGACTGGACTGGGGACATTCCTGTAGTTGTCTGACTACAGCATAAATAAGAGAGAGGTGCGGTGAGTATCCTCTGTTTCCCTCCCCCCCACTTGCTTCATACATGCGGAGGAGCAGAGGTGACGGAAAGCCTAATTAAATCTGCCAATAGCCTAGCGGGCAATACTCTTACACTTTTGTAACTATTATATTACTTCTGCGGGAACCCCCTTATTTCTCCTTCTTTTTTTTTCATTTTTTTTTTTTTTTTTTTGGTCCCTCTTTTTTGGGCCAACTGAGAAAATTAAATTATGCAGCACTTAAGATCATCTAAAGAGAAAAACTCCCAAGCCTCAGCAATTACAGCAGCGGCTAAATTGGAACAGTACGCACATAACCCGGTTCAGACACCACCAAAAAAAAATACGCAGACTAAAACACAACAAGGGGGCCCGACAGACAGAAAAAGCCAAGGCCAGGGCCATGCAAGCAGCACACCCTTACCAGCAGCAGCTCTATTGGCTAAACCACCGGGCAATAAAGACAATGGAAATAACTTAACCGAGTTAGGAATAGCAGAGCCCCACCAACCTATAGAAACAGAACCTACACTGAAAGACATTCTTTTGGCTGTTAACACGTGTAACAATTCAGTCAAGGAGTTGAGCGACCAAATGAAGGGTGTGAAGGAGGACCTAGTACTGGTCAGGTTAGAGCTTGCAAAAACAGCCCAGAGGACAACTGCCCTGGAACAGCGAATAAGCCAGGTAGAGGACGAGATACCCCCTTTAACAAAGGAAATAAAAGGTATGAAAGAACAGTTAACCCGCCATGACGCAAAATTTGAGGACTTGGAAAACAGATTGCGTAGGGACAACGTAAGGGTGGTGGGACTACCAGAAAGGAGTGAAGGCCCAGATCCTATACAGTTTATGGAAAAATGGCTGGTTGACCTCTTTGGAAAGGAGTCCTTCTCGACAACGTTTTCGATTATAAGAGCACACAGAGTCCCCTTTAGAGCTCCTCCAGAGGGGGGCTACCCCAGGCCTTTATTGATGAAACTTTTAAATTACAAAGATAAGGTCTCTTTATTAAGAAAAACAAGGGAAGCAGGCACTATTCTCCTCAACGGGACTAAAATCTCATTTTATTCAGACTTTTCGCCTGAATTGCAGAGACAAAGGGCTGGATTTGTGCAGGTTAAACATATCCTACAAAGGCACAAGTTGACATACGCTTTACTCTACCCCGCAAGGCTGCGGGTGACAGCATGGGGGGGATCCCAGATCTTTTTCTCTCCAGAAGCAGTCGAGAAATGGATAGAAGAAAATAAGGACAAACTATGATAAATTGGGGTGTGTAGGGGGGAGGGGGAGGAGGGTGAGGAGGGGGAGGGGGGAGGAGGGGGGAAGAAAGGGGGAAAATTATATATATTTATGAATGTGGGCTCGAAAAATGTATATGCACTATGTATTGACTTTGTAATACCGTGTACCACTATTAGTCTGTGCTATTGATGGGTTTTTTTTTTTTTTTCCTCTATTTCTTTCTTCCCCTTTTTTTTTTTTTTTTCCCCCTTTTTTTCTTTTTTCTTTCTCTTTCCCTTTTTTTTTTTTTTTTTTTTGTTGTTTTACTTTTGTTGGAACGTATTTGACAATTTACTGGTGGGTGGGGAGGGAGATAAACGCACACAGATACCGTACTTGTAGAATGGGTGTGAATGAGGACAAGCAAGAATGGCAAATGGTCACTTGGAACCCCTTCGGGGAACACCTGGTAAGGTGGGGTGGGAGGGGGGTTGGGAGGGGGAGGGGGGTAGAGGAAGGGGTTGAGGGGAGCTGGGGAGGGCGGGTTAAAGGGGGTGATAAACACGCAACAGATCAATCAACACAAAGAGGGAAGACGGATAATGTAGACATAACACAGAGAAGTATCACCAGAAATAATAAGGTAAATGTAAGCACGATGAGTGGACACATAGGCGTGAAGTTAGGGATTAAAATATGGGCCACAGAGGGAATATGGGTTAAGCCCTGTTCACAATTGATCACAATGCTTGATGTGGAACAACGAGAACCTAAGGGGTACCACACCGAGATACGGGGTAAAAATAATAGGCCCTTGTCTCTGGGTTTTTCTCTTGTTCTTTTTTTTTGTATTATTCTTGCCCTCTTTTTTTTTTCCTTTTTTACTACTGTGGAAACCCCGAGTGTATTGACAGAGATCTATCCAGTTCGAAAGGGGCAGTTAATCTACCCCAGGAAAAAAAAAAGAAAGAAAAGAGGATGGTTTTGAAAGTAGCCACATGGAATGTTAGAGGAATGGGGACGCCAGTTAAGAGAGCAGCAATTTTCTCGATATTGGAAAACTATGGGGTGGGACTGATCTGTCTGCAGGAGACCCATTTGACCAAACAAACAGCGCCCCTCCTGCAAAGCAGGAAATACCACTGCCAGTATCATTCAGTGTACTCTTCATACAGCAGAGGGGTAAGCATACTGGTGAGGGCGGGGTCGAACTTCACCTGCAGACAGACCAGCATAGACGAGCACGGGAGGTATATCTTCCTGTATTTTGTGATAGAGGGGGTTACCTGTGTACTGGCGAATGTTTACATTCCCCCACCATTTAAATTAGAAGTTATACTTAAACTGAATGATTTTCTCTTGGATAAAGGCGAGGTACCGGTCTTGGTAGTAGGAGATTTTAATGAAGCTCCGGATAGAGACCTAGATAGGTTCCCTGTACATAGAACTCCCGCCTCTACAAAAAAATGTAAGTTGACCCAATGTATAGAGGAAATGGGATTAATTGATATTTGGAGGACACGTAATCCCACAGCCCGGCAATATACATGTTACTCCGCCACCTACTCTACTCTCTCGAGGATAGATTTGGTCCTCGGGAACGAGAGAGCGTCACAAATTATAGAAAACATTGTATTCCGGCCTAGGGGAATATCTGATCACTCTCTAATAATAACGACAGTAAAAATAGGGGAAAAACAAAATCGGCGAGAGTGGAAAATAAACCCCAGCTGGTATGAACTAATTAAAGATGCAGATGGGGTGTTACCCAAATTAAGAGAATTTTTGGAATTTAATTCAGGTACGGCACGCCCAAGAATAATATGGGACACCCTAAAAGCATTTTTAAGAGGGACATTGATCCAACAAATAGCAAAATTTAATAAAGACGCTAGAGCAGAGGAGGAAAGAGTCCAACGGGAGACATTAAGTGCAGAACACCAATATATAATAGATGCGACGGACGTAAAAAAAAAAATGTGGCTGGATAAGCAACAGGAACATAAATTGGTAATTATGAGGAAGGTCGAAACAAATAGACTCCTTCAGCGGCAGGCGTCCTTCGCAGAGGGGGAGAGTGTGGGGAGGATGCTTGCGCGGTTAGTAAAGTCCAATGCACCACCATCAACCATTCAGGCTATAAGAGGAGAGGGTGGAGAAATTATCTCCAACACCGCAGGAATAGTCCAGCATTTTAGAGCCTTTTATAAAAACCTCTACACAGCCCAGAAGGCTGGAGCAGAGAGGTTGATGGACGATTTCCTGCGGGGATTGGAGATCCCATGTATTACACCAGAGGAGAGAGAAGAACTTGAGACTCCAATAAGCCTAGCGGAATTACAACAGGCAGTGGGAAATACGGCTAATCAGAAATCCCCCGGCCCGGACGGTCTCCCAATAGAGACATACAAGCAATATGGGGAAGTTTTGCTACCTGAACTATTAAATACACTGGAGGAGGCGTTCAGGGAGGGAGGTCTACCAGCATCAATGTTAGAGGCAACAATAATAGTCCTGTTAAAAGAGGGAAAAGATCCATTGGAAGCTGCGGCATATAGACCGATATCTCTCCTTTGCTCTGACGCAAAGATTCTGGCCAAGGTCCTGGCAACCAGGCTAAATAAAATCATGACAAGAATAATCCACACAGACCAGACAGGATTCATATCAGGCCGTTCGACAAGTATCAATATCAGAAGGGCTTTTCTGAACATACAAGACCCGGTGGTGAATGGGGGACCAAGGGCGATAATGACATTAGATGTGACCAAGGCCTTCGATAGTATAGAGTGGGCATATTTGTGGAGAGTATTGGAAGATTTCGGATTTGGTCCCTCATTCACCAGGTGGATAAAAATGCTGTATGAGAAACCCATAGCTAGGCTAAAAATTAACAACGAAACATCAGAGGCGTTTGAACTAGAGAGAGGGACAAGACAGGGGTGTCCTTTATCACCCCTGCTCTTCGCCCTGGCAATGGAACCGCTGGCCATTGCAATAAGAACAAACCCAGATATAAGCGGCTTCCGCAAAAAGGCAGGGAAAGAAGAAAAAATCGCACTTTACGCAGATGATGTTCTGCTGTTCTTGGGAGACACCGATAACTCACTGACAAACGCCCTTGGGGTAGTGGAGGAATTTGGCAGGTTCTCCGGCTTAGTTACAAACAGGGACAAATCGGAAATCCTGCCTATAGATGCTATCGGTAATCCAACAATATCAGGAGCACCACAGATAAAGGTTGTAGATACGATGAAATACTTAGGGATAACGTTAACAAAGGACCCCAATCAGTATCTATGTAAAAATCTTGTACCGCTACTGTCCAAGTTCAAGAGGAAAATCTCGATTTGGAGGCACTTTCCTTTGTCGGTAGCGGGGAGATGTGGGCTAATCAAAATGATATGGATGCCACAACTCCTGTACATACTCCACAACTCCCCGATATGGATAGACAGAAAGTGGTTCCAAAAAATTGAGACCCTATTTAGGGAATTAATCTGGAAGGGAGGCCAGGCTAGAATTCGACTTGGTACCCTTCAGCTACCGGTGGGGGCAGGGGGATTCGCCGTCCCACGCCCAGAATGCTATTTTTGGTCCTCCCAATTGCAGCAACTCAGGGGATGTGGGGACTTAGAGGGGGGGGACCCAAATGGGAAAATAATAGTGGCGGAGTCCAAACATAGCACCATTATAGAAGCATTAGAGGCGGACTCTTTCCGAGCTAGATACCCCACAATAGAAATGCTAGTAAAACTCTGGACAGTAATTAAAAAAAAAAATGGGCTATAATGGGATGTCTGACCATACTCCCCTATGGGATAACAAAAACTTAAAAGAAGTCCTCCAGGTGGGGAAAAATAGAGTATGGGAACAACAGGGAATTAAAAGATTAAGACAACTATATAACGGCAATAGAATTAAAAAATTCAACGAGCTGGTAGATGAATTTAACATAACACAGGACACGTTTTTCTTCTATATGCAAATAAGACATGCTCTCGACGCTCAGTTCCTGGGCTCTCCTCCGATATGGAACGAGACTCACCTATGGCAATATATACTACACTTAGGCTCCACGAAGCGACTGATATCAGAGATATATGGGCAGATAACCCATAAAATGAACTCAGAGAGTGTACTTCATAATGTAAAACAGAAATGGGAGGAAGATATGGGGGCTATATCAAATGATCAGTGGAAAAGAATATTGGAAATGGCTCCTGCCATATCAGTTTCCCCCCCGCAAAGGATATCCCACTTGATGCTGGTTAATAGGGCCTACTACACGCCTAAACGGTTGTTTAAGTTTGGTAGGAGAGTAGATGACAAATGCCCAAGATGTCAGGGGGTTGGCGACCTACTGCACATGATGTGGAAGTGCCCAAAATTATTCCGATATTGGGAAGGGGTGACCAATACTCTAAGAGATGTATATGCAGTTAACCTAGAAAAGGAGGCCCTGGTGTGTGTTTTGGGATTTAGAAGAGAAAGGGGAGAGAGGAAGAGCACCACGGTTGCAATCCTAAGAAGCATGTTCCAGGCCAGGAAACTGATCGCAATGTACTGGCAATCCAAAGAGCCCCCCACAGTGAATAGCTGGATCAATACAATAAATGAGACCCTATGTCGGGAAAGAACAACATACCTAAAAAGAGGAAATCTTAAAGAATTTGGGAGGATGTGGAACCCATGGCTGACAAAAAAAGGATGTTCAGCGTAAATAGGGCAATTAATGAGAAAAAGAAATGACAACACCTTGCCAAGACAGTAGTAGGCACATTATTGTAGTGCTTGTGGACTCTGCTCCACTTCTGCAGCAAAAAGGTGATAGAGAATACTTAAATACACGGCATTAATACACTAGGGGGGGGAGGAGGGGAGGGGATGAGGGAGTGGAGCGGGAGGTGGCGTGGGAGGGAGGGGGGAAGGGAAGGAAGAAAAAACCACGATGCATAAGGTATACAAGTCAGCCGTAGCAATAGACCGGGCCCAACGGCTCTTAAGAGAATGCTTTAATGTATGCTCCTGCAACAAAATGTGTTATAATTGTAAAGTGCAAAAGTTGAATAAAGATTTAAATTATAAAATCTTTGTAATACTCAACTGTGAACGTACTGTGATCGCGTTCGGCACCTGCACACTGTCCTAGGTCACTTGATATCATGCCACTCAATATCGTATCCATTAATGCCAAGGGGCTCAATTCCCCATTCAAAAGAAATCTACTATGGAAAGAAGCATGTTCCCGACAGGCGGACATATTATGCATGCAAGAAACGCACTTTTCTAATTCCAAACCCCCAAGCTGTACACATAAAAAATACTCCCATTATTTCTTCTCTAACAACAACAAAAAGAAATGTGGAGTAATGATAGCCATCAGCTCCAAAATCGCCTTTACCTTACATCAAATAGACACAGACGATTAGGGCAGATTTATAATTATATCCGCTACCATCGACGATCACCCAATCACCCTAGTAAATGTTTATGTACCCAATATCTCCCAGACTGTTTTTTACAAAAAACTCAAAACCAAATTGCATCCTTATAAAATTGACTCTTTAATCATCTGTGGAGATTTCAATGACATCCCCGATCCCACACTAGACTCCACAAACCCAGGCAGGAAGAGGACCTCGGCTCTTTCCGCATTCATAGCAAACGAAAATCTCTATGACCCCTGGAGATGTATGCATGATGTTGAACGCGATTACACATTTTATTCCCACCCTGGAAATTCATACTCTCGGATCAACCTTTTTCTTACTAATAAAAAAGCTTTATTGTCCACATCAGAATCACATATTGGCGTGATCACATGGTCAGACCATGCACCAATATCCCTGAAAATGTTCCCCCAGACATCCCTTACTAATCATTCTTTATGGCGAATGAATTCCTCCCTCTTAACCAACCCGAGATATGAAAACAGAATTAAATCCGAGATTGAGAATTTCTTTGAGATCAATTGTGCATCTATTGACAACCAATCCACGGTATGGTTAGCTCACAAAGCTTTTCTACGAGGGCTCCTTATCAAATTTGGTGCTCAAGAACGCAGGAGACAATCAATAGAAATTGACGCGCTGCTACAAAAAATTTAAATTCTAGAAACAACAAACAAAATCTCACCTAATCGGGTAACGCTGGAAGCAATCAGAGACTATAGGTGCAAACTGAGTGAACTGCTACATTGCAAATTTGACTACTACATCAAAAGACTAAAACTAAAATCCTACGCCTTTAGCAACAAGTCTGGAGCCTTTCTGGCCAGACAGGTTAAACAACAACAAAAACGCACCAAAATCCCATACCTCCTCAGCTCCAAAGGTGCATGCATGACCAACCCATTAGACATCGCCAACACATTTACGTCCTTTTACTCACAACTATACAACCTCCAAAAAACAGACCCAGAGGCCCCAACAAATACAGCGGAAATTGACACCTTTCTCTCCTCCATACAACTTCCCTCACTGACACACGCGCAACTAAACAAACTGTCTGCCCCATTCACACAGGAAGAAATTTGTACTGCCATCAAATCTCTTCCTCTACACAAGTCGCCAGGTCCGGATGGGTTCGCTAATGAATATTACAAACATTTCAATGACATCCTCTCACCCCATTTATGCATCACATTTAATCAATATGCGTCTACGGGAAAAATACCAAATGAATGCCTCGAGGCCCTCATAGTGACTCTCCCTAAACCAGGTAAACCATCGGACATCCCAGGAAACTATAGGCCCATCTCTCTGTTAAATACAGATACTAAATTATACGCCAAGTTGTTAGCTCTCCGTCTCTCCACGGTCATGGACCAACTAATCCACATAGATCAAGTTGGTTTCATCCCGGGAAGACAAACTTCAGATGGAACCCGACGATTTATTGACCTCATACAATGGACAGAGCATAATCAAATGCCTTCTCTGCTCCTCTCTTTGGACGCAGAGAAGGCATTTGATAGAGTACACTGGACATACCTGGAAGCAGTCCTGAGAAAGTTTGGCATATCGGGCACGCTTCTGAACGCCATCCTTTGCCTCTACACAAACCCAAGTGCACGAGTATGGACCTCGGCCGTCATCTCTGACCCTTTCAATATTACCAACGGCACACGACAAGGTTGCCCCCTATCGCCTTTAATTTTTGCCATGGTCATGGAACCATTAGCCCAACGATTTTGATCTGAGCCCACAATCAAAGGTATCACAATAGGCCCTACAGAACATAAAATTGGTCTATACGCAGACGATGTGATAATCGCAGTCACCGACCCACAACAATCCTTAGCTGTGGTACAACATATTCTTGACCAATTTAGCACAATATCTCTATACAAAGTAAATCACAGCAAATCCTTTATGCTAGCCCTTGGCTTAGACAAATCAACTATACTACATATCTCCCAACATTCCCCATTCTCATGGTCCAAAGATAACTCCCTAACTTATTTAGGAATTCACCTAATCACACCCAGCAAAAGTCTCCTGCGCATAAACCTAGCAACCCTAGTAGAAAAGCTTAATAAAAGATCTAGTGAAATAAATCACCCCTATGTGTCTTGGGCAGGTAGGACTGCCTTAGCCAAAATGTTTTTGCTACCGCATATCCTGTATATTTTCGTACTCTTCCAATACCACTCCTTCCAATGCATCTACAGACTCTCCAGTCCCTCATCAACTCTTTTATCTGGCGACACAAAAAAGCCAGAGTCAAGAAACATACTCTGATGACCCAAAATATGGGAGGACTGGGGGCTCCCAACCTAAACCTCTATTACAAGGCAGTCATTCTAGATCAACTCAAGTCTTACTGGAACACAACTACCCCCTCCAACTGGGCCCAGATAGAAGCAGTAGCACTGACGGCAGACCCCAAACTTCTCCTCGGTGCCTCGCTCCTCGCACCCACCACCAAACATTTTCCATTGGACACAATCTCTGCCTCTCTAAGAGTATGGACCTCACTGCCTCAAATGTCAAAAGGAATAACTCACTCCATATTACAATACATCCCAACTCAAACCCTCTCACTCATTCTCCCGGACCTCCAGATACAGCCCTGGATCGATGCAGGTATTCACGATCTCGGAAAACTCTTCTCCACATCCAACTTAAAATCATTTGAACACCTCCAAACCTCTTATGGCATTTCTTAAAAAACTTTCTATATCTACTTAAGGGTCAGGTCTGTACTCAATAATATTCTATGGATAAAACAAGACAGAATTCTGCATACCACGCTCAAACATTTTACCATGAGTGGACATACACGTAAAGGCATCTCGTATATCTACAATATACTCTCCCGATCTGCAGAAAACCCAATCCAATCTCAAATCTTGAAATGGACCGAGCACATCCCCTCAGCTCCACCAAATAGCCTGTGGTACAATGCCCTATCCCTGCCTTCAAAACTATCGCATTGCACTGCACACTGGGAATCCCTGCAGAAACTTTTTCAACACTGGTACTATACTCCCAGCAGGCTTGCCAAGACAGGGGCAAGGCGCAGACATGGTGGCTCTTTCCTGAGTGGCTCTGTCACGAGTGATGCGCAGTTTCACCAACGCAGTTATCAATTCTGATCATGTCTTCTCTGCTCTTTTACAGGTAAATGTCCTTCTATCCATCTGTACATCTCTACTGAACTGACATTGCTGTAACCTTTTGGTAAATGTCCTTCTATCCATCTGTACATCTCTACTGAACTGACATTGCTGTAACTTTTTGGTAAATGTCCTTCTATCCATCTGTACATCTCTACTGAACTGACATTGCTGTAACTTTTTGGTAAATGTCTTTCTATCCATCTGTACATCTCTACTGAACTGACATTGCTGTAACTTTTTGGTAAATGTCCTTCTATCCATCTGTACATCTCTACTGAACTGACATTGCTGTAACTTTTTGGTAAATGTCCTTCTATCCATCTGTACATCTCTACTGAACTGACATTGCTGTAACTTTTTGGTAAATGTCCTTCTATCCATCTGTACATCTCTACTGAACTGACATTGCTGTAACTTTTTGGTAAATGTCCTTCTATCCATCTGTACATCTCTACTGAACTGACATTGCTGTAACTTTTTGGTAAATGTCCTTCTATCCATCTGTACATCTCTACTGAACTGACATTGCTGTAACTTTTTGGTAAATGTCCTTTGCTGCCATAGCTTTAAACTTCTATATTTAATGTTAGCTATATAACAAACAAAATGCTATAGAAACATTACTGGTGATTGATTCCCCATCCCATTTGGCTTGAGTGATCAAGAGGGGTAATTAGCTTTATGACCCTAGCCTGTGTCTGGTCTGGTATTGCCCATCTCCTCTCCCATATTCAGGTGCCTCATATCTGACCCTATAATGACCAATTGAGAAATGCATGCCTGCTCAGTCTCCCTATAAATAGAAAGAATCCTATGGGGTGGCGCAGACAGGGGCAAGGCGCAGACATGGTGGCTCTGTCACGAGTGATGCGCAGTTTCACCAACGCAGTTTAACTAAAGTTGAAAGAAGATAGAACATGAACTCTGTTCCACCCTGAAAGACTACAAGCAAGCCAGCATTTGATATTATTTTGAATTTCCACTCTCTATCTACTATCATGTACCTTCTTCTCTTCCTTCTCACATTGGTGTCTTCTATCCTCAAATTATCCTTATTCTACCCCTCCTCTTTACCCTGCAGCATGCACATATCTCCCTCACTCCTACCCTCTCCCTACTACTCCACGCATCATCTCCTGCATTTGCTGTACCCACATTCTGACATAAACACCAGGACCACTAAACACGTGCGCTTATGCACATCCCACTCCCATCTTGCCTTCCTCACCCTCCTCCTTCTCATGGTCTTGGGTGACATTTCACCTAATCCTGGTCCGCCATTTTCCAACTGCAAGCCACATACCCTATACCCCACTTCCTCTGGCAACCACCGCAATCCAGTCAGCTTAATTTCTATACCACCGGCCTCAAAGCAGCCCACCAATCTCATGCGCCCTCTGGAATGCCCGTTCAATCTGTAACAAGCTTACATCTATACATTACCTCTTCATCTCTCATGGCTTTAACATACTCACCATAACTGAAACCTGGCTCCAAAATTTGGACTCGGCTTCTCCTGCTGCCCTATCCCATGGTGGCCTCCATTGGACTCACTCCCCCCTAATGGACAGAAAGGAGGTGGAGGTGGAGTTGGATTCCTTCTATCCCCACAAAGCACCTTCCAAGTCCTTCCTATCTCTCCCTCTCTATCCCTCCCTTCTTTTGAGATGCACTGTATCCGTCTGTTTTCTCCTATTTCTCTGAGGATTGCAGCAATTTATCGGCCTCCCGGACCGGTATCGCGCTTTCTTGATGACTTTGCTGCCTGGCTACCCTACTTTCTCTCCTCTGAAATACCCACTATAATTCTTGGTGACTTCAACATTCCTGTCAATGTTAACAGCCCAACTACAGCTAAACTTCTCAACTTAACCTCTTCTTTTGACCTAACCCAATGGACACATACTTCCACCCACTCCAATGGTAATACCCTTGACCTTGTATTCTCCCATCTCTGCAATCCCTACAACCTCACAAACACCCCCTTTCCACTCTCTGATCACAACCTCATCAGTTTCTCTGTATCCTTGCCTCCAACTACCCATCCCTCCAAGCAACAAACAATTACTTGTAGGAACCTTCGCCACTTACATAGTTACATAGTTAGTTAGGTTCAAGTCCATCCAGTTCAACCACAAATTAAACAAAAAATATATATATATATATACATCATACAATCCCATATACCCCATTCTATACCCACAGTTGATCCAGAGGAAGGCAAAAAAAAACCCCAGCAGGGGAAAAAAAATTCCTTCCTGATCCCCCGAGAGGCAATCGGATTTTCCCTGGATCAACTTTACCTATAAATGTCAGTACCCAGTTATATTATGTACATTTAGGAAAGTAGGCCTTTCTTAAAGCAATCTACTGAGCTGCAGGGAGTCTATTCCACATTTTAGCTCTTACTGTGAAGAAACCTTTCCTTATTTGGAGATGAAATCTCTTCTCCTCTAGACGTAAAGAGTGCCCCCTTGTCCTCTTTGTTGACCGTAAAGTGAATAACTCAACACCAAGTTCACTATATGGACCCCTTATATATTTATACATGTTGATCAGTTTGGTTGCCCTTCTCTGCACTTTCTCAGTTCCCCAATATCCTTTTTGAGAACTGGTGCCCAAAACTGAACTCATATTCCAGATGAGGTCTTACTAATGATTTGAACAGGGGCAAAATGATATCTCTCTCTCTGAGTCCATACCTCTCTTAATACAAAAAGGACTTTGCTCGCTTTGGAAACCTTGGCATTGCATGCTATTATTGAGTTTATGATCTACCAAAACCCCCAGATCATTCTCCACTACGGATTCCCCCAGTTGTACTCCCCCTAGCATGTATGATGCATGCATATTCTTAGCCCCCAAGTGCATAACTTTACATTTATCAACATTAAACCTCATCTGCCACATAGTCGCCCAATTTGACAGAGCATTGAGGTCAGCTTGTAAACTGGAGACCTCCTGTAAGGACGTTATTCCACTGCAAAGACAGAAATGTTACTTTTGATCCCAGACCCAATATCATTTATAAAGATATTAAAAAGTAAGGGTCAGCACTGAACCCTTACCTTACACATGAGCCGTGTGTGGGGAACTGTATCGAACGCTTTTGCAAAATCCAAGTATACCACGTCCACGCCTCTGTCCAAGGTTTTACTTACCTCATAAAAAGAAATGAGGTTTGTCTGACAACTTCTGTCTTTCATGAACCCATGCTGTCTGTTGCTTAAAATATTTTTTTTCCCAACTATAGAAGTTAAACTAACAGGTCTATAGTTACTTGGTAAAGACTTTGTTCCCTTTTTAAATATAGGCACCACGTTTGCCCTGCGCCAATCCAGTGGTACTTTTAGGATCCGTGGGTGGATGCCATCAGGTCCAGGTGCTTTATCCACCTTTCTGTCTAAATATTTCTGGACCATATCACTTTTGAGCCATTGTGGATTTAGGGCTGTGTCACTACCACCCCCATTGTGGACATGCTCCTTTGTATACACAGCTGAAGAAAGTATTTAATAAATTAGCCTTCTCTTTGTCCCCAGTCTAGATTATTTTGTAAAGGGCCTACATGACCTTTTTACTATTAATATATTTGAAGAATTTTTTGGGGTTTGTCCTACTATCTTTTGCAATTTTTGCATCCTTGATTTCCTTTTTACATATTCTGTTATGTTCTTTGTACATTTAAATGACACTAGTGATCCTTCATTTTTATATTTTTTAAAAGCTCTTTTCTTATAGTTTATAGCTTTTTTAACTTTGGCCGTGAGCCACATAGGTTTTAGCCTTTTAAATTTATTGCCCATGGGAATATACTTTGCAGTGAGTTCACAAACAGTCTTTTTGAAGAATCCCCATTTCTGTTCTGTGCCCATTGTTGCCAATATTCTCTCCCAGTCTAAGTTCTGGAGAGCAGCCCTCATCCTTGGAAAATTTGCCCTCTTGAAATTAAGTGTTTTTATCTTTCCTGTATGTGATTTTTGCTACAGCTAACATCAAATGAAATCATGTTATGGTCACTGCTACCCAGATGCTCCTTTATCTGAACATTAGTAATATGCTCTGCATGGTTTGAGATTACCAGATCCAGCAGAGCATCATTCCTGGTTGGGGCCTCAATGAACTGGACCATAAAATTGTCCTGTAATAGGTTTATAAATTTGAGATCTCGGTGTTCCGAGATTGCAACTAGGACTTGGGTTTATGTGCTTTAGTTACCCTACCACTAATGCCCCTAATATTACCCTCTGGAATATGTTCCACGCTGACTATTCCTATCTCTGGCCCCTCCCCCCCATCGCCTAGTTTAAAAACCCCTCTAACTTTTTGGCCATCCTTATTCCCAGCTGATCTGCACCCTCCTCATTTAGGTGCAGTCCGTCCCTTCTATAGTACCGGTTATCGACTGAGAAGTCGTCCCAGTCCTCCAGGAACCCAAACCCCTCCTTTCTACACCAGCTCTTCAGCCACTTGTTTACTTCCCTATCTCCCTCTGCCTTTCTGGTGTGGCTCAATGTACCGGTAGTATTCCTGAGAATACTACCTTGGAGGCCTTTTCCTCAATTTAGCTCCCAATTCCCTAAAATCGTTTATTAGGACACTCCATCTGCCTCTGACTTTGTCATTGGTGCCAACGTGCACCATGACAGCCGGGTCTTCCCCAGCCCCTCCCAGTAATCTGTCCACCAGATCCGTGATGTGCCGAAGCCACTTTAACCCATCTCTTCTCTATTCTGCTACTGACCATCTATATGACATAATCTCTCCCCTGTCCTGCCCTGACCTGGCCACCTCTGTCTACAACAGTTCACTCTCATCATCACTAGATGCACTTGCTCCGCTAACCACACGCAGAATCAGGCCACGACCGTTACAACCATGGCAAACTGACAACACAAGAAATCTCAAGAGACATTGCCGTGCTCTTGAACGACTGTGGCGTAACACCAAATGCCTGCGCGACTTCGCCCTATATAAATCTGCCCTTCTAAAATACAATTCCTGCCTCCATGCTGCCAAACAAACCTACTTTGTCTCTCTCATTAATACCTTGTCATCTATTCCACGTCGGCTCTTCTCAACCTTTAACTCTCTGCTGCGTCCCCCACCCCCTCTACCCACTAACTCACTCACTGCCCAACAGATTGCCAATCACCTCAAAGACAAGATTGATGCAATTCGTGAGGATACCTCCACTGCGCGTACACCTTACCCACCCAACATACCTTGCCTAACGACACTTTCAACACTCTCCTCCTTTGAATTGGCTACTATTGAAGAAGTTGCAAAACTTTTCTCAGATGCCCACCTAACCAATTGTCCCTTTGATCCTGTTCCCTCACAACTACTACGGTCACCCTCTTCTTCTATCCTATGCTCCCTCACTCACATCTTCAATCTCTCCCTCTCTAGTGGCACCTTCCCCTCCCTCTAAAACATGCACAGATCACTCCCATACTTAAAAAGCCCTCCCTGGACCCCACCAACCTGAATAACTTAAGGCCCATCTCATTGCTCCCATTCTCCTCTAAACTTCTAGAGCGCTTAGTCTTCAACCGTCTTAGCTCCTACCTCAGTGAAAATAACTTCTTGACCCTTTACAGTCTGGCTTTCGCTCACAGCACTCCACGGAAACTGCCTTACTAAAACTCACTAACGATTTACTAACTGCTAAATCTGACAGCCAGTACTCCATACTGCTACTACTTGACCTCTCTGCAGCCTTTGATACTGTTGATCACCCACTCCTTCTCAATAAACTACACTCCCTTGGCCTCCAAGATTCTGCTCTATCCTGGTTCTCTGCCTATCTATCACAGCGCTCCTTCAGTGTTACCTACAACTCTGTCTCCTCCTCTCCATTGCCCCTTTCTGTGGGGGTCCCCCACTCCTCCTCCCTTGGTCACTTGATAACCGCCCATGGCTTCCAATACCACTTATACGCCGATGACACCCAAATCTGTCTACTCCTCACCTCAACCATTACTAACTTACTAACTGACATCTCAGCATGGATGTAACATCTCTAAAATTCGCCCCTTTTTAAACTCCCTTGTTATCTCTCGCCTTGACTATTGCAACTCCCTTCTCATTGACTATTGCAACTCCCTTCTCAGTGCCTTATCCACTCTTCAGTCTATCATGAATGCTGCTGCCGACTTATCCACCTTACCAACCGTTCAGTGTCTGCCAACCCTCTCCTCCAATCCCTACACTGGCTCCCAATCACCCAGCAAATTAAATTCAAAATACTAACCACAAGTTACAAAGCCATCCACAGCTCTGCCCCGAGCTACATCACCAATCTTGTCTCCAAACATATCCCAAACCGTCTATCCCCTACTCTAGCCACCATCAGGGTGTTCACACACCGACAGTACATGGGAATAAATATATAAATAAATATATAAAATGGGGCGCCAGCATAAGTGGAAAGGTTAATAAAATAACAAGAGTAAATTAAAATAGATAATCAGATATAAATGTGGCGCTGATACACGTCTACCACTCCAAGGGGGATCATCCAGCCAAGGTGGCTACAGACAACCTCAAGTGGGTGAATCAAACAATATAAATAAATAACCCTTGTGTCCAAGAAAAATAAAATTGTGCAAAGTAAGGACTAAAAGTGGCAATAAATAATCAAATATACAATGGCGCAAACCATTTCATGTGTTGAAATATATATAATGACGTGAGTCCAGGATAAAAGTGTATATATAAATAAATAAATAAACAACAAGTCCTGTGCAATCAAGCGGATATTCCCATATATGGGCTATTAAAGTCAATCTCCAGCTCACAGGCACCTCCTCCACTGGACTGGGTCCCTGCCAGCTCCTCTCAGGCGGACATGTGAGCAAACAGATAGATGCAATCCATTGTGTAGTATTTCAAAAGGTTTAATATGTATAAGCAATAGATAACTTACAGTACATGCATAAGCGGTGGATGAAAAAACACACAGTGTGGGCTCCCGGCCGAGATCCCACACAGCTAAACGTCACCAGGCTCTGACACGCGTTACATCACGCACACGTGACTTTCTCAAAGGACACCTAAGGTGTCCTTTGAGAAAGTCACGTGTGTGTGATGTAACGCGTAAGGAGAGTCAGAGCCTGGTGACGTTTAGCTGTGTGGGATCTCGGCCGGGAGCCCACACTGTGTGTTTTTTCATCCACCGCTGCATTTACTCTGCATGTACTGTAAGTTATCTATTGCTTATACC
The DNA here is from genome assembly GCA_028564925.1 of Lithobates sylvaticus. Classification (NCBI taxonomy): domain Eukaryota; kingdom Metazoa; phylum Chordata; class Amphibia; order Anura; family Ranidae; genus Lithobates; species Lithobates sylvaticus. The sequence goes on along the minus strand of CM053028.1, from coordinate 136,024,695 downwards.
TATTAAACCTTTTGAAATACTACACAATGGATTGCATCTATCTGTTTGCTCACATGTCCGCCTGAGAGGAGCTGGCAGGGACCCAGTCAGAGGAACAGATCCGGAGGAGCCCAGTAAGGTTGTTTTTCCTTACCTTTAAGGTAAGGGGTTGGGGGAAACAGCCCAGGACACCTGGAGATTGTTTAGGAATTGTGCACCATATATGGGAATATCCGCTTGATTGCACAGGACTTGTTGTTTATTTATTTATTTAAATACACTTTTATCCTGGACTCACGTCATTATATATATTTCAACACATGTTTATTTGTGCTGTTTGTTTTTAACACACAGGTGCATTTATTCACGGTTTGCTTTGTGCATTATTAATAATATTTTTTAATCGAATTGTGGCTTATGCATGTTATTCGCCATTGTATATTTGATTATTTATTGCCACTTTTAGTCCTTACTTTGCACAATTTTATTTTTCTTGGACACAAGGGTTATTTATTTATATTGTTTGATTCACCCACTTGAGGTTGTCTGTATAGCCTTATTTATTATTTGATGCTATACTCCTTCTTTTATTCCATTAATTCCTTTGGACGCTGTGTCTGGAGCCACCTTGGCTGGATGATCCTCCTTGGAGTGGTAGACGTGTATCAGCGCCACATTTATATCTGATTATCTATTTTAATTTACTCTTGTTATTTTATTAACCTTTCCACTTATGCTGGCGCCCCATTTTATATATTTATTTATATATTTATTCCCAACCTTTTGTATCACCTCCCCCACCCTATAGATTGTAAGCTCTTCTGAGAAGGGCCCCCTTAATCCTCTAGTATTTTATTGTATTATAACTGTATTGTCTCCCTTTTATATTGTAAAGCGCTGCGTAAACTGTTGGCGCTATATAAATCCTGTAATAAATAAATAAAAATAAATCTACCCCAATGTTTCTCACTTATGTTGGAGAGGGTGTGGTTCTCCAGGAACTCTTTTTCATATCTGGTGGGACTGCCCGAATCTTACAGTATTTTGGAACCAAGTACAGAACATGCTACAATCAACCACCTGCACAACAATTACCTTATCGTCCATAGACCTCCTCTTGGGTCTGATGATCCCCTCATGGCCTAAAAAGTATGAAACCGTAGCCACCCATATCCTTATTGCCGCAAGACTGGCACCCGCAAGGAAATGGAAAACTACGCAACCACCTGATATCCGAGAAGTGATCTCTATCTTGAACAACAATTTCAAACTGGAACACAGCTTCTCCAAAGCCCATCTCACCACAAGGAACTTCCGTAGCAACTGGGACCCATGGATCAAAGACTCCAGAAGTATGCAGCTTGAATACATTTTGAACAATCCCTCTTTCCTAGGAAGACTCATGATACCCGTTAGGTTCCTCACTTCCTGCTCTTTACTTTGCCTTATAAATGATTAACAGGCACACACGCATCTCAGCATTGTGCACCTAGTTATGATGCCACTATCTAAATCTACCAGTGTGCTTGCCTGTCAACTATCTAGTTTATACCTACACTCGTATCAAATAACAAAACTTACAGCCGAATGAACCGCTAACTCAAAGACGTTTTCTTTTTCTTCTGTTCAAATTGTTAACCACTTTAGTCAACATAGTTGTATGTTACAAAAATTTGCACCACCACACATGTGATTTACACACCTATATATCACGGTGCATACATACCATTAGTATGTTAGAATGTACTACTGTATTATTCCTTATGTAACCTTTATATATGTAACTTGAAAAATTAATAAACTTCAAAGTTAAAAAAAAAAAATTAAAAAACTGTTTGATTTATTGGCTAAATAGCTACAATTAGTTAATTTATATTGTATATAGTACTGTCTTAAAGATATATGCTGGGGTTATAGTAGTATCAAATGGTATGTGCAGTGAAGGAAATGTGAATTCCATCAATATGAACTATAAAAGGTGACAATGTGTATAAAAGGTGATTAGAAAAAATAAAAAAATATATAAAAAACTAACAGTGAATGTAGGTGTATGATTGGCATGGTGTAAGTGAGCTATAGTGTACGGTGATTGATTAATTTGAGCGCAGTAATCTACAGTGAAAAAACAAAATAATGGAAAAAGGAATAACAATAAATAGCGAGGTGTGTAAATAATGTGAGATAAGTGACCGAATAATATACTATAATTAGATAGTTCAAGCACAATGATCTGCAATAATTAAAATTTGAATTACCTGTAAGTATCGTTATTTCAATTAGTACCCAGAGGGAATATGTAGAAATGGTTAGTTTGTCAGCGATCAAACGAGATCTGCAAGGAGGTATAGGCCAGTAAGAATTTTTCCATTATTAGCGGAAGAGTACAGGATTCATTATGATAACCTGCTTTTCCCTTCCCTCAGGGCATACAAGGCCGAGGGGAAAGGGGGAAGATCATCCCATAGTTTAGTTTATAAGGGCAGATAGTTTTCCTTACCTGGTGCTGTCATATGTGTGTGTCTGCGCTTCCAGAGAGTCAGGCTGAAATGCCATAGATGCAGACGGCCTTTATAAGGGGCTCTACTTACATTAGAATTGAATTGCCTCCAGGTGTGAGTGTATCAGCTGCGCCTCCCCCATCGGAGTGTGTGCTGGGGCCGCAGTGTGGCCCTAACGCCGTTCCCTAGGCGTCCCAGAAGGCATATCATGCCCTGGGACTCCCATCGCCTCCGATGAACTGCGCATGACGTCACGCAGGGCGCGCGCGCATGCACAGTGAGAGCGCGCCGGGATTCCCCAGCACGCTCACCGCGCATGTGCAGTGCGCACACCGCGCCGTCCGGCGGCGATGGTGGGACGCCGCCGGCAAGGATAGTGCCTCCACACAGGCAGTTGTATTGATCTGTGGGGGCCTCTGAGCTGGGAGATGATACATTGTATCTCTCCCCATGCTCTTACCTTGCCATGAAGCGCGTGAATATCGTTTTTGAAGGGCACAGTCCAGTGGCACAGTGCATAGAGCTCCATGTAGAAAGAAAGAAAAAAATGGTTATGAAATATATACATTTACAGCATTGCTTGAATAGGTATATAAAGGTTATAGGATACCTGAGAATTGTAGCATATTATGTTAGTATGTACAATATCATCATAGTTAAATGCATATTGGTCTTTTTAGTGACACTTGCGAGCATGTAATGGTAAAGGGAATAGGGGAGGGAGGCAGAAAGAAAACGTAGAAACTAATAATGGTAATGATAACAATATCACTAAATTATTCTAAATTGTTTTTAAGCTAATAAGAGGTAAATATTGTAATATCGATTTTTACTCCATTGTTAGATACAAAATCACAAGAAGAGCGAGAGGGGGGATAGAGGAAGGTGACTTGTATGAGAGAGGCCAGATAATGCATTCAGATGTTTTTTGTTTTTTTTTAATTTATTTTTTATTAAATTTTTCCATATACAAAGATATAAAACAGTTTAAGATACATACTTCAATTCGTGACATACTTTAACACTATGCATTCACTACCCTTTTCCTCTACCATTACTACTGGCATACCGTAATAACTGCATATCTATTTGCCCTCCGAGAGGATTAAGCATTCCCCTTGCTCATAGTGTCTTAGTTTTCTGTTATCTCAGCCTCTCCCTTTTATATAGACAGCCTCATATGTATATGCCCTCTTCCTTATATAAAAAACCTTCCACTATTCCCTTTCCTCTTCTCAACCCTCTGTCCCCAATGGGTTCATTTTAATCAACCACGGACTCCACATTTTGTTGAACTCCTTGACATTCCCTCTCTTTATGTATACGCCTTTTCTCTACACAGGTTTTCATTCATTATCCCAACCCAGTTATCCACCGTAGGTGGTTCCTTTGATTGCCATTTACTTGCGATCAATTTTCTGGCCTGGAACAAGCATCTCATAATTGCTGTGGATTTACTTTTACTCTCTTCCCCTTCTTCTCTGTATCCCAATATACACCCTTTGGCCTCCAACTCAAGTTTAATTCCAAATGTCCTACTTATGTTATTGGTCACTCCCTCCCAGTAACGAACCAGTTTGGGGCACTTCCACAACATGTGGATAAGATCTCCGTTTTTTTTGACACCTGGGGCAGTTATCATCAGTCCTTCTACCAAAACTAAACAGGCGTTTGGGAGTATAGTATGCTCTGTTAATCAGCATTAAATGCGATATTCTCTGCGGGGGGATATCGAGACCTTCAAGCCCTTCTTTAAGACCCTCCTCCATTGTGTGTCTGTTATTAAACCGACATCCTTTTCCCACTTTGCTTTTACTTTTTCAAGTTTCCCCTTTGTATCCATTTCCCGTCCCATATATTCATACAGCCCTGATTTAACCCCTTAGTGGATCCAGTCTGTAAAATTTTCTGGAAGAGTGGCATTTTTTGCCAAGCTAATGGTTGTTCCAAGAATTGTGCCTCGAGAGCATGTACCACTTGGAGATATGAGAAAAGGGAATGATGTGATATATTGAACTCTTGCTCCAGGTCGGCAAATTTTTTCACTACATTACCTCTATATAGCTGACTCAGTTTCTTGATCCCATTCTTCTCCTAATCCCTAATTCTACCTATAAGGTAGTTCTCTTTGAGGTTTTTATTATTCCACAGGGGGGTTTGTTCGGTCATCCCTTTGTAGTGCAGTTGTTTTTTAATTGTTAACCAGGTTTTTCTTATAATTTTTATAGTAGGGTATTCATGGCCAAATGAGTCCGCCTCTAGTGTCTCCACCAGTGTGTCATGTCCCGCCTCCACCAACATTAGTTCTATATTTGGGGGGCCTCCTCCCGGAACCCCACACCCCAACAGCTGCTGCAATTGAGCCGCCAGGTAGTAGTGCTCCGGGTGGGGCACCGCCAGGCCCGCCTCTTTCACTGGCAGCTGTAAGGTACAAAGAGGAATCCTAGCCTGTCCACCCTTCCATATGAGTTCCCTGAAGAGGGTTTCGATTTTCCAGAACCATTTCTTGCATATCCACACCAGAGAATTCTGCAGCAGATACAAGAGTTGTGGCATCCAGATCATCTTTATTAGACCGCAACGTCCCGCCACTGACAAGGGAAGGCGCTTCCATATGGCTATCTTTCTTTTGAATTTAGTCAGTAAGGGCTCCAAATTGAGCCTCACATATTGGCTAGGATCTTCCGTCAGAGCCACTCCCAAATATCTCAGAGTCTTCACTACCTCAAACTGAGGCATTCCTGGTATTCTGACTTCAACGTCTGTGTTAATTGGGAGTAGCTCTGATTTCTTCCAGTTTATTTCAAGACCGGTAAACCTGCCAAAATCCTCCACTATGTTCATCGCTTTAATCAGCGATCTATCCAGATCTCCCAAAAACAGCAAACATCGTCTGCGTATAGGGCAATTTTTTCCTCACTCCCCCCCTTCCTCCGAAAACCTGTTATCTCAACGTTATTTCTAATAGCAATCGCCAATGGCTCCATTGCAAGGGCGAAGAGAAGAGGCGACAGGGGACATCCCTGCCTCGTCCCCCTCTCCAGTTCAATTTTTTCTGAAAATTCATTGTTAATTTTTAACCTGGCTGTTGGCTTAGCATAAAGTAGTTTTATCCATCTGATGAATGAGGGACCCACTCCAAACTTCTCTAACACTCTCCAGATATACCCCCACTCCACACTATCGAATGCTTTTGTTACATCGAGTGCCAACACCGCTCTTGGTCCCTCATTCAACACTGGACTCTGCAGGTTCAAAAAGGCTCTTCTTATATTGATGCTTGTAGATCTATCAGCTATGAAACCAGTCTGATCTGGATGAATCAGCTTTGCAATAGCTCTATTCAACTGAGTCGCCAGGACCTTAGCCAGTATTTTAGTATCAGAACACAAGAGGGAGATTGGTCTATATGCTGAAGTGTCTAAAGGATCTTTCCCTTCTTTCTGTTAAATTATAATCGTTGCTTCTGTCATCGAGATGGGTAACCTTCCTACTCTATTAGCCTCCTCCAACATGCTTAATAATGTGGGGAGTAAAATCTCCCCATATCTTTTGTAGATTTCGACAGGCAGTCCATCGGGGCCTGGTGATTTTTGGTTTGACATACTGTTTACTGCCCTTTGTAGCTCTACCAAGGTTATTGGGGCCTCCAATTCCTCTCTCTCCGCTTGGGTCACAGCAGGAGTCTCCAGTTCCCCCAAGAAGTCCTCCATTGCACCCTCCATTCCAATCTTCTGCGTTGTATATAAGTTTTTATAAAAACTCCTAAATGTCTGCACTATCCCTGTTGTGTTAACTATAACTTCTCCTCCCTCCGTTCTAATAGCCTGAACCCGGAGGTTGGGGAATTGGTTTTACCAATTTGTGCTAGCATCCTTCCTATACTTTCCCCCTCTGCAAACGCAGTTTGCCGTTGGAGGAGCCTTCTAGTCTCGACTTTTTGCATAATAACTAGCTTATAGTTCTGCTGCTTATCTAGCCAGATTTTTTTTTTCTCCACTGTTGGACCTACTACAAAATGGTTTTCAGCTTCCAGCATTTCTCTCTGAGCCTTTTTTTCTACCTCTCTGGCATTTTTATTGA